>CAJHNH020000482.1:100000-110000 GCA_905116865.2 Candidula unifasciata
AGAAGAAGAAGAAGAAGAAGAAGAAGAAGAAGAAGAAGAAGAAGAAGAAAGAGATAAAGTTGACGTATGATGATGATGATGACGTCCTTCCACCGAAGGTTGCAAAACATGTACTGATAAATGTGAAACCAATTTCACAAGCTTCAATTTAACTCGCAGCATAATATGAGTCATTTGAAGTGGCTAATAGTGAGCCTACATTTACCAAACTTTGGTAGCTAAGACTAGACGCATCCAGATAAACCAAAATATATTTATGATTTGCAATGGCGGCGAATTATGAACAGCGAAAGAAAGTAGTGCATCAAGGATGTGTATTGTCACCGGATGTGTTTCTATAAAAATAGCAAAATATTAATATGAGAGATCAAAAATTGATAGAAATACTGGTTGTAATGTATACTTTATACTATAAACAACTTCCTTAATACTAGTGATGCAGGATTTAATTATAGCTACAAGAAGACAACATCTGTTTCTACATCTCTGGAATTTTAGTAGTAGAACGAAGAAATAGGAACTACGCATGAAAATCAAGATAATAGAGACAACGTTATTCTTCTTCTACTAATTCTACTAATATTACTGCTGCTGCTGCTGCTGCTACTAATACTGTTACTACTACTACTAACTAGCTCTACTACTACTACATTTTCTTCTTCCTTGTCGTGTTTTCTTCTCTTGGAAGATTTTTAAAAAAAATTTAGCATGACCTGACATTGAACTTCCCCTAAATTATACAGAAACAGAACTATACCTCCAAAACATTCAAACTTTAACCTATAAAAGAAATCCAAAAATAGACCTGACGAACCACAACAAACAATACCCACTTTGAAGAACAATCTTTGGTCTACTACCTGCATAGCCAACATGCCAAGAATGTTGCCAGGTTGCACAGACGAATGAATCTCTCTAGCCGTTAACCCTAAATAGATATTAGTTTCCTAAAATGACTGATACTGTCTACAGCTGTCTTGCTGGGAAACATGCTCCCGCCTATGTCATTCATAAACAGAACATCCAATGTCAGAGCGCTAGATTAGATCACTATGTAGATATGTGTTACTATAGTTCGTTCTGTGGTTTGTGAATAGTAGACCAGAGTCTGCTACTGTTTTTGTTTCTTTTGGCGTGTAAAGGGAAATGTATCCTGGACACGAATATTCATATGTACGTTAGTCCACTCCTATGATTGCATTAGGGAATTTCTGTCCAGTCTAGTAAACTGTAGTATCCATGAGAAGATATGTATATATATATATATATATATATATATATATATATATATATATATAGAGAGAGAGAGAGAGAGAGAGAGCAATAGCATATATTTGGTATAAAACATATATAGGATGGTCTGGATGTGTGTGTGTGTGTGTATATATATTTATATATATATATATATATATATATATATATATATATTATAAAATGAGAGAGAGAGAGAGAGAGACAGAGAGAGCAGGTAGCATATTACAGCATATATACAATAGCTTTATATATATATATATATATATATATATATATATATATATATATATATCAAAGCAATCCCCATTTTATAAACACAGGATGGCCTGAATGTAGTTGTATGCTCTAGTCGCAAACCAACCCTAATATTTATAGGCTAATGTGTGGCTCTACCCGGCCATTTTACATTTAGTAGTTTGCCATTGCTTTCTAAATTGTAGGACGCTCATTCGAACTGTCAAAATCAACACAAATCGGCCGGCTTATAATCATCTGCAGCTATATCTATCGTGGGTGGAGGCAGACACTGCTGCCTTCCTCTGGCTTGAGGATCAGTTGTACACACATGTCGTGATTGTAATTAACACAGTACATGTTGAGAAAGGTGGAGGCAGGCATGCTCCGAGAAGATTGACAAGCATCACTTCAGAGGACCTGGGTAGTTATACCTTCCTTTGGATCTTTTCTCCAGATAATGGTTGTGTTTTGTGAAACAAGCAGGCAGATATACTGGCCGGTTCCGCACCACTTGGTGGTGAATTGATGTACGACAAGCTAGATGAATTGAGGGCTCTTTGGGAGCGAGTGAACTGTGCGGAGGCACAAATAGATCATTGCGGTCCCTGGAGAATGGCGCTGCGAGGAGTTACCATGGGATCAAGCCGACGCTCAACACTCAAGGAAAGGGGGGACGGATACACAATCAAACAGTTATTGGTGCCATCAGAATCGGAACTCTTTGCTTGCTGCTGAAGACTGGACGGGGTGCTTATGGTAGTGTCCCGAGTGCTGTGATGTCGATCAAAATTCAACATATCTATCGTAGATGAAGACGATCTTTAAAATGAACAATGAACTCTCAAAGTACTATTACTTCAAGCCGGTCTGTCTCAACCTTTTGTTATTTATAGGTTAAAAATATTTTCCAGGACAGAATGGGGTTACCTTTTATGTCTGGTGCTAAAAGGGCTAATATGTCTTTACTGTGTATGAATGTGGCATGTTTCTGGGAAGTAAAGGTGGCCGGCTTGATGCTGAGAAAATCACCCACCGACAGCAGATTAGTCGCTATAATACAGGTCTAGCGTTCTATGCACAACACACCTGAATTTGTGGACAATGGTTCTTTACTGTTTACAGTGCTGTTTACAAATTTGAAAATGTATTTCATGTTTATGATTTTTGTTTTTTAACACATAACGATTGATTCAGAAATTTACTTTTTTTTTTTTAACCTGCACTTTTTTTATTAGCCGACCACAAACATTAGAAATCTACAGATCACGGAACAGTCAAACATATCAGGAGATGGTAGATTAAGCTTAAAGTTTTGGGTTAGGTTTACGTTAATCTTCCCAAATAGAGTAGGTCACTTCTCATTCACAAGTTTGTTGGGCTGGTTGACTTTCCTTAAGGTAACAGGTGTGTCTCGCTCTGTTGTTTGTTTTCTGTGATGTCTTGCATTTAGGTTTTCATTTCGAGAAAGAGAATGCCTGTGACAAAGGTTGCAGCACTTTCTAAGGGAGAAAATGGGGCGAAGGGCGTTTAAAGTGTTAAAAGCGCTGGCGTGCTGAAATATACAACATATCAACCGCATTGCGGAACACCCCCGTAACCTTGTGCCAAGGTGATAGGTTCAGTAACTACCAATCAGAAGTGAGCTAGTGTGTTTATAGGCGGGGCGTGGGGAGACCACCGTTACCTTTTACCCAGTTTTGGTTAGGGTCAGGGTTAAGGTTAGGGTTAGGGTTAAGCAAACGCGCGAAAACCTTGTCCTTCTAAGAAACTCGCTAAGCAGAATGAACACGGAAAACCCGCTCTTTCCAACCTGTAAATAAATGGGATGAAGTGGGGCTGGGTGTCTCAGGGGTCTTAGCGCCTATCGTAACGCAATCTACATCTAGCGTGTCCTTACCCTCAGATATATAAACACTGTCGCTGTTCCAGAAGAGTAAACTAGCTTTTCCTAGGCCTGCGGGCTATTAGCAGCAAACTAGCTCATTTACAGCTCAGATCTATCGCTACTGCACTGTGTTAACCTTAGCTGAGTGGTTAGTCCATAGTGCCCTGGTCTGTATCCACAGTTAGCGATTGCGTGACTTGGGAGTAAAGCACGCTGATGCCATCTTGGAAGCCGAAATATGAGACAACAACTATTGGAACAATCGGTTTAGTCAAGAAGTGGGTGAACAACCCTAACTTTTCGCCCAAGTTTACAGCCGATAAACACGAAAGAGAAGAAGAAGCTCATAAACAATATATTGTATTCTTTCTTCTGCTTTTGCCTTGTACCTCCAATGGGGCGTAGGCCTTCAACCAACTCACGCCAGATTGTTCGGTCCTTCGCAATTGAATGCAGCTTACCGCACGTCCTTCCCATCGTTTTAACTTCTATCTCTAGTCCCTATCTCCTTGTGTTTTTGGTCTGCCTTTATTTCTATGTTCGTGTGTGTTCCAATACACGACAGTCTAGTAATATTGTTCTCAGGTATTCTCAACGTGTATGCTATCCAATGCCAGTATCTTTTCTTCACCTATCGATCCACATGAAACTGTTTAGTTCTCTCCCAAAGACTACACTGGTGAATCTATCATACTAATTATTTCATATATTCTGCGCAGGCACCGGTTGACGAATGTGTGCAGTTTATTGGTTGACTTGAACTTCTTTGCGAAAAAAAAAAAAAAAACAATTGTCACAGTTGTCACAAGCATTCCCGAAGGCGGAGCTTGAGGTTATAAATGTGACTAGGTTTTTTGCGCCACATAAAATGGCTTAGCATCGCTTGCCACCAAGTAGGCCTGTAAAAAACTCTTGCAGTGTTGATACCATGAAAGGAGACAGACTTAAATAATGTGCCAACACTCGAGCTAATGGGCGACCGAGTAGTCAATGAGTTTACTGGTAATTATTTTAGTTGGATAAAAACGACACACGGTTTAAGCAACACCAATTAACAAGATAACCACAAGAAACAGTTTTAATTTACATATTACGTATTATAAATAATACGTGTTAAAGCAATACATTTGAAAACAGCTCTGTATAAATAACTAATTATGATACATAATTTTTAAACAGTGCAATCTGTTGCTCAAGTAATCTAAGGACTATGTTTAGTCTGTGCAACAACCAGCCTGATTTCAGAAAGTTAACACACAAATGGAACTGTCAGGAATCCAGGTGCTTTAATAATACTCTATCCCCAGATGACGTCACAGGACAGTCCAACATTTTAGAGGGTGGTAAGACTGGGTTTCATGCTTTCTGATGCTTTTAACAACCCAAAAACATCTAGAACTGACTCTGACCCAACCCACCAACGTCCCAGAGGAGCCTAGGTCCGACGACTGCATGCAACCTTGGTCCCACGACTGCATGCAGCCTATCTACCACCCCCTGAAATATCAGACTGTCCTGTGACCTGTGGATTTTTCCTAATAAGCATAATAATAAAGCACCGTAATTCATTCATTTAGAGTAATTATTTCCCAACCAGACTTTTGTTTCTTTAACCCCTTCTATGAGATGCAGATGCTACTTGAAACTAATACATGTTGTGACTAAACAAGCACTGACCAGAACACTGTCGACATAAAACAATTTAATGTACGTTTGGTATTTGGCAGATTAATGCAAAACCCAATTATCAACAAGCTATTCAAAAAAAATATGTTATGCATAGAGGATGTGAATGGAAAGCTATGCACCTAGACCACCTCTCCCCCCATACCTCCACATTCAGATTTGTAAAGCAGCTTTCTCGACCACTCCCCCACCAACATGCATAAAGGTGCTCTCTTTCTCTTTCCCTCTCACGCTCTTTATCTCTCTCTCTTTCTCTCTCTCACTCTCTCTCTCTCTCTCTCTCTCTCTCTCTCTCGCTCTCTCTCTCTTAAAGAAACTATTTCTACTTTCTCCCCACATGGATTCCAGTGCTTCATTTTTTGGGAGCCTCACGCCCTTCACAAAAACAAATAGTAAGAGGAGGCTAACTAGGAGCTCTTTTTTAAAGCCGGAGTGCATCTGCCTAAGGGGCGAGGAAATTAACAGTTTTACACACAAATATGCCAGACCTGTAAAACGGATGTGCATGCAGTGCAAACCTCAAGTTCGAGAGCAAGACCAAAGTCTGGAAATGGGCGAACATCCAGCACTTCTTGAGAAGAAGTTTATACCTTCTTATAATTTCATATTAATTGGGGGTCTAGGGCGGATTCAGCATATTATTTCAATTTATATTATTACATAATTGAACTGAAACAGGCCCCATTAGGCGCTCGTAAAATAATTCTCAGGAGATGAGGACCCCCATTCCAGTGTTTTCTTTACGTTGGCGCCCCTGGTACAGAGTTACCATTTACGTGTGGCAAGTTGATGGGTACTTAATAAGTTAAGTTTTGAAATACCGGGCCGTAGTTGTTACAACATGTTCTGTTTACTTTGTGAAACAACAATGCAGAAATCAGGCAAGTGCCGTCCCCATAATGAAGTTTAGCTGAAATGGGTCTACAACACTCTATGTCACTCGCCATTGTTGCGTTCTCATGTGATCATCCCTTTTGTATCGCTGTCTTCCTGTTGCGAGCCTACCTTTACCTGTTCCCTTCAGTATGGTTTTATAAAAGTGAGATGTCTTTTTATGTCACTGAAATATTTCACTTTTATTATATATATATATATATATATATATATATATATATATATATATATATATATATATATATATATATATAATTTCTTCTAATACTTATTTTGCTTCAAGTCTTTATAGAACCTTCGTAACAGATTGTTTGTATCGTTGAAAATAGAACTTATTCCTCTGTTTATCCAGAAATCAAGTCCTTAATTTAACTGTAACTGCTTGTTCATTTACCTAAATATTTTTTGCTGAATAATGCGTTTTTTAATGAACAAACAGATCTAAAAATTTGATTTATAAAGATAGGGCAAGTGCAAAATATGCAGGCTAACCAGTTAACAAAAACAGTTGTGCACCGAGAAACCACTAGATGAACGGTATGTGGCAATCTGAGGGCACAATAAGCGCCCAACACTGATACTTATTAGTGCTGTACAATGACAATTTACTAACTGTTTGATACCTTTAACATGGCTTTATTATACACAATTATACATACGACTGAAGTTCTTGCGCCTGTTACGAACTTCCCACAACAAAATATAAATACAAGAACAAAGCAACACACTTGAAACACACACGAACCACTTGTTTTCCATTCAATACTTACCGCAACGTAGGCAGCTAGCACACTTCCGCGTTGAAACCCCCAAGAAAACACACAGTTAAATGTTACAATAAAGCACGTTTCAAAGGTCTAATGTTTGAAAGTTGTCTACACACCAACACGGTATTTGCAATAAATCGGCAGAGAAGTAGGTCAGTAGAAATATCTTCTTTGAGCAAGCGTTGTGGTTTGGTTGAGTTTAGTGTATGGTGCATCCAGGATGTGCCTACACACCAGCTCTGACACACTTATCTGCGCGCGCGAACAACAGTTTAAACACTATCCCTGCTGTGTCATAGCTGTTGCGATGTTTAGATGCAGTGAGTTTGTTCTATTTGATAACAGGGTTCACGTTTCCTAATCCTAACTGAGTCAAGGTCACAAAACTACGTGTCATTTAGTTGTCGTGTTCATAAGCTGATCAGAAATGACACGTTTTCTTTTTAGTGTCGTTTCAGTATAGTAATAACGTGCGTAGCGTGCATTGTGCACTGGTATGTGCAAAGTCGGCCACTGTGGGTTATTAGTTAAGAAAGCAGTTACATAATGCTGATATATCGGGTTTGATGAGGCTACATGTCATTTGGCAGCAGACAGCGAAGAAGAGGGCATGCAGATAACTAACAAGATAATCGTTTTCGATTATAGTCTACGTGCTTGCTACAGGCAGTCTACTGTTTTAAGAACCCTGTTACATGATCTGCAGCAGGAGACTGAGCCACTTATGCTGATATCGTTTCTCAGTAGGGACTCTTTCTTAGAACCCCCAGCCTTTGTCAAAGATAGACGGCTCTTCAACGCTACTGGTGCACCGGACATATGATGCCAGACTCAGACAAAGAACAATCGGTAATCGGTGAAGGATGTGGTTAAAATCAGGCGGGTTACCTTTTTTTCCCTGTGATATTACTTTGCTTCATGTGGGTGACTTGCGTCAATGTTGTGAGTTCCGGACCTTGGTGTGTGGAGAGAAAAAAGAATATACTCACTACCTCACTAACAACCATCTCGTTAGGGTCCACTCATTAGGGGATTGCTTCAAAATCGGAGTGCATCTGCCTTAGAAGGAACAGTTGCATAATATAAGCCAGATCTGTAAAACGGATGTGCACGCAAAACTCAAGTTCTGGAACAAGACTAAACTTCAAAAGTAGGCGAACAACCAAAAATCTCCACGCAGTTAACAGCATGTGAAATCCAAGAAGAGGAAGATGATGTGAAGAAGATAATGGAGATGATAAGAAGAAGAAGAAAAAGAAGAAGAAGAAGAAGAAGAAGAAGAAGAAGAAGAAGAAGAAGAAGAAGAAGAAGAAGAAGAAGAAGAAAAAGAAGAAGAAGAAGAAGAAGAAGAAGAAGAAGAAGAAGAAGAAGACGACGAAGAAGAAGAAATCAGCATTGACGTGGAGTCCAGCCGAAGACGTTCACATCAACAGGTCTCTACACTACCACTGATGCCTCAGAAAAGATAGGTAAACTCTTATTAAAGATCAGACTATTCGACCGTGCGTGCTTATTGATCTCCATGTACTGGCTGAATGCATACTAACAACGGCATTGATTAACATTCTTTTTCTAACCACTGCGTCTATAGAAGCCATTGTGATCAGCACGATAACCTATCAACACAATGACGCTGTCTATAAAGCAGAAAATAGAACCAATCAACATTATTATCATTTTTATTATTATGGTCTTTGTGACGTAGTCGGGCCCAGAAAGAGAGTGACTTCCATTGTCATTCGTATCTGGTCGTGTCGCAGGGCCTGTCCTATGTTGCAGAGGTGACACGATCAGTGACTGGCCATTAACACGACGTATTTTACGTCAGCGGCTCCCTAAATCGAATCTTTTATACTGCACGATGTGAGAGCTTTTAAAGGTCCCAAAACATGTAGAACTGGCCTCAACCCAAACGTCACACGAGAGAGTGCAGCCTGCGTCCCACGACTGCATGCAGCCTATGACGACAACAAGGCGTAAAATGCGTCGTTTTACTGGACGCTCACTAAGCGCGACATCACCACAACATATTAAAGGGCCGGTGACACGACCAGGCACGAGGGGTAAGGGAAGTCACTCATTTTCTGGGCCCGATTCGGTACTTAAGCCAATATTATTATATAACCCCGCGATAGCTCCGTTGATAGAGCTGAGGACTGTACTAGACAATCTAGTAATCCTATCATATTATTATTATTATTATTATTATTATTATTATTATTATTATTATTATTATTATTATTATTATTATTATTATTAATTGTGATTATTATTATTATTATTATTATTATTATTATTATTATTAAAGTCAGAATAGACGTTGCCGTTATAAGTATTATAATATTTAACAAAGATACCAATACAATTACTTCTTAAATTCATCAAAGTGATTTAACTTTCAAAAGCTCTACAAGAGCCGTCAAATTCCAGAACACAGATGTGTGTACAGAAGAAAGGATCGTATTAATCTTGCCGTCCTTTCTAGGATGCAATTTTTCGTTTTTTGAAGCCCTACTCTGGCTCATGCCAGGGGCCGCAATAAAGCCCGTCCATAAATATGGCCTAATGGCTGAACGCGGTTTCTTGGACCTCTCCACCGTGATCCTCATCCACATGGTGGCACGTTGTGTCATCGGGTGTTTATCGCTTGTGTGATGTCCTGGTGGGGTAGAAAGTCAGTCAAGGATCCTATTTCATGGGGGGAAAAACAATCCAATACAAAGGTTCTGGAAAGGCTACAAAGAAATACTGAAAGAAATATAAAAGAGACAATTAAAATACTTTGGCCACATTAAAATATATAATACACTTTTAAAAACCAGACATCTAGGAAAGGTTGAATGTAAGAGAGCGATAGGTAAGCAACGATACAAGTGGGAGGACACCAAGAAATGGGCGGGAAGCAGTCTTAGAGAGTGTACAACCTGGACAATAGACAGAGCGTATTGGAGGTCCATTGTATTCAATCTTCACTGTATAGACCGCCATGATTGAATGATTGATAATGGCACAGAGAAAACATCTGGCATGAATTGACAGTATGTGGCATAGTCTGTTTTTCAGCGTCTGTCTGTCTGCCTGTCTGCGTGTCTGTCTATGTGTTTTACCCCCTACAGATTGTTACCTGTAGATCTGACCACCCAGGTACTTCCAGAGTCACATCCGAAGAGGCTAAATTTATAAGGTTATAATTAGGGCACTTGAGCTTCAGAAACCGTGGTAGCGTTGCGGCCGAAAGGTCTGAGGAAAAGCGGTTCTCAACCTGTTGGTCGCGACC
>CAJHNH020000482.1:115000-207500 GCA_905116865.2 Candidula unifasciata
CAATAAAATAATGAATTCCTTAGCAGTAGAACCAATGTTGCACACATGGAAGTCAATGCATTAATGAATTCCCTAGCTGTAGAACCAATGTTGCACACAGGAAAGTCAATGAATTAATGAATTCTTTAACTGTAGAACCAATGTTGCACACAGGGCAGTTATTAAATTAATGAATTCCCTAGCTGTAGAGCCAATGTTGCACACAGGGCAGTGAATAAAATAAAGAATTCCCTAGATGTAGAACCAGTGTTGCTGGATACATGTACGACATGGAGTATAAGCATTCAAGCTTAAAATTATGTACTTGCACTGAAGGTGTGGTTTTTTAAGAGACATGCAAAGAATATCATATCATGTAATGATAGGAAAAAAATTGATTCAGTCATCATCGAGACATTTGAAAGCCGTTCAGCCCCACCAGGACATCACACCAAGCGATAAACACCCTTTGACACAAAATGCCACCGTACGGATAAGGATCACCAGGGGACAGGTCCTATTTTGGAATGTTTTATGATTCGACTGTCGTAAATTGATAAGAAGGGTTAGACGTAGACTTTAGGTGGATTTCAGACTTGGTAAAAAAGGTCAAGATTTATGAAAAGAGAGCAATGGGAAAGTAAATAGATAGGTAACTAGATGGCTCAGTCATATGGATTGCAAGAGGCAAGAACACTGACATAATCAGTGTGTGCGATTATTGCCTGAAAGGGCGAAATATAAAGACCGAAAGCTTATCAGCACGGCTCATAATAGCGATGATGACGAGGATGGTGTTGAAGTTCACTTCATGTTAAGGTAACAATGAACAAGTGTTACGGCATGTTTTTTTTTTTTTTTTTAGAAATGAGCTCCTCAGATTCAATAAACAATGCTCACTTCGGAATCACACGAGCAGTAATTCCGAAAATTCGCGAAATCCAGGTGACCTAGTTAACTTTGACCTCTAACACCACTAGCTTGCATCTGTCTGAAACTAGGTAGCCGTGAATACAAGCTTTGTGTGAGTGTGAGCGTGTGTGCGCACGCGCCTGTATGTGACAGAGAGAGCGAGAATGAGTGCATGTGAGAGAAAAAAGAGAGAGAGAGAATGAAGAACAGACAAAACAACTGACTTGCAGATACCTCAGAAAAGGAGGGGAGAGAGAGGGGGGGGGGGCGGGGGATGTGAGCGCCGCGCGCTGTATATTTTCTAGTTTACAAAAAGGCGGGGGTGGGGGGGGGGGGGAAGGGGGAGGCTAAGGTTCCTAATCCTAGTTGAGCAGACTAATAATAATGGTAAATGGTAAATAGATATGATAATATTGATGAAATGCACGAACAGATTCTTTTAAAGAGACTTTCTATGCATGGCCTCCTTCTTACAGTTTGTTTAGACCGCAAAAAAAAAAAAAAAGGGGGGGGGGCGCCCAGTAGCATGCATGAGCTCCCAGTTTCTGAAGCATCATAGCTGTATAAAATCATTCTGGGGTATTGAGTGACGATCACCCTCTCCCCTTACTCTGCTGAGGAAAACGCAAAGCACGTGGCCCCCGCCACCCACTCCCCCGCCCCCACCCTCTCTCCCCTCCCCGCTTTACGGCGCTTATGCTTGGTATAATCTCACCCTTTTGTTATCCTGGCTGAATTAGGCCAGGCCCAGAGCAACACAATACATCTGAAACAGGTTTTGTTCTCCCGAAGTCTCTTTGCCGGTGATTCTGTCTTATTGATCTGTTCCTGGTTGGCTATCATATACACTGTTCAGTCTTCATATACTTAGTCGATATATTTTGTTGTCAGTGGTCGGCGTGGTCTCCAGGCGTGGTTTCCGCCTCGAGTGCTATAGGTTTCGGGCTCAATCCCCGGTGAGGACTGGGACTTTTTTTACGTGGTCTTGGACTTCTAGTAATTCCCCCCTGGTCTCTGACAGTGAGATCGGACGCCCGTGTGTATTGTTACGCATGTCAAAAATTCCTTGGCAGCTGTAAATCGAAAAGAGTAGCCTAACGGCACTGCCTAGGAAACATTTAGAGTTAAGAATCTACCCAAAGTATTTCAGGATCCTCGCTGGTGCTACAGAGCCTGTGCACTGTGCTGAGCTTCTTCGGACTAAAACTTAATTTAGAAGAAGAACG
Source organism: Candidula unifasciata (assembly GCA_905116865.2). Lineage (NCBI taxonomy): Eukaryota > Metazoa > Mollusca > Gastropoda > Stylommatophora > Geomitridae > Candidula > Candidula unifasciata. The sequence continues at coordinate 117,118 of CAJHNH020000482.1, forward strand.
GAGCACTTATGGGTTCTTGACCGTTTTGTTGTCGTACTTAATTGTCATATTTACTTCTATTTTTATGCCACACTTAATTCTGTTATTTTTTTTTAAAATCCAGCCTAATTCCCATTCCGTGTTTTAACTCTTATTCATAGTTTATAATTGTTTCCTACTTATTTGTTGTAGGCAGTTTGTACACGTTCCCTACTTACTTGTTTTAGGCAGTTTGTACAGGTTCCCTATTTATTTGTTATATGAAGTTTGTACACGTTCCCTACTTATTTGTTATAGGCAGTTTGTACACGTTCCCTACTTATTTGTTACAGGCAGTTTGTACACGTTCCCTACTTATTTGTTATAGGCAGTTTGTACACGTTCCCTACTTATTTGTTACAGGCAGTTTGTACACGTTCCCTACTTACACGTTTGCACATTTGTCCTACTTATCATACACGTTTGCACATTTGTCCTATTTATCTGTTATAACTAGTTAGCATACAAGTTTCAACATTTGTCCAACTTATCCGTTATAGCTAGTTAGCACACAAGTTTGCACATTTGTCCTACCTATCTGTTACAGCTAGTTAGCACACAAGTTTGCACATATGTCCTACTTATCTGTTATAGCTAGTTAGCATACAAGTTTGCACATTTGCCCTACTTATCTGTTATAGCTAGTTAGCATACAAGTTTGCACATTTGTCCTACTTATCTGTTATAGCTAGTTAGCATACAAGTTTGCACATTTGTCCTACTTCTGTGTTATAGCTAGTTAGCACACAAGTTTGCACATTTGTCCTACTTATCTTTTATAGCTAGTTAACATACAAGTTTGCACATTTGTCCTACTTATCTGTTATAGCTAGTTAGCACACAAGTTTGCACATTTGCCCTACTTATCGGTTAGCATACTTATCCTACGTATCTGTTATAGCTAGTTAGCACACTTGTCATACTTATTGTTATAGGCATTTGGCAAACTTGTCCTACTCATGTTTTATAGGTAGTTAGCACAATTTTACTTCTTTTTTGTTCAAGGATTTTAGAACAATTGTCCTTCTTATTTGTTCAAGGTTTTCAGCACACTTGTCCTATTTGTTTTTGCAAACCTGTTTTTTTTTTTTTCATTTTTACGGCATGCTTGTCAGTGGCTCTATCTGCCGAACTGGGACCTCAGACTCCACACTTGAGTTTAATTAACGAATAATTTTACTTTTATAATCACGTGTTTTAGTTGGTAACATATATATGATTCATTAAATAATAGACATTTCAAGCTCAAGTTTAAAATTAAACCTTTGTATGATTTGTTTCTCTACTAGGCTATGTTTGAATGTGCAGTTGACATGCCAGTTCATGGAGACAGCCCACACGAGAGTCTGACATGAGGAAACAAGCAAAACAATACGAAATGCGCCCTTTATTACTATTATTTATTTATTATTATTATTTATTATTTTTTGTGATTATTATTATTGTTATTATCTTTATTTTTGTTGTTGTCACCACGCGATGGTGTAAAAAGTAATTAAAGATCCTTTTTCAAGCGTGTAGGCGGATCGGGCATATGGGAAGAGCCACCATATTTTTACAGACTAATCGTTACTAGGTGGATAATGTGATCAGCATTACGCCGGCCGTCTTTACTTCCCCAGGACATACATCCTGGTACCCATATTAGGCTAGGTCGACCTATGCGATGGTGTGGCATACAAGTATAACAATATTTGTGAAATAATATGACTTTGTATCAACAAATACTAAAAAAAGAGCTTAAATACATGGAAGCAAATCGTCTAGTGGAAAGCTCTAAGGATTGGCACCTCCCATATTTTAACATTATTTGGAAGTGGTGGGTAAGCCCATTAAAAAAAAATATTTCATGTGCAGTTTTCTTAGTAATTGTTCTAACAATTCCTTATTATTGCAATATACACAAAAGTACCAATTAAACGCTGGAGTTAAATATTCTACCGTTGTTTTCATAACTAGGTAAACACACACCGATACTTATAGACATGGTGGCCGAACCTAAACATAGAATACATGTGCTTGTTGTCACACAACAAATGTTTGTTCAGCAACCAACCTGTTTGAGCCAATCCTGCCAGACACGTTGTATAGTTTAGGAGGTCTTCTTCTGATTTGTATACAATACTATATTTGAGAGATATATTTACGGATAATGATCCGTACGCATAAACGCAACATAAGGATAATCTGAGAATAATAAAAAAAGATAATATAAATACTGAAAACTATAACTGCAACCACAATACATGTGAGGTTAAATACCTCTCATGTGTCTATCATTATCATCATAATTATTATCATCAGCAGCAGCATCATTATCATCAACATTATCATCATCATCATTATATTCAATATTATCACCATCATATAGCATATCCTTAGCAAAACGTGGCACCCGATACAACCTACCTGAAAGCCCGTTGATTCTCAAGTCTACTACAAAGGTGATACCCTGTATTTCAAATCGATGTGTATGTGGTACTAACAGACAGTTACTAGAGTTTACTGCTGAAACTAGCGGTGATCAGGCGAAGTCGGCGCAGCAGAACCAGATGAAATTGTGGTGTAGATTTCGGGATTGGATTTTCCCAATGGTAGCTCACAAATAAGCTAAAGGTCCAAAAAGGTCACAATTCGGGCGTAACCAACAATAAGTTGTAAGTAGAGGACTTTTTTCCATGCCTTTGGGCGTATAGGGCACAAAGGGCTGGACCTATACTTTACAGACCAATCGGCATAAAATGGGTAATGTGGTCAGCATCAGGCCGACCGGCTTTACTTCTCGGGACTGCACCTGGTACCCACTCAAGGCTGGGTCGACCTGGGAACCAAGGTCATTTGTGAAAAAACTCCCGCTTCGCCAGGAGGCGAACCCACGAACTTCCGATCCACAGCGAGCGTCTAGCCGCTCCGCCACGGCGACTCCAAGTGACAGTTGTAGTAGAATGAATTCGTGTAGGAAATGAGTCATCATGATGTAGCAGGACCTTTGCAGAACGTCGCTCTCATCACGGTTTTCATGAAAGAAACTTAGTCTCTCGCCAGTTCTCCCCCCTCATGTACTTTCATACTCAAGGAGTCACTTTTATCCTGTGTCCATATTCGTATTAGTCGGCCCCTGCCCCTTCCTTCCTGGTACCATGCCTTCTGATATTATTTTTTTTTTCAGAAAACCCACCCTGCTCAAACCACTCTTTTCCTTTATTCCATGTTAATACCTTTAAAGTTTTCTTCAGAACGATAGAGTTTTCTGTTGTAGTACCGCCAGGCTTAAGGGCGTCATCACAACTACCCTTACTTGCTCTGTCATCGTTCTTTTCCCCAGTTCATGTTTGTGATCTGCCTGTCCTGGGAGCCTCTTAGTAAATGGGTGAGGCACAACAAAACAGTGGTGCGACAGGGATGACTTGTCTCATCCCCTATTTTTATTGGCAGTAGATTGGATTATCAAGACAACAACTGCTAACATCAAGAATGAAATTCAGAATTCAGTGTACCCCTACAAAACAGCTTGATGATCTGGATTTCGCTGATGATATTTCTCTTCTGACCAACTCACCGAATCAAATGCAAGATAAATTTAATATACTTGATGCGAGATCACACAGATAGGTCTGAAAATCCTTAAGGGAAAGATAAAGATAATGAGAATAAATCAGGCAAATAATACTGTGGTTTCTCTTAATGGCACCCCACTCCAAGGCGTGGAGTTGTACATCTACTGGGCAGTAATGTAGATAAAGGTGAGGGAACTGTAGAGACATTAAATATGAACACTAAAAGCGAGAAGACCTTTCATAGCATTAGAAAATGTGTGGAGATCAAAAGAAATTAAAACCAATGCTAAACTAAAAAATTTCAACTCTAATATCAAAACAGTTCTGCTGTATGGAGCGGACACATAAAGGTCAACTAAGGCAATTACTAATAAACTACAAACTTTCATTACCTGGTGCATGCGCAGAATAGAGGGAATTAAATGGTATGATAAATTCACTGATGTTGAGCTTTGAGAGATAACTAAACAGGTTCCAGTGGACCACGAGGTGAAGAAAAGAAGCTGGCGCTGGATAGGACACACGTTGCTAAAACCCGAGAACAATATAACTAAAATGTTTTTGCACTGGAACCTACAGGGGAATACAAATAAAGGAACACCAAAAAAAACAACAACACATGAATAAGGGAGGTAAATAGTGAAGTTGAAAAGAAGTGGAGGACATGGGGGAGCTACTTGCAACAGTGAAGGATAGAACGACTTGGCGTGAGTTGGCTGAGGACCTATGCTCTATTGAGGGCTATAAAGGCAGAAGAAGAAGAAGAAGAAGAAGAAGAAGAAGAAGAAGAAGAAGAAGAAGAAGAAGAAGAAGAAGAAGAAGAAGAAGAAGAAGAAGAAGAAGAAGAAGAAGAAGAAGAAGCAGAAGAAGAAGCAGAAGAAGAAGAAGAAGAAGAAGAAGAAGAAGAAGAAGAAGAAGAAGAAGAAGAAGAAGAAGAAGAAGAAGAAGAAGAAAGGAACTACAAATGAGACACTTTAACATCTTACAATAACAATAAAGTTTTAGGCCAAATGGCACCAATTTTGAAAAGCAAGCGTGTGAATATGAACATTTAAAGACTACTACTGTTCAACACAATATTCTTATCAATGCTATGCTATCGATGTCAAACTTGGAGACTTTCTTCAACAGAAATGGAATGTTTACGTACTATGCTAGGTGTAAGTAGGAAAGACCGACCGACTAGGAATGATGATATCAGGAAGAGAGTCGGCACAGAACTAATACTGAGCTTTAGACAACAAATCAAATGATTTGGTCATGTAACAAAATTGGCATCACACAGGGCACTATAGAGACCAATGTTATGTAGATACAACGGTAACAGATCTAGAGGTTGACAACGCAGGATATGGACCGCCGAAATATCAGAGACGCTGACAAATACTTTATATGAAGCGAACAGAAGAACCCGTTAGAGATCGCATACTGCCGTAACGCCACTAGCTATTCCAGAAATAGAGAAAAGAAACAGAAAAAGACAACAACAATTCATGTTCGTGATGAATTTGTATTGTAAATGTATTTACTGTTTATTTTCAGTGCTTTTTATTTCACATTTTAGGGAGGTTATTTTATTTTTTTCCCTGCAGCATTTTAATGTTCCTGTTGATTTACTTGATGCTATTACTCTGTAAAAATCGGCCATCTTCTTTACTTAACTTAGTTTACTTTGAAATTTGGCAGTACCTATTGCTTACGCTACATAATGACCTTAGTATTTGTGTTTCACTGTTGAATATTCTCATTAGTGTATAAACATAAACACACTAACAAATATTCATGAATTTGCTATACATGAACACAAAAAATCGGGGATTTTTTTTTTTTCTAGCGGTATGCAACGTGTGCAGTATTGGTACCTTTTTACAAACATCATTTTGTTAATGCAACTGTTAAAGACACTTTATGGCGAGTACCGGCTGCTGTTTGATACATTTTATGACGGGATTAAAGCCAGGCAAATAATTATTTGCAAGTCGTAGAGAATTTAGGGTAATATCATCATTTGAAAAGTATCACTTTATTTTTATGTGTTTTGTTTCTTTATATTAATAATAATAATAATAATAATAATAATAATAATAATAATAATAATAATAATAATAATAATAATAAATATTATTATTATTATGGTTTTCATTTTATTAAAACGGTTTTAATATATTTATGTTTGCATGTTTCGATGGCATTTATAAACTATGTTATTACATGATGCTGACAGTAGAACACGTAGCTTTCAGTATAGCTCTGTTTTGTGCAATGCTTATTGTTTACCTGTATTTTCCGTAGCTATTTATCATTTTTTTTTCGTCTTGATATTAAAATCTAACACACAAGTTTATAGACATATAAGCAAATAACATGATTAAATAACACCTTTAAAACCCCCTCTCCCACACACACACAAACCAGCATATTAGTTACAATGACACAGCACATATTTTAAGGCCAATCAAAGGATACCTTACGCCAATAGTACGGAATATCAGACGGGATCCTGGCAAATGAAATATGAAGCAAAATCGAATCAATGTAAACGGCCAAAAACACAATAAAAAAATAAGAGCAGTATAAAATTATGCTCAAGTTATGTATGGCATTATCAACAATAATTTGAATTCAACAACTTGGAAGTATACTTATAAACATAATTCATTTTTGAACTTGTGGGCGTAACAATCACTTAGTCATTTCAAAATGATGTTTCCCATTTCTGGTGCAAGAAATGCGAACTATGTATGACTATTACACTTAATAAATACACAATTGTTTTGCTGGGCAACATTTATGAAACATTTCACACCTTCAAAACACAAAGAATATTTACGTTCACCACATGAAAGAGAAAAACCACGCAGGAAATTCCAACGCCCTTAAATGCGCCAGGTTTAAATCAATAAAGAAGTACACGGTTGACACAAGCGATAGTAATTTCTCAGTACCACGTAAACAAATCAATCCGCTGTTATATAAAGCTGAAAACATGTCAAACAGCAGTTAATCTCTGCGTATAAAAATAGTTTTCATTTTAAAGGAGTATTTTAATTCATTTGGGTAACCTGGTCCGGGTGTCACGGTGCATGATTGCTTCCTTTGACTGGCACACCGCGCCACTTTTTAGGACACCAGAAGGTGTTTGGGAACACTTCACAAATGTATCATTCTGTCGCGTCGTGATTAAGGACAACGCTCTTGTCGCTATTTGTCATTTACATTTTTACATATACATATATCCCTCGAAGTCGGAGTACATCTGCCGGTGAGACAGGGACTGGCAAACAAATAAGCAAGTAAAACTGATGTACACGCACAACTCAGGTCCAGGTAAAGTCCAAAAGTCCAAATGCACGAATTACCACCACCTTTCGCCGGAATTAACAGTCGGTGAAAAAAAAAAAAAAAGAAGAAGAAGAGAGATATATATATATATTTATACACAAACATATACACATATGTATGGGGCTCCCCCCCCCCCTCCCGCCCACCATACCCCGGCAACACCCATTTAAAAAAGATGTTCCGGAACTCACCATAAAGTGTCTAAAAAAGTGTCGCTATTAACCACAATAAACAGCAGAAAAACAGAAGTAATGGTAATTACACAGAAAACAGACCCTCCAAAATACAAGGTCAAAGTAAATGGGACAAACCTCAAGCAAGTTCATATGTTTAAGTACTTGGGTACCCTGACAGCATCAAATGGAAGACGTATTCAAGAAGTTAAATGTAGAACAGCTCAAGCAAAAACAAAGGCAGCATTTTACAAAATGAAGAATATTTTATGCAGTCTTTCTTTGGTCAACAATTGAGACGAGAAAAAGAATTCTTAAAAGCTATGTAAATCATATCTTGATATACGGGAGTGAATCATGGACAGTTAGTAGATTAGTGAAACATTTTTTTTGAAAGCTGTGTAGATGTTTATTTATAGACGAATGATGAGAATACCCTGGGCAGATGGAAAGAGTAATGAAGATGTCTTGGAAAAAATGACTCATGAAAAGAACTGATTACCCACATGAGAAAGAGACAATCTGCATTCTTTGGTCATGTGAGGAGAAGAAGAAAAATGGAGAACATCGTGTCAGTAGGAAAGTAAGAGGGGAGGAGAGGCAGAGGAAGATCAAGAGAAAAGATGCTGGACAGTTTAAAAACATGGCATGGAGGATCATGTGTGTCAGAGTGGACTGAAAGTAAACTAGACAGAAGATTGTGGGTGGACATGACTACCAACGCCGTCACGCGGCATAGACTTTGAGAAGAAGATTAACCACAAAGTGTTTATTAAATTGCGCTAACAACATGATTTATAAAAGAAATGTGCAAATACTGCGCACCACTGCGTGTGGGCACAAACGGCATTCACGCACACACACCCACACACACACATACACCCACACACAAGCAAACACATGCACATAAATACATATTTATACATATATATTATAGAAGTCAAATGTAGAACATTTCTAGAAAAAAAAAGCAAAAAAAAAAGTTATTAAAAAAAAACATAAAAAACCTATTATTCATAATGAAGTAAATTCGAGCATATTCTGTCCTTAAGAACATTAAAATATAAAATTTAAAAAATAGAAAACCCCCAAGAAAACACACACACACACACACACGAAACATTACTCAGAATGAATGGCATTCTAACATGTTTTGTCCTTAAGAACATCAAACTATCAGAACACATGGTAATTCGACACTTGCTTTTTTTTCTGTTTTTCGTGTCTTCAAGCACATAGACAGAAACACAGCTCTCTCTCTCACACACACACACACAGCACGAAGGAAACAACACGTAGCTTTTCGCTATGTTCTTATACAGCTTCAGACATATCAATATACACATTCCCGTGTGGGTTCTAGGTCCGCATTATGGGGAAAACCAGAACAGACCATCTGCCTCCCCAGTAAGCATGTCGTAGGTGTTGACTAGCTGGGGACTTCAGAGTGCATCTACCCGAGCGGCAAGGAACAATCACCTGCACACAAATAAGCCAGTACAACGAACGAACAAGCAAAACTCAGGCTCTGGCACAAAGCCAATGTCCAAATAGACGAACATCCAGGACTTTCCACCGGAGCTTACAACCGGTGAATAAAAGAAGAATACATACATATACAAGTGCACGCACACATACACAGCAGGAATGAAATTTGTAAATCCACCCATCCTTCCATTCATCTACCAATTACGTATACACAGATACTACGCAACGAAGTAATCGGAAACGTTGAATCGACTGTGCCACGTAGTTCTATAATGTCAACTTTCAGGTATCACGTAAACAGTACGTTGTGACATTTTCATATGTGGTTGATTGGCTGTTTTTCTTATGTGACACTCTCTCTCTCGCTCTCCCTGTCCCTCCGTCTCTCTCTCTCTCTCTCTCTCTCTCTCTATATATATATATATATATATATATATATATATATATATATATATATATATAAATATATATATATATATACATACATATATATATATAAATTATAGCAGAAGGCATGGTACCAGGAAGGAGGGGCAGAGGCCGACCGACACGAAGATGGGCACAGGATATAAGTGACTCCTTGAGTGTGAAAGTTCATGAGGCGGTAGAACTGGCAAATGACCTAGTTTCTTACAGGCAGACTGTGATGATATCGACGTTCTGCAAAGGACCTGCTACATGATGATGATGATATATATATAAAACATTCTCTCTCCCTGCTCTCTTTCTCTCTATCCAACCCATTTCCCCATTTGTTCTATTCCCGTTCTCACTTTCTTCCTCCTGTCTCTTCCCCACCCATATCTTTCTCTCTTACCCTCACCCCCTGTCTGTCTACCCCTCTCTCTCTCTTCCCTCTCTTATTCTGTCTCTCGATCGCTGTATCACTCCGTAGCCTTCTATCTCCTGCGCTTTCATTTATTTCTGTCACAGATGAATATCCATAATACGAAACGATGAGTATCCTGTCGCCTGGTCTCCAACTTCCTTTCTTGCCATCAAGCTTTCTCCTTGTCATTTTCTTGTTGTACTCCACTTCCCTCTTTCTGACTGTGTCACCAAAAAATGTGTTTTTATCATAAGGTTAATTAGTTGTCTTCGTAAGCTCCACCCCCACCCCCTCCCCCCATTTGCCCATAATGTTAACATAATTCTCGTCACATTCTGCAGCTGCAGCAGCAGCACCCCCCCCCCCTTTTCCCATTAATCCACAGACTACCTATGATTCTTATTCTTCGTTCTTATTCGTGTTTACCGGCTATAAACCCCTGGGGGAAGTTCTGAAGTTGTTCGTCCACCGCTGTTTCAGAACCTGTGTGTTGCATGGCATCCGTTTTACAGATGTAACTTATCTGTATGCAAACGGAGGCTTCCTCGCCTCTCAGACAAATGCAGTCTGACGTGGAAGAAAGCCACCAGTTAGCTAGCTCTTACGACATGCTTTTATAGAGGCAGTGGGTCTATTCTTGTATCCCCCAAAATGGGTCCCCTGTACCCACACGAGGAGTCAATGATTCACTTCTCTATATTCAGAGTTAATCTATACAGTATTCTAGAACTGTTCTGCCTAAACAAAGTACAAATGCCTAAACCGAGGATAGATCTGTACAAAACAAACTTAGCGAGCTTCGCAGCTCATTTGGGTAACTGTCCTCCATAAAAAAAAAAAAAAAAACCGATCATAAATATTCAAATAGGCATACCTGTGTGTCCAAAATTCTATCCCTTCAAAATAAAGCTTATTTGTGCAGTCGTTTTCCTTCATAAATAAACAAAGAGAGAATGCACAGAATATCCTTAAATCTGTGATACTATGCATTAAAAAAAGTAATGATATTATGCTTTTGACTTATTTAACAGCCACCAATTGCTATTATCTAGGTTATTAAGTAGTTTACCCTTCTTTAAAATTCTACCTTTAGAAACTAGAAGAAGAAAAAGCCAAAGAATTTTTGGACTTCAGTCAGTCTGTATATATGAAGGGTTTCAAACTCCAGGACCACCAGTATCCGGGCATTAGTGATGACATCAGACCACTGAACACAAATTTAGACAATGCTTCGTGTCACTAGTCGGCTCTGTGGCTGAGTCGATGCGAACGCTTTGCTTCGTAATGCCGGGATGCCAGGCTCGATCCCAGCTGCGGGCAATGCCCCTTGCGTTGGTTTCGACAGTGGTATCAAGAAAGCCGACCGTCCAGGAAATGGCAAACTACTGGATGTAACTTGCCTAGAGAAACCACACAACAGCCAGGGCTGTTAGGGTTGGTTCTGCAACGTCCTGTAAAGGATACGCAACTAACTTCCCCCCCCCCCCCCTCTTTAATCACTAAACGTCTAAATTAGGAAATAATTTATTATTTCAAGGGAAACAATCATTAAATATATAATGGGCAAAGATTTAAACGCTTTACTCCCCATTGAATATTTTAACGCACAAATTTAGAAAAGAAGGTAAAAGGCGTATAGAGGTAAAAAGCCAGGAAAACACTATAAGCGACAGTCCCATTCTCTTGCATTGGTTATACGAGGGTAAATCAAACAATTACTACACTTTTCACATAACTCTTCTTAAATTATGCACACTGGCTTCTGTCCTCTTTTATTTTATTGTTAAACTGTTATGGCGATGCAATGAACGCTTGATCCCCATACCGCATATTTCTTCCTTCTATTGCAGTTAGATCATGGCCGCTCCATTAGAAGTGTGCACGAAAGAGATGATTCCTTCAGTCCGAGGGTGTTGGGTGTCGAAGGCTCAGCAATTCTTCGTAGACTATCATCGCAATATAGGGGAAGTGCACAACCACGTAATAACCTGTGTTTATTTGGATCGAGACGTTTTGATGATGTCGCCAATTTGCCTCAGACTTAGACCTGCAAAATAAAGTTTAAACAACGGATCAACATCATGGCACCCATAAGTGATCCGTTCTTCTTCTTAAGAATGTCTGAGTTAGATCTGCTTTCGTTGAATGGCTCTTTTAAAGATCCAAAATATTAAATGAAAAATGGGTACTGCATAAGTTCTTCTTCTAAATCAAGTTTTAGTCCTAAAAAGCTCAACACAGTGCACAGGCTCTATAGCACCAGCGAGGATCCTGAAATACTTTGGGTAGATTCTTAACTCTAAATTTTTCCTAGGCAGTGGCCGTTAGGCTACTCTTTTCGATTTACAGCTGATAAGGAATTTTTCACATGCGTAACAATACACACGGGCGTCCGAACTCACTACCCAGAGATCAGGGGGAAATACTAGAAGTCCAAGTCCCGTGAAAAAAATCCTAGCCCTTAACGGGGATTGACCTCAGCACCTCTAGCACTCGAGACGGACACCATGCTTTGAGACCAAACACCTCTCACAGACTTGCAAAATGAGGCCCTAAAGTGGTTTCACGACCAACCGTAAACTTTTCATGTTAAAGGAATAAGTAAGCTTGTTGACCGTTGGACAAAGTGCGTTGATTTAGAGGGAGACTACTTAGGAAAATGATGTCCATAGTGAAACCCGAGCTTCATGTAAATAAATTATAAATGGAATGTGTAGATAATGTTTGACTGTCTCTCGTTTGTTGTCTCAGAGCGTGCTGGTCTATCTCGTGAGGTTATCCCCATATTTATGTCGCTGTCAACATGTTGCTTGTTTGCCTGTATTCAACGTTTACATTATTTTTGTTTAAAATTAGAATTATTTATCTCCAGTGTTGCCGAAATATTTTAGTTACTTCCTTTTTTGTGTGTGAGTGCACTAAACTGTTTTCGGCGTCCGTTGCTTAGGCTGTGTGGTCGAGCTTCACAGCTCCAAGTTAACGAGTTCAATCCTAGCTTCGGGCACATCAACAGATCGTCTTGCGTTGTTTTCAACAGTGGTAAAGACAGCTGCCCGTTCAGTAAGCACTTGTAAAGGATACATAACTAACTAGCTTAACTGTCGTTCTGAAAAGAAAAAAAAAATACCTTTCTTTATCGTGTTTTACCCCCACCAATGTGCCACCATGTGGATGAGGATCACCCGTGGAGAGGTCCCAGGAACCGCGTTCAGCCATTAGACCATATTTATGGCCAGGCTATATTGCGGCCCCTGGCAAGAGGCAGAGTAGGGCTTCAAAAATGAAAATTGCATCCCACAAAGGGATGACAATATAATTAATATGGTAAAAAATAATAATTGGAAACCAGTTTTTTTAACATACATATAGAAAGGGGAAATAATTTGTTTTGAAATTTTGCAAGGGAAATAAGTCTAAATAAATCTAAAAAATAATGTTTGAATCGTTAATTGCAAATCTTAATAGATTTGTAAATTTCTTTGAATTTTGTTTATGCAATGCACATATTAAAATATAATTTAAAGTTTTTATTGAATTTTTGTTTTATAAATACCTATTTACACTTATGTAATTATGTTAAACGTAAAGCGTTTTCTGTTTAAGGAAACCTGATTTATATACTAAAAGTGCTACGATATTCGTCGAACCAACAGTCTAGCAAATAAGTTAGATCTGCTTTCTTTGAATGGCTCTTTTTAAGAGCTAACATTTTAAATGAAATATGAGTCTTGTGTATGTTAAATAGATACAGTACGAAGGTTAAGTTAAGAAAGTCTGTTCACAATACAGTTTAGAGATTGAATTATACTCAGTTAATAATAACATCTTTTTGTTTGTACCAAATAGCATCTTGTTTATTGCTCAGAGAAGAATTTTGCCCAAGCCTACAAGGAACAGCAAGAGGGTGAACAAGCAAAAGAGACCAACAAGCCGTACACTGACAGCGTACATGAGGCTATTTTGGAGGATTTGTGCTTTCCTGCTGAGATTGTTGGCAAACGTGTACGAGTCAAGTTGGATGGTTCCAAGGTTATCAATATTCATTTGGATAAAAGCCAGCAAAACAATGTTGAGCACAAGTTGGAGACATTCACATCTGTTTACAAGAAGTTGACTGGCAAAGATGTGACTTTTGAGTTCCCTGAATTTGTATTGTAGGGATGAACTAGAGAAAAAAGTGCCTGCTAAAAAAAAAAAAAAAAAAAATAGCAACTTGTTATGACACAACAACTACTCCAATTCATCTAAATAATAGAGTGAGGTCAATGTGCATTCATCATCACCATCAATGGGCTTGTCCGTTAATGAACAACGCTCTCTTCCCGGCACGCCTAGCCTCATTTTTGTAAAGCCAGTTCTCTAGTCCTTTGTGCTCTTACAGCCAGTGCATCTTCAATGTCTTGTATCAAAGTTCTGCATCATTTTCCAAAACCTGCACTCTACACAACTGTTTCTTCCAGACCAACACGACGCTTGACATGTTCAAAATACCCCCAGCTTTCGGGAGAGGATGCTGTTTACCAGCCAGTTTTCCTTGATGTTCAGGTCATGCAGGATGTTGATGTTTTTCCTCTTCTTCTTGGTCTACGATATTCTAAGAATCTTTCTGTAGCATTGTAGTCTTTTATAAATACTGAATGAAAGTCCACGAATCACATCCACAAGTTGCCACCGGAATGATGCATCATCTCAGATGCCCAGAATGTTGTTTTACTTGCCTGAGGGCGTAAGGCTGCCAATACTTGGGTTTCCCCCAAGATCTGGGTTTTTATCTGGTAGTCTGGTCTGGTAGTCTTAGTTTCAGCTTCATAGCAAACGGGTCGCCCCATCTTTGCTCCGCTCCTGTGCCAGCGAAAAACACCCAGAATGTTTATCAGTCCCTTGTGGAAAGATTGACAGACTGCTGTCTCAGCATATCTAGCATACACTCGCATTAACGCATATGGTAGCCATCCGAAGTGCTAACACAAACAGTCCAACATTAGAAATGTAGTTCATCATTGATGATAGCAGAACTTGTCGCCAACAGATCAGCAGTTGCCCGGGCGATCAATTTTAATACGGGTCCCGCCAGCATTGCACGACCGGCATCGCGCCATTTTCTGAATCTACAATTCACACCACGTTGGTCACAGTCGAAAAAACATTCCAAATGCAATCCGCAGCTCACAGGGTCACGCCATGCATTCAACCCAGAAGCTGGGCGACGAAACTATATCCAGTCTACAAATGGAGCAAAAATACTTCGGCCACCGTCCGGCAGAAGCAAAAATTTGCCTCCGCTCCGAACAGCGCCGCTGTCTAGCGTCCATTTTAACCGGAAGTTCCCTGGGTTTTTATACGACGCCTTGGGTTCACATTAAAAAATCTTGGGTTTTTTGAAAATATATGCTTATATTGAAGTGGGCATTTAACTGTCATTCCATATCTTCAGTGGTTTTATATTTTCACTGGCATATCTTTAAACTGAAATAACATTATAATTATATACACGTAACTTGGTTCTAAAACCATATAATTTGGAGTACTATATTATGTTCAAGCGTTTCAAAGCTGATAATGTCTTGTCTGTGAGTGTCATCATTTCTTTCATTGTTTCCTTGATTATTAATATTACTGCCCAAATAAATAAATAAATCTTTTGCTTTATTGCTTTTTCTCTAGCGTTACATCTACTTGATGTGTTATTGGCTTCATAAATATATTTGTCCATTTATTATGTATCTGTAGTCCAGCTGTTTATGCAAGTTTTGCTAAATCATGTTTTTCTTTGCATTGTTCAATAACAAAAGGTATTTTAAAGGAAGTAAATAAATAGGAGAGTTTGATGAAAAAAAAAAAAAAAAACCGGAGGCAAGGATATTTATAGTTCGATGACTTGGCCATAGAGAGCTGACCTGATGGTGCACAATGACAAATCATTAACTTCTGCTATCGGCACGGACAAGATAATGATTACGAATGTTTCCCCAGCGAGAACAGGGCGAGAGGGCGCAGAGGGATTTTGTCATTGAAAAGGGGGCCGGTGGGCAAAAACGTTTAGCAAACACTAACTGTTAAATTGTCAATGAATTTTATACATTTATCTCAAACCGCTAGCCAGACTAAATGTTCCTCGTATGTCTGTTTACTCTAAATTTCCATCAAACGACTTAATTTTGCCTCCATAGCTCTGTCAATATCTATAGTCTGTTCCAAAAGTTGTCCTCAACTTTAAAAATCACTAACTCAGTAATAGTTCGGTGTAAATTGTTGCAATTTGGCACACAACATGTTAATTATCATGTTCTTTTGAGAAAATACTTTTGATTCAAACAAACGTCTACTTGTTATTCTGCCTCATTAGTGGTATATGAAAGGACCGACACCAATTCAATGCATACTATTATAATTTTTTGTAAATAGCAAATGGCTTGGGCGAAGCTGGCAAAATATCAAACTGCGTCAGTTTAGAGGTTGTTCGTGCAAGAAACTAATGCGAGCTTAAGGGGTCACTACACGGCATTTTTCCTAATTTATGACACAAATATCACTTTTTCAATGTGTTCGTTTTTGTAAAGTTCGGCATTCGTACAATAGATGACACAAAAAAATGTATGTCATTTGTAAACAATTTAGCATTAAAAAGTTATTACTAATGACACCACCTCGTGCACTTTTTAAAGATAAAAAAAAAGTTTAAAAGTCAGTTTTCTCAAATCTTTATATTTCAGTTTGCTGTGTGTGTGAAATCCTAAAATCTAAGCTAATATGAAGAGTAGAATCATCAAATTTTGTATGCATACTCCATAAACAATATTACAGTAACTGGTCTATCTAAAAGTAGATTTTAGAAAGTTTTTGTTTCTAAAATTTGATTATTGTCTTATGATGCTAGATTTTTTTGACTTTTTCAATAAACCTACATTTTAAAATTCTACGAAAAATATTTAAAAACATGTTTAAAGTAAAAAAAACTAGACCAGTAACTCTAAATAGGACGAAAGGTCATGGATCTATTATCTATTGTTGAATACCTATGTTTGCTTTTAAAATATAAGGATTCTAAGTACATATTGTTTTTTTCACAAGATGGCGGCTATTGCCATGACAACTATGATTTTTTAACACTTAAAGTATACAAATGTAATAAAATGTATCCCTACAAATGGCCATTATAAAATAACTGCTCTAAGTCTGTAAATAAAAAAATAAAATTTTTTTGCGTAGTGAATAGTAAAAAGGAAATCTCATGTACCGCCATAAATCTAGCTGATTAACTAACAAAAAATACAAAATTTGTGTCGATTACTATACAATCCTTAAAAATCCAATAAATATCAAAAAAATTCGCCGTTGTAAGAAAACAGCAGCACCTGTGCAATTGTACATTATGAAATTATAAGGACATTGGAAATCTATGACCACATGCAACATTTCTTCTTGATCCGTACAGCGGCTTTCGAGATATTTGTTAAAGCTTGATCGCATGTCTTTTGGAACGGACTATAACACTCTTGTAATATTGTCCATAGCTCTTTTAGTCCCAAACAACGCATTCTGTTTTACTGATTATTCCCTACAAGTCTCAAATATCATGCCAAGAGCCTCCATATATTTAAGTTTGGTGAATATATGCTAAATAAATCTGGCGACACCATAGGTGTCTTTAATCCAATTGTTATTCGTACAACAAAGTATATGGTTAGAGTTTTTGTTACATTATTTATTAAAACAAAAATTATATTTGTGGGGGTTGGGTGGGTGGGTGGGGGGGGGGGGGGGGGGGGGGTAGTGAAATATTATGGCACAGAAAGAGTTAACACTGCTGACAGAGAAGTCTGGCGATCTCTCTGACAAACCTCCCAAGGGAAAAGAGAAGCGATAAAGCAAAACAAAGTAACAAGAGTTAACATAGTCTAACGTTCTGAGCTGAGTAACCAATGCACGTATGGTGTGCTGTTTGTTAAAGATTCCGTTATGTAACTGGTGAATATTGTCAGAGTAAATTTGAGAGTGCAGAACCTTAATCTCTCATTCAAGAGAATGTAATCGTCAGTAAAGCTTTGATTTTGTTTTGTATGTCTCTACCTGAAATTAGTAATAAAATCCCTAATCGGCACAGTTCGTGACAAGAATATTAGCACTATTGACTCGAAGTCTTCAGATTCAAAACCCCTTGTTCCATAGAGCGAACCCCCCCCCCCAAGTCTGAAAGGAGTCAACGAAGGAATTTATTCTTTTTCCTCTTCTTCTTCTTCTTCTTCTTCTTCTTCTTCTTCTTCTTCTTCTTCTTCTTCTTCTTCTTCTTCTTCTTCTTCTTCTTCTTCTTCTTCTTCTTCTTCTTCTTTTTCTTCTTCTTCTTCTTCTTCTTCTTCTTCTTCTTCTTCTTCTTCTTCTTCTTCTTCTTCTTCTTCTTCTTCTTCTTCTTCTTCTTCTTCTTCTTCTTCTTCTTCTTCTTCTTCTTCTTCTTCTTCTTCTTCTTCTTCTTCTTCTTCTTCTTCTTCTTCTTCTTCTTCTTCTTCTTCTTCTTCTTCTTCTTCTTCTTCTTCTTCTTCTTCTTCTTCTTCTTCTTCTTCTTCTTCTTCTTCTTCTTCTTCTTCTTCTTCTTCTTCTTCTTCTTCTTCTTCTTCTTCTTCGCATTCCCCGGATACAAACTCCAGCGGGAAAGTTCTGGTTGTTCGTCCACTTCTAGACTCTAGTCCTGTTCCAAAAACTGAGTGTTGCGTGTACATCTGTTTCACAGGTCTGAGTTATTTGCATG
This sequence comes from Candidula unifasciata, assembly GCA_905116865.2. Taxonomy (NCBI): domain Eukaryota; kingdom Metazoa; phylum Mollusca; class Gastropoda; order Stylommatophora; family Geomitridae; genus Candidula; species Candidula unifasciata. Next base: position 135,268 of record CAJHNH020000482.1, read on the forward strand.
CACACTGTGGGTTCCTTGCCTTTCAGGCAGATGTACTTCAAAGAAGGAACGAACGAATGATATATATTTTCTGGGTGGTTAATGTATACATTAAAAAGTACATAATAACAAACACGCACACAAGCATGCAAGCATACAATCATACATACATACACACTCATGCACTTACATACGCGTACACAAATAATATATACATACACGTACATATACGCAACAATCATGTTTATCACACACATACATACACTCTTTGGACAGAGACACCACATACGTACATACTCGTATATATATATATATATGTACACACAAAGCTTCATATACACACCTTTTTACACACAAAGTATTTTCATTAATAAATTCAAACCTTTGGATAGTTACGTGGAGTGGAACAACTAGCTGACTGTGTGACTGAATTATCTAATTAATCCATGCAAGAGCGAATAACTGCTGAGTTTGATTTACAACCTCATAAAAAATACTTGCAACTATAATCCATTTCATGAATCACGCCTAACTTTAAAAAAAATGAATCTCAGCAACCGTTCAGTGTATGTTGTTGATATACACTGCAACCTGGTAATAACAATGTCCTTGTAAGAAATTTGTTTTTATGTAAAGAAACATATAATTTTCATTTTACCTCTTTTACATGGATTCAGAACAAATAATAAGTATGTTTACAGATAACTGTATAAGGGAATGTTTTCAAATATAAAATTTCAAGTGTTTCATATGTGTTTCACTCTCATGTGGTCATCTCCAGCATTAGTCTCCTGTTTTTAGGCAGGATAGGCTATTAAAATAATCATCATGCATCGTTGAACACGCGAACTGATGTGCAAACAATTTTCAGGTGTGTATTCATTAATGCGTTTTCTAGTTTTTAGGGGTACAGAAATTATTAGTCAAAGCAAGATCAAACAAATTCGCTGTAAAGAAAACACATAACCTGTGTAACTGTAAAGAAAAAAATCATAAGGATATGAAAAATTCAAGGCCACATGCTAAAGTTCGTGTTTATCCGTACAGGAGTTTTCACAATTTTTACTAACGTCACAACTTCGGAAACGCACTGTAACTCATTTTTCTTCCCCTTCTCAGGTTACTTAACCGAAGTGTCCTGGGACCCGGCTCGCTAGCGTAGTTGGCTAAACCGGATTGCGCGGTGACCGTGTGACGAACTCTTTGTGGTCCTGGTTCACGCAAGGGGGTAGGCAGAGAAGCCACATTTCTCCCAGATTTACGGTTTTTTTCATGGAATCAAGGCCGAAGGATTGCGATATTTATAATACCGAGCCTAAGGGTTAACAACTCATGGCTTCTGGATACTACCAAAAAAAAAAAAAAAAAAAAGTGTCTTGGGAGATGTAGAGATCTTATTAGAGTTGTAGAAGTATGTCTTCAGAGTTTTAAGGCTGTTCCGGATGCCGTTGTTGCAACTTCTGCGTGATCCTTTCCTTGCTCTGTGTGCATTATAGATGCTCAGCGTTTCTCTCAGTGGCAGTTGATACTATGGCAATCTTGTCAGATGGCCGAACCATCTCATCTGTTGCTTTAAAAAAAAATGAATTGTATGACTGGGTTTAACACTAGACTTCTTCTAATTTATTTAAATTTAAACTCTTTTTGTTATTCAGACAACACTTCTGAGACATCTCATCTGTGTTGTGATTGTGTGATGTTTATTTTTAGAACAGGTCCCTGCCCGATACTGACAGCATAAAGTTTGTCAACTAATTAATCAGAAATTTATCTTACTGCGTCCTGATGTCGGACAGTTTTGTTGTTGTTGTTTTAAAGCTGCACCCTGGCTGTTGCCGGGGGCCCTTATATTTACCCAACCTATGGGCTGAACAGGTTTTCTGGAACCTGTTCCCGGGTGATCCTCATTTGAGTGGTTGGCACGTTATGTCACCAGGCGTTTATCGTTCTGTGTGATGTCCTGTTAAAGTTTAACGTCAGTTAGTCAGGCCGACTAATTAATGCACGTTTCACATTTTTTACGGAACAATTACAGACATTTTAGATGCAAGTTATGCACTGTGATTATCTAGCTAAGGACATTACATATACTACACACTTACATTACGTGTCTAAAATACAACTGTATTGCTAAGTGTTGGTTGACATTTGTTTGAAACATTTTTAATAACTGGGCATGTGACTGTAAACAGTGATTTCAGTCAGTTGACATATCTGGAAATTAGGTACCGCGAATACCATACTCAGTTCTTAGCCAATTATTTTAGCTTTTACAACTAAATTTAAGGTTGAAGTGTGTTATTTACGTTGGAGGTACATATTTTAAGTAATAAACTACAGCAGGCACGTTCTCAAGACGGACATATTTTATACAATGGTCATTAAGTGCTGGTTGTGAAATAATTATTATGTAATATTTTTTAAAAAATATGTTGCTCATAATAGCAACAGGCATAATGTCACTAAAGAGATATTTGATAAAAAAGACATCAAATATCGGTTATGAAATAATCAGAATTTACTGTTTTTTTCTATAATATTCTTCTTCTTCGCCTATACCGGCTGTAAACTAAGGCGAATGTTCTGTGTGTTTGTCCACCTCGGAACTTTAGTCTTGTTCCAGAATATGAGTGTGGCGTGCACACCTGTTTGAAAGTAATAACTTGTTCGTATGCAGACTCCTGGTTTCTTCCCTCTCAGGCAGATATACTCTAACTTTGAAGGTTGGTCCCACTTAGTCGACCCCTACTGCACGCTTGTGGGGGAAGGCAGTGGGACTTTTCTTGTTTCCCCACAATAGGGCCCCGGAACCCACACAAGGAATTTTTATAATATAATTCTGATAATGATTGAATTCGTTGGCTGAATCGAAGACTCACTGTCAAACAATGATCATTGAAAAAGTAGAAGTTTTTAAAATATTGACACAAATTAGATATCTTACACAGCACGAAACAAATCCGCCCCAGTGTAAGTGGGTTGTTGGTGGTTTTGCTGTTCAATTTACTAGGTTTAAAAAAAAAAAAACACACACACAAAAAAAAAAAAAGGGGGGGGGGGGGGACAACTAGGCAAAACCATGGAGGTGATGGCGGTAACAAAAGCAATGATGTGGCTAAAGAGACAACACTTTCCCCACGCATGCTTTCCAAGTGGTTCCATGCGCATGCTTAAGAAGATAGAGACATGGTGGATTCAATGAAAATGGCGGGAGTCCTCGAGAAAATCTTATCTGACAGAAATTAGTTTAATTTTTGTGTCAGAACACTCTGGGGTAAGAGTGAATGAAAGAAGCGGAATGGTTTGTTGGCAGGGCCACGGTAGATACGAGATAAGTAATGGACCGGGCCGACATTCTCAATGCTTTGAAGGCAAGAGAAGATGATTTAGGATACGACGTTGAACTGGCAACGTTCAGAAGACTACAAAAACTTCAGGTCAAAAAAAAGCTTCGCAAAACATTACCACTATACAAGTTGTCAGAGAAAAACAAAATACTTCAACAGAGAACTAATGTTATCAGTTCATCATACACTTAGGGAAACACTAAAGATGGGATTCGAGGGCTTATGGGCGTGTCCGTCGTGCAATGAGTATAATCTGTCGATAGTCTAACTAACTAACTAACTAACTAACTAACTAACTAACTAACTAACTAACTAACTAACTAACTAACTAACTAACTAACTAACTAACTAACTAACTAACCAACCAACCAACCAACCAACCAACCAACCAACCAACCAACCAACCAACCAACCAACCAACCAACCAACCAACTAACCAACCAACTAACTAACTTACTAACTAACTAACTAACTAACTAACTAACTGACTGACTAACTAACTGACTAACTGACTGACTAACTAACTGACTGACTGACTTACTGACTGACTAACTGACTGACTGACTGACTGACTAACTGACTAACTGACTGACTGACTAACTAACTGACTGACTAACTAACTGACTGACTGACTTACTGACTGACTTATTGACTGACCGACTGACTGACTAACTAACTAACTAGCTAACTAACTAGCTAACTAGCTTACTAACTACTTATCTGACTGACTGACTGATTAACTAACTGACTGACTGACTGACTGACTGACTGACTGACTGACTGACTAGTGAGATGCTTTTCACAATATATTAATAAACAAACAAACGATGTTTTGATCGGCACTCATAGCATGAAGTATAAAAATAGAAGGACACAACTTACATAACAACATTGTCCTCAAGATGCCCACGCCTATTGTCATTTTTTCACTAGACCTAAGCTCTGTAAGTACCAGAAAATTCGGCTGAACATTACTAGGTAATGAAAATCACCATGCACGTAAACGCAAAGAAGTGCACAAATACAGCAACTGGAACAGCATGCGGGTTTAGAATCACTAGCCAGATTTATGTAGCATAATTAGGCTAAACACCAGTTCACATCGTTCGTTGTTAGTCATATATGAAAAATACCAGATCCAACACTGGTGCGCTGGTTGATGCTGAAAGAGTTAAATATCTGGGTTTCCACTTTGATAGATGTCTATCCTTCCGATATAAAGTTGGTGATGTCATTATAATGATCTATAGAGGCCTGTCGGTCCCCAGGATGATAATAGCGTCTAAGACAGAGCAAAGACTGCTGCTTAAGTGTCAGGGGAGTTAAAAGCTCTGAGTGATTGCCCTCTAGTTTACACAAGCTGCACACCAGAACAATGGCACTACAAGTCGCTACTTGATGGATCGTGTGGTCAATATCGTGATATATACCCCAAGATCTATTTTAGGCTGGTCAGATGTTGGAGCGGCTGGCCGAACGGTTAAGAACGCATATCTAACATGGAACAGGTGGGGGGGGGGGGAATTCAAGTTGAATTCTTCTGTAAGTTTTGTCGGTGAGGAAAAAATGCCTTACCTGCACAGTCCGTGACGACAGCAGTAGCCGCGCAGCCCTAAATCCTCAGGCTCAAAGACGTCTTTGCCTACACCGCAAAGCTAATAAGTACACGCAGTAGTTTGTAGTTATTTTGGCAGATCTGGAGATCAAAGCAATTTAAAAAACCTCACTATCTGCAAAGATTTAAACATAAAATATTCTATGGTTAGGAAAACAAATTCCCGTCTTAAACGAAATTTGAAATAAAGATTTAAAGAGTGAACTAATTACTGCAGCACGACAGAACAGAACTTACACACACTTGTATTATTTCACGTAGTGTCATATAAGAAGATTTCACTAACATCACTCAATGTTATGTTACCATAGTATATCATTAGTCAATGTATCGGAATGGTCATTAAAACCAGGAACGTGGCAATGACAAATGATACTATCGAGAATGCGTCTGAAAACGAAGAAAGCGTCATTGACCCAACAGCACGCATCTTTGTATGGATCGTATGTGCAGCTGTCATTCAAGGAGTTAATTTATTTGGAATTGTCTCAAATATCATCAATATAATGTGTTTCACCAGACAGGGGCTAAAAGAAGCAATCAACGTCAGTTTTATGGGTAAGAACTTTTACTGTAAACATTGAAGCCGCTAAACTTTCCCTCTTGATTTCCTTATGGCGGCACCCCTGACTGCTTCTGCTGCTGCTGCTGCTTCTACTGCTGTTACGACTACTAATACAACCACTATCAACACCTAGAACTACTACTACTACTACTACTACTACTACTACTACTACTACTACTACTACTACTACTACTACTACTACTACTACTACTACTACTACTACTACTACTACTACTACTACTACTACCACCAACACTACCATCACCTACTACTACTGCTACCAACAATATTGATACTTTTACTAGTACTACTGCTGCTACTATTACCATCACCGCCAAATACTACTACCACTACCACCATTACTACTAGCAGTAGTACTACCAGTACTACTCCTACCACTACTACTTCAACTACTGCTACTTCTACTACTTCAACTACTGCTACTACTACTACTTCAACTACTGCTACTACTACTGTTTCTTCTATTGCCAGTATTGCTAATATGCCAGGTTTTCTTTTTTCCATACGGATTAGTTGAAAGCAGTCAAAGCAGGGAGAGAAAAGGGTGGGGGTGGGGGGGGGAGGCAGGAGAGAGAGAGAGAGAGAGAGAGAGAGAGAGAGAGAGAGAGAGAGAGAGAGAGAGAGAGAGAGAGAAAATGTGAGAAAAAGAGAGAGGGAAGGTGGGAGAGGGATGGGGGTGGAAGTAAAATAAGAGTTTCTGGGGACAGAAAAAAACTGACACTGTCAAATAATTTTACAGACTGTAGACCACCCTCTGCTCCTTTTAGTCCCACCAAGTTTAGTCTCTATCCATCCAGGGGGTGGGATATACATGACCAAATCCTTGAGTTGATGAATCCATACTTGCCATCCTGTATATCGTCCAGACATATTTGAAGCATTTTCGTATGGCTGACCACGGCAGTTTGATTGTTAAATTGTGTTCTCAATAAGAAAATCCACAACAGTGTCTATTAGATTCTTAGCTTTATGAGAAACGTTTGGGGATGAACATCTAAAACGTTTCACGGGCTCACAGCTGCAGCGCATGCCAGTTGATCTGTACGTGAGATGTCGCGAGTGGAGTCTACACTTGATTATTCTTTTACTTCTTCAAGAATACAACAAAGAACCTGTTCTCCCGTTTTCTTCTTTTGGTTTCACCTGCTGTAAGCTCTGGGGGAAAGTCCTGGTTGTTCGTTAATATGGACTCTGGCTTTCTGCAAGGGCCTGAGATTTGTATGTACCTCTGTTTTACTGGCTTTTTTGTGTGCAGTTAGTTGTTCCTTGCCGCTGGGGCAAATGCACTCCGATTTCGAAGGAAGTCCCAATGTCGACTCCTACGACCCGCTTGTTGGGAAGGCAATAGGTCTATTCTTGTTTAGGTCACAATGGGACCTCGAACAGGGAGTTGTCCCAATAATTCAATAAATTTTTCACAAATATAAGCATATAAATGTGACTGATTCCCTTTTCTCAGAATTTTCATATATTTTGAGATGTTCTTCCACGAAAGAGTCAAATTCTATTATACATTTTAAATTAATTCAAATATATTATGTATTATATGCATTTGTCATTTACGAATATAAAAATAATAATAATAATAATAATAATAATAATAATAATAATAATAATAATAATAATTATTATTATTTTTTTTTTTGCTTACATGTCTTGCCCGGCTCTCTAGTGTAATTGGCTAAACTGGATTGCGCGGTGACCGGGTGGTGAACTCCTTGTGGTCCGGGTTTATTCCCGGGGGTAGGCAGAAAAGCCACATTTCTCCCAGATTTACGGTATTTACAATGGAATCAAGGCCGAAAGGTTGCGATATCCATAATACCGAGCCTAAGGGTTAACAACTCATGGCTTCTGGATACTAAAACAAACAAACAAACAGCTCACATGTCTTAAGCTCCTTGAGCTCCTCCATGATCCTTTACTAAAACATGGTATGGGTTGAGGGAGTGATTCCCTCCTCCCCCCTCCTTTATTTCCCCCCCCCCACCAGCTCCAATGTGTGTGTGTGGCGTGTGTGTGGTGTGTGTGGTGTGTGGTGTGTGTGGTGTGTGTGTGTGGTGTGTGTGTGTGTGTGGTGTGTGGTGTGTGTGGTGTGGTGTGTATGTGTGTGTGTGTGTGGTGTGGTGTGTATGTGTGTGCGTGTGTATGGTGTGTGTGTGGTGTGTGTGTGTGTGGTGTGTGTGTGTGTGGTGTGTGTGTGGTGTGTGTGTGGTGTGTGTGTTGTGTGTGTATGTGTGGTGTGTGTGTGGTGTGTGTGTGGTGTGTGTGTGTGTGGTGTGTGTGTAGTGTGTGGTGTGTGTGTGTGGTGTGTGTGTGTGGTGTGTGTGGTGTGTGTGTGTGTGTGGTGTGTGTGGTGTGTGTGTGTGTGGTGTGTGTGGTCTATGTGTGGTGTGTGTGTTGTTTGTGGTGAGTGTGTGTGTGTGTGGTGTGTGTGTGGTGTGTGTGTGGTGTGTGTGTGGTGTGTGTGTGTGTGTGTGTGTGGTGTGTGTGTGTGTGTGTGCGTGTGTTGCGTGCCTGTCTGCACTATACTTTTTTGATCACGTTTCAGTGCAGACTGGACTTTGCATAAAGAATGTAGATCCAGTCATCAATACCCTATATGCCTAGGGCTTAAGAAAAATTCTTTCCTTTTTACAACTTGTGTACAATAAATATTGTTGTTATTAACCAAATATAAAAGTACGATACAGTTTTAAATTCACATTTAGGTCTAGCAGTGTCCGATCTCTGCTGCTTGGTAACAGCCAGCCTGTTAAATGTGTGGTTCACCTTCTGGTTGTCCGAGATACCTTTGACCTTCGACCCAATTTCCGTCGGATACGTGTCTGCAGGAATACCACATGTGACGTTTGTTCGAGTGACAAGCTGGATTACGGCTATAATCATTATAGAGAGATGTTTATGCATACTTGTACCTTTAAAGGTTGGTTTGTGTCTGTTTTGAAGCTGAAATTTGATAAATGTTGGCTCGTTCGTTTTTCTTGCAGTCTTGTATGATCGGTCGGCTCTGTGGCTAAGTCGATGCGAACGCTTCGTAATGCCATATGCCGCGTTCGATCCCAGCTGCGGGCCATGCTCCATGCGTTGGTTTCGACAGTGGTATCAAGAAAGCCGACCGTTCAGTAAGCAATGGCAAACTACTGGACGTAAATTTGCCTTAAAAAAAACTACTCAACAGCCAGGGGCTGTTGGGGTTGGTTATGCAACGTCCTGTAAAGGATACGCAACTAACTTTGTATCATCGATGAATTTTGACTCCATGTAAAATATTTGTGAACTCCACAAACTATTTAGCATTGCAAATATACATCAGACATCTTTGTAAAGTGACGCTCGCGTACGGATGGGAAGGTCGTGGGTTCGCTCCCTGGCGGAACCACACTTAAAAAAAAAAATTACCTTGACTCCCAAGTCAACCCAGCCTTGAGTGGGTTTTGGATGCAGTCCCGGGAAGTAAAGGCGGCTAGCGTGACCACATCACTCATCTTGTGCCGAGTGTTCTATAAAAGTATCGGTCTAGGTCTATGTGCCCTATACGCCTAAAATCGTGGAAAAGGGTCCTTTACTTATATTTGTATACTTAATCCCATAGAGTGGCCTCATTCGGTCTTTTCAGTCAACAGTATTACCTTCTGCTATAAGCAGGCGTGGAAATCAAATCTCGTGACTATAGCGCGCGTGAATAGAAAAAACAAAATCTCGTTTAGAGATGTCCTTCAAAATACTACACATCTAAAGTATAGTTTATATCTAAAAAAAAGCCAAGCAGTTGCAAAGCAGACATAGGAACCATGAAATCAGGTTCGTTATTCGAATGTATTTGATTGTACTATTCGCCTAGTCTTAAGACAACGAACGGATGGCACAATAAGTAGCACAACACCTAATCAGATTCAAGCCTGTACAATGAGGACACGACCTGGCCGACCAGATAGACACGGAAGAAATAAAATACTGGCACCCAACACAACGCAATGAAATAGCAACACAGTTTGTTGCCATAATTATGACCGATATTTTCTAGGACATGGCTAGCTCCCTAGTCAAAGGTTTGATGTGGCTACTTCAAATTGAAAGAGCGAAGCTAGTCTTAACTTGGTAGCTTCATCATTTCGGGGTTACCAAGGAAAACATTCAAATATTTCTCAAACCTTTTATAGTCTCTTCCTGTCAATTTCAGTTGCATTCATTTATCAGATTCGATATATTTCTTAGATTTCAGCATAAAGCGAAAAAAAAAAATATTGGTAAAAGCAGCAGCAAAGCAATTGTGAAAGTAGAATGAGCAATAATCATAGAAGACGAAGAAGAAGAAGAAGAAGAAGAAGAAGAAGAAGAAGAAGAAGAAGAAGAAGAAGAAGAAGAAGAAGAAGAAGAAGAAGAAGAAGAAGAAGAAGAAGAAGAAGAAGAAGAAGAAGAAGAAGAAGAAGAAAAAGAAAAAGAAGAAGAAGAAGAAGAAGAAGTGGAAGTAGAAGTAGAAGAAGAAGAAAAAGAAGAAGAAGAAAAAGAAGAAGAACAACAACAAAAAGAAGAAGAAGAAGAAGAAGAAGAAGAAGAAGAAGTGGAAGTAGAAGTAGAAGTAGAAGAATAAGAAGAAGAAGTAAAAGAAGAAGAAGTAAAAGAAGGATATAGTGAAGAATACTGCAGTACAAATTATTCTTGTTCTGATTTTACTATCCCAGGTACATATTCTCATCACGCCCAGACGGATGTCAGTGATTATTGCATGTGTCTTCCTGGCTAACTTAACATCTGGATTTCCAATCTACCTCATCAACAGCCTGGGTGTGAGATACATCCCCTCGAGGAACATTTCCCTTTTGGCAATTATCACTGCGCCAAATGGCGAATCACTCGAAGCAATTTATTATACTATCAATAATGTTTTATTACCGTTTTTAGCATTTATTATCATCGGTATATGCACTGCCATTCTCGTCTATAATTTAAATCAACAAACGAAGTGGAGGGACATTTCAGCAACAGCAGCAACCGCAAACATTTCAACCAGAAATCGGAAAGCAGCTATGATGGTTGTGATGATTTCTGTGCTGTTTATAAGTTGCTTCATCCCAGTAAGTATGGCCATGCTAGCTATTGCAGTTATTCCTGGGTTTAATTTTGGTGGTAAATACGTTAACGTGAGCATCATTGTTTGTAACGCCATCACACTGTTGGAGTCAATCAATTCTTCTGCAAATATTTTCATTTATTTTCAGATGAGTAGTAAATACAGGAACACTTTTTCAGAACTGTTTTATAAAGCTGAAGATAGGAAAAAAACGATTGTGTGAGAGTCAACGATCCCCCCAGCCACCGCGCTATTATCGTGTTGTAGCCCTCTATCGTGATTTTTGTTTTTGTTTTTGGGGTACTTGTCTTGCGTTTCTCAAGTGGCTATAGTGCTGTTTTTGTTCATATTGTCACATGATTCGGCATGTTCCTGCCTTTCCCCCAAATTTCCGATGAAAAAGTTTTAAATACACTTTAGTCTGGTTGGATGCTTCAAAGCACTGCCAAACCCTTTCATTCGCTGGAAATGTCTTGTTCCAACCTTGTCTCTAACGCTGGTTGGTATCCAAAGCTATGCGCCTTCTTGTGTGGTTTTAGTTGATATTCATATTGATTAAAATTTAATTAGTTGCGTATCCTTTACAGGACGTTGCAGAATCAACCCCAGCACTTTCTAGCTTTTGTGGTTTTTCTAGACACATTTACGTCCAGTAGTTTGCCATTGCCTTCTGGACGGTCGGCTTTCTTGATACCATTGTCGACTTAGCCACAGAGCCGATATTCATATTATGTATATTATAAAATGAATATAACCTAAATGAACATAACCCGCTTTATAAATTAAATACAAGTGCTGTATGAAAGTTGAGTGTCTGTAAGGGTCGAATTCACGATGGTCCAATTTGTGACCCTTTGAAAATAAAGTTCGTTCTTTCTTTCGTTCGTTAGTGACCTTTGAGAGACAGCACAGTTCACAGGTAGTCAGTTATTGTTGTATTCCTATGCTCTACTCCTTTCCACGTTTTGCATCGACTGCATATAGTGGGGATGACGGTTCTAATCGTTTGCTGTTTTTGTTGAAAGGGATACATGTGGGTGTGATATAGACGAATCACATTTGTGAACGCAAAATTTATAAAACAGTTCAAACTTCCACATGTGCTCGGTCTGTTTCTTCAACAGCCAAAGAAAAATCCATTTACTAATAGTACGATATGAAAATAGTACCAGTGGCAACCTGATATCTTTCTTACTCAGTGTTGACTATCTTCAAGAATTTCTTCGCGCACACCCTACTTCCGCCCCCCCCCCCAACCCATCTTTCAAGGTGTGCGTATTCTATCTGTTAATTTGCAATGTCCACTTGATCAAAGAGAGCCTTCACCATGTCCGCTTTTTCATAAAGTAGTTCATCACTCACAGGAGCAGCGACAGGCAGTCAGCTTGCTCATTACCCTGTACATCTGAATATCCTGGACAGAAAATCCATGATATGCGCCTTATCAGAATATTATCAAGCGTTGCAAGCCACTCTACAAGTAAGATGTCAGTTTGTAAAGCATGCTAAGTGTGTCCGCTACAACTGCAACATGCTGAGCTCTGCTACATACATAAGGTTAGTTGCGTATCCGTTACAGGGCGTTGCAGAACCAACCCCAACAGCCCCTAGCTGCTGTGTGTTTTTTCTAGACAAAGTTACGTCCAGTAGTTTGCCATTGCTTCCACGACGGTCTTCTTTCTAGATACCACTGTAGAAACCAACGCAAGGCGCATGGGCCGCAGCTGGGATCGAACCCGGCATCCCGGCATTACGAAGCGTTCGCATCGACTTAGCCACAGAGCCGACGCTGCATACATAAGTGACGAAAAATTGGAATTTGATCGGGTCAATTCCCTGCTGTTTATCATATTTTTGCACAGGACCAAATCCCCAAGGCAACTACTATAGAGGAAGAGATATCTCGATAATATCAAGATAGCAGTAAAAACACAAAACCTGAAAATTAACATTGGGGAAATAATGGGGAGTGGGGTGGGGGTAACCGAAAAAAAGTGTTGTTATGACCATTGTAAGAACCAACCCAGATATGCGTAGAAAAACCATCATATCCAGCAAGCAAACGACTTTTGAGTATCTAGGAAGCACAACACCAACCAATGGAAAGTAGAAGCAGATATAGAACACAGATATAATGAAACAAATTAAATCTCTGAACAAATGTCACCGATATTGCAGAACAAACATGTAACAATTGACACAACAAAAAGAACGCTAATTAAATATGGTATTTTTATCAACTTGTACTTACCAGTGCCAGATGTGAACAAAAAAAAAAAAAAAAAATTAAACATAAATAAAATGTCTTCGACATGTCTCAAATGTTACTAATAGCGATAGGATCAGAATCACTGATATCAGGGACGGAGCGAGTACTTAACTACACCAAGAGACAGCATATGAAATAGGCATGTGTAAAGACTACCACCAGAGAGGGAATCACATACAGCTCTGTAACTTATGAATAATGGAAGCAAAACTAGATAGATGCCTACCCCACAAGGGACAGATACATGGCGTATTCGAGGCGTGAATACCAGCATCTATGTATCATATACGAAAGCTCAAACTAGATGCCAATTCAAAACTTTACATTTTTTTTCAGGGCAGAGCTGTCAACTGGAGGACCGGGAGGCCATCTTTAGTCTGGCCTCTCACAAGGGACCTGTTTTGCTTGGGTGACCCTGCCAGGAACATACGTTCTCGCCGGCATAGCTCACTAGATCACTGGGGCTCTCAAGTTATATTATATATATATATATATATATTTAGAACAAATATAAGACACTGCAATATAGCTGTGAAATTGGCAATACCCTTGCTAACACTTTCTGTCAAGCGCAGTAGTTACTGTAAATTTTTATAAATTTCTCAAATTGATATTTACAACAGTCCCACAGTTTTCAGTTGACATAATGTCATTAAAATATAAGGTAATAAATGAAGAGTTTATTTTTGGTTTATGTACAGACCTCACGGGACCAAGAAAATTACCGGTTTTGTCATATTTGGGGTATCAAATAAATAGATAGTACATTGTTTGATAGCGAGAAGTTAACGCGTATAACACCCAGCGACGCACAGTGTGTAACTGGCCCTTATCAATGAAATCCATCCATAGTTAAAGTGTTTAGATGCTTCTACATTTGGCAAAAACATAATAGAACAATTAGAACAATTAACATTTATCTCCCACCCATATACACACTAGGTCACTTCTGATTGGTAGTCCTTGAACATGTCACCTTGGCACAAGGTTACGGGGGTGTTCCGCAATGCCGTTGATATCGCGTGTTGTATAATTCAGCGCATTTAACACTCCAGAAACATGGAGAAGCTGGCCCTAGCACAAACCCTCTAGAGAGTGCTGCAACCTATGTCACAGGCATTCTCTTTCTCGAAAGGAAAACGGAAATGCAAGCAAGACAAGACAGAAAGCAAACAACAGAGCGGGACATCCGTAACCTTCAGGAAAGTCGACTAGCACAACAAACTTATGAGTGAAAAGTGACCTACTCTATTTGGGGAGATAAACGTTAATTTAACCAATAAATGAAGTATGTTTTTGACCCTTTTCACATCGTATTTTGTGACTTTGAAGTAATACACTGTTTTTTTTTTTTTTTTTCACAGGGCTCCTTACTTATTGCTGGCTTTTGCATTAAAACCGACAAGGAGAGAAGGAGTCAGTTAATAACTTTTCTATGTGCTCTTTTCCAATCGGCGAACAGGTCGCCTAATGGCTAGCTACTAGACGACTTTGTTGTCTGTCAGGGCTGTATTTGGGTAGGTCTCCTGTCATAGCATTAACACTGCAAGAGTTATTTTCAGAACTACTTGGTGGCGAGCAAAGCTAAGCCATTTTGTTATCGCGTACATAACGTAGTCATAATTGTAACCTGAAGCTTCCCCTTAGGGGATGCTTGTTGAACGTGACATTTTTGTAAGCAAAGCAACAATGCTCTCCCCCCTCCCTCCCCCACAAGGCGCATCGAAGAGAACGTATCACAGATATTAGGTGTGACAATACGCTCGGTGACTTCAGAATGTCTTTCCTTAACCTACTTTTATTTGTATGTATATTGAAGTATACAGAAAAAATATGGCTTTGGATACATCCCTAATCTAAGTAAGGCGACCTGAACAAGCATTTAATTTTCCTGGACTGTTGGTAATATTAAACACTAAGACTCTTTCCGAGATGTTAAGTGTTAACGTACAGAGATAAGACTGGCCAAGCTCAGACTTGTTGGCTAAAGATTCTGCTTTCACAACTGACGTGTCAGATATTTATCTCCTAGCCAGACCTTTAGGAGCAGATAACACAGGCTAAATGTGTTTATCTCCCCCTGAGGTTACCTAACTCGAGGGCAGGTCCAACGGTCACTATTGACACAGGGAGCCGAAAGTGTGGGTAGAAGAATTGACAAAGTCTGATTTTATGGAATTGTTAGCAAACAACTTGACAGGTGAACTAGGCTGGAGGTGTGACTATATTTATTAGCTCTGGTCAGCTTGATTAAACCTGGAGATTGTGACCGTGGGAATTTAAACAAGTGTTGTACAGTCCTGACTAACAGCGAATAAACTTACCCACAGGGAGGAGCTGTGACATCCTTGAATGAGAATGATTTTAGGCGTAATGTAGGAGGAGCTTGATAGAAGTTATAAAGGGGTGAACTCTAGGACTTGGAAATGAGACTCTGTCTAGCACATGCCATCTGTTGGGCTTAACCTAAGCTTGAGACAGAACTTTTGGCATTGTGGTATCATTCTCCAGGTAAGAAAAACTAGTTTGAAAACTTTAATTTCCTGATAGAAATCCAACTGTCTTTTTGCTCAAGTGTGTGTCTTCATCACTTTGTAATACTCCTAGGCGGACATTTCTCCATTCTCGTAGGGCACTGTCACATTGCTTTATTTCCTAATTGAGAGTGTCATGCTGTTTTTTTGCGCACATGTGTTTCAATGTTGTAAAACCTAGATGTTGATGTTACCATTGAAGTTTAATGAACTATCATGTTTTTGAAATCACAAGCGTGAAGATAACTTTGGCAATCTTGTCACGTGTGGTTAATGTGAATCTGTATTACATACAGCTAACACACTGAAATGTGTTTAACTCTCGGGAGGCTAATGCGGAGATTGATCCCGGAGAGTAATTCCGCGAGATTTGTTATTTGATTCGCCTCAGAAATATTGTTAGCTTTCTGGGCGCGTCCATTGTTCCAAGCATGGATTCCAGAACTGGTTCTGTCTGACTGATTGTTATTTTGAGTCTGTACGAGAGATGGCATCTGACGTAGAAGACTTGACTATCATTACAGGACTTGTGTAGAGGAAGGCAGAAGATGTAACGGCTGGAATGTGAGACATAAGCCGTTCCAAATTGGACAGGAGTGAATGTGAAAATGAGGGGGAGATGAAATGTTTTATTTAAATAAACATGTTTGATGTTTTTATAATATACATGCTTAGTGTACATCTATAGCAGATACTACAGATATGCGCTTGTTTCTTTATCACAGTTCCCACATTGGGCAGGGACTAGTAGGCATCCATTTATTGCTGACCGTCTCAGTGTAACGACCTGCTTGAAAGCAGTGAGGACGACAAACTGGAAAAGATAGGCAGGGTCTCAAGCCGAGAACTGTCCAAAGGTTGTTACTTTCCAATACCTTTATGATTTCATCAATCACACTCCCTCAACTCTACTAGCCTAAACAAGTTCATTTTATTTTAGTCAGATTTATTAAATAAAGCTTTTTCATGTTGTTACAAAATAGTTGAGTGATTTGTGTACTTAGGTTCAAGTGTCTTGGTGCATATTAGTTTACTTCAGCTAACAAATATTTAAATCACTTGATGGGGGCTTTTAAGTAATGCCAGGAGAGGAGAAAAGTCGGAGGGTTTAACTGAGTACCTGGATTATATCACAGTGGGTTTATCCTGATATCTATCTATCCCTTCTCCTTCTCCTGTGGATACAAGTACAGCAACTTTCA
Organism: Candidula unifasciata; assembly: GCA_905116865.2. NCBI lineage: Eukaryota > Metazoa > Mollusca > Gastropoda > Stylommatophora > Geomitridae > Candidula > Candidula unifasciata. The sequence goes on from CAJHNH020000482.1 coordinate 151,874, forward strand.
TTTCATGGAACGAGCCACACGCTGTTTTCTTGGCTATCCAGGACTGTCTAGGATCAACATAGCTTAGATAATAGTCCAGTTTCTCACGTGGGTGGGCATTGTTACGGTTCAAACCCACACCCTCACTATATCAGTGTATTTACCCACGTGGGCACGCGACATTAGGAAAGAGACAGCCACAGTTGTTGTTACGTTATGAGAAGGAGGCGAACGACTAGCAATGAAACAGAGACAGACACTACGATAAGATTCATAATAGTCTTGTATTACTTCATGGATTGATGTTAGCAGATGAACTGATAAATGCTGCTGGGGATCGCAGTTTGTGGAAAGGCGTGTTGGCCCATGCCATCGTCTAGGGACATAGTGGTGATGATGTTGAGGCATACTGGGCAAGTATATAACAGACGGAATACTGAAGATGGTAAAATCAATATCAGGCCAGTCTCCTTTACTTCACAAAGGTTTTCTTCAAATCATGTGGGGCTGGAACCAGCTTTGCTTAATTTTTAAAATGTCCCTCCTAAAGGATGAGTTGAACCGGTGAGAACCATTGCAGTAAATAAGTGTCTTGGCCGCTGCTGCTTCGATACTTAGTCCTCTTAGTCGTCGTCTTCTTTTGTCGTCTCACTGACACCAGGTTGTATCCCAGTGTAGTGGTTTTGTCGTCTCACTGACACCAGGTTGTAGCCCAGCCTCGTGGTTTTGTCGTCTCACTGACACCAGGTTGTAGCCCAGTGTAGTGGTTTTGTCGTCTCACTGACACCAGGTTGTAGCCCAGTGTAGTGGTTTTGTCGTCTCACTGACACCAGATTGTAGCCCAGTGTAGTGGTTTTGTCGTCTCACTGACACCAGGTTGTAGCCCAGTGTAGTGGTTTTGTCGTCTCACTGACACCAGGTTGTAGCTCAGTGTAGTGGTTTTGTCGTCTCACTGACACCACGTTGTAGCCCAGTGTAGTGGTTTTGTCGTCTCACTGACACCAGGTTGTAGCCCAGTGTAGTGGTTTTGTCGTCTCACTGACACCAGGTTGTAGCTCCGTGTAGTGGTTTTGTCGTCTCACTGACACCACGTTGTAGCCCAGTGTAGTGGTTTTGTCGTCTCACTGACACCAGGTTGTAGCCTAGTGTCGTGGCGTTCCATTCTGTAATTGTCTTGCGCGTCAAGAATGGCTTGGGTAATGGATTTGTTCATCTTTTTGCAGATTTCAGCTGCACTATTTATCCATCTCTTTCTTGGGTTTCCCATTGCCTTCCTCCCTGATGTCCTGTTGTAAAAATCGAAATCTCATATGTAGTTTGGGCTACCAGAATTCTCACTAAATGGCCGAACCATGTAATTCTTTGTCAATATAATTCAGACACGGTGATATTCTAAATTTTTTTTCGAATGCTTATATTTGTAACCCTGTCTCTTCTTGTCTTGGTAGTGACCTTACGGTAAAAGCCTATTTCGTAGGTAGTTATTTGTTGTTCTGGTGCCTATTTTCACTGTCCATATTGGGCACTGATAACATAAAAAAGGGATGAAAATGTTGTTATATCATTTGCTATTTGACTGTAACGGAGAGTTAGTTGGGTTTATGTATTTAGTTCTTACTTATCTATAAGTGCTTTCTTACAGAATATACTGCGAAATGTTTCTCGATACTTGGTACTCATATAATAATAAATGTATATGTTCATTGAGGAATTGACTGCCTCTAGGGTGACTCCAAATCCCCCAGCCACTATACCAATATTAACTGACTTGCCCCCGACAGCAAGGTCCGGTTTAAACACAGTAGCCAGAAAAATAACGGTGATGGGAATAAAACAGACAATGAATAGAGCAGATATCATGACAACCATTTTGGCCACTTTCTGGCTGCGATTAGAAACGTCTGCTTGAGTTGATGAATTTGTTGCTGTTTTTCGCCACTTTGTTCTTCTGTTGAGACTAACAACCAAAACAATCGTACACACAGTGATAACTATGAAAGCGATAAATTGTAACATAAAACTGTTTACAGCGAAATAAATCTGTTCGACTTTTTCTCTGTCGGGGCTGGATATCATACCCACCAGGGTTTTGTTCTTTCCTGGGAAGAATTTCATGTCCAGTTTGTGGACAAGGTAAACTGGCGAGCCTGCAGCAATTACGATGATAAAGATCATCACATTAAGAATAGCAACTCGCTTTGGGGTAACAATACTCTTGACCTGAAACGGGAGAATGAGTACACTTATGGTTTGATGCTGATGAGAGACTGGTATAGATGTTTGAAAACCAGTGCTTTATACAGGAGACCAGTGTTCGTATCTTCGGTATAGTTCTGTCAGGGAAACATAACGATTAGGACTGACGTACTTCGTGGTGTCTGTACTAGTCAGCCGTTGCCAAACCGTCATACTCAAACCTCCCCTAGCCTAGACCATCCTACAAGTGACAAAGAGAGTCGGTAAAGAGGACACCTAATAGCTCCCATTGTCAAAGAAAAGACAGTGTCTTCGGATAGGACACGTGATATAAGAAAATCCTATAAAAACATCATTATAATAATTTTTCACTGGAACCCAGACGGCTAAAGAAATAATGGCAGGAAAAAAAGACACCAATTGGGGGATGGCGGAGAAGTTTGGGGTGGAGGGGGGTGAATGGTGTTCAAAACAAGGGAGGGGGAACAGAGGCAGAAGAAGAAGTGTCCAGAGTCAATACTGATATAACATGACTAGAAAAGTCTTAGTATCCGCTGCATAATAAACAGCTAATTGCATGTTTTTTTTTGTTTTTTTTTAACGAAAACAACAAACTCATCATTTATTTGTTGTTTTTGGTTTTACTAGGCAATTTTGTGTTCAATAGTTTGCCATTCTAATCGAACAGTTGGATGCGCATCCCATTAGCGACATCAACGCAAAGCAGTCTACTGCCAAGAAGCTTTAATCTGTCCCTTTATGGTGTGCATGCTAAATGTATGAGGGTCAGTTCCCTCTTCCTTTCCTTTCTTCAGGTAGCAACTCCCTCAGTACACGACAAGACCACCCAGGCCTCATTCCTTCAAAAAAAAAAAAAAAAAGTTGTCATTGAAAAGAGGAAGACAAAAAAAAAAAAAACACAAACAATTCTAAGCACTGTTAACGCGACCTTTTAGATAAACAACGGAGCAGGCGCCTCGTGGTTTGACTAACTAACTGACTTTCTACCGCACCAGGACTTCACACAAGCGATAATCAGCCGATGACACAAAGTGTCACCATGTGGATGAGGATCACCGTGGAGAGGTCCCAGAAACCATTTTTAGCAATTAGACCATAATTATGGCTGGGCTATATTACGGCCCCTGACATGAGCCAGAGTAGGGCTTCAAACAACGAAAAAGTGCACCCTAAAAATGACGTCAAGATTGCCTCATAGTTTTGAAACCACTGCTTTAAATACACCCCCCCCCCCCCACCCTCCGCCTCCCCACAGTACACAGGGAAAAGCTACCCCTTTTGAATCTAAATCTAAATGACAAACGCCAAATTCGTAGCTAAACCGACCTTCAGAGGAGCGATGATGCACAAGCATCTCTCTAGGGTGATCATTGCAGTGATCCAACTTGAGATCCGGCTGAAAGTGGCATGCGGCATACAAGCAACCAAGTAGAATACTTCCATCACATCAAACGGTAGGTCAGCTTCTGCAAATGCTGGGGTGAAGGTGATGTTTATCCAGACCAGAGTTATGAGACATCCCAAGTCTGATACCGCAAGACCTACAGATAAATGCAAAAAAAGTATTATTAAAAAAAAGTATATGACCCTTTTTAAACGCCTTCAGGCGTATAGGGCATATAGGGCTTGACCTATACCTTATAGACCAGTCATAATATGATGGGTGTTGTGATCAGCATTACGCCGGCCGCCTTCACTTCCTGGGACTGGACGCAGTACCCACTCAAGGCTGGGTTGACCTGGGAGCCGAGGTCATTTTTTGAAAAAAGTACGGCACCGCCAGGGAGCGAACCCACGACCTTCCGATCCGCTGCGAGCGTCTAGCCGCTCCGCCACGGCGACTGCCAGTAGTTTTATTGTCCAAAATTTATTTCTTAGCGGCGTCCGTGGCTTAGGGGTTGCGAGTCTGACTCGTAATTCCAACGTACCGCGATCGAAACCCACTGATGGCTACGTGGATTTTTATCATGGTATGGGGCGTCGCAGGTCGGCCCAGCCTAAATGGGTACCAGGATGTATGTCCTGCGGAAGTAAAGACGACCGGCGTAACTGTGGTCAGATAGCATACCAGCTAACCAGGTATTTTGTTCATTGGGAAGGTTAGCTACAGCAGAGTTGAGTTGAGTTAGGTCAATAATTGCTTCACAGCACTCGGGGTATTCCCATGCGCGCTCCTCATCTTCAGCATCCGGAGTTCCAATACTAATGATACTGGTTCAAAATCTAGTTAGGTCCGTCTTGACTTTCCTCTTTCCGGCCCCATAATAACTTTATCAAATGCATTTTCAGTTGATAAGAATTGTCACCGGAGCTGCAGAGCACGTGCTCTGCGCTTGACGTCATCTTTTGTGAGCACCGACCGAGATTTCCAACACTCTTTGTCACTCGGGAAGCACACTCTCTCGAGCAGTTATTGATTGATCTCTTTAGTGTTACATCAAACTCATAGGCGCAGACACAAAACTGAAACTGGAGGAGCGGAGAACCTTAGCCCTTATCCAGTTCCAATATTTCTACGAAGGGGCAGACGTATGTTTTATTAAGCCTAGTTTAAAAGAGTAATAATAATAGTAATACTAAAATAAAAAATATTACAATATTACCTATGTAGTGATTGTAGAAAATATAGAGGATGAATATATATATATATATATATATAAATATATATATATATATATATATATATATATATATATATATATATATATTTATATATTTATATATATTCATCTATATATATAAAAATCAATGTTTGTGTGTTTGTTTGCCCCCTATAGACTCGGACTACTGAACCGATTTAGCTTAAATTTTCAGGATATGTTTGTTTTGATACCGGATTTTGAACCATCGTGGTTTGAAATTCAACCTGTCGCTGTTAGAGATAGGTAACCACATATTAAGCCATAATATTCGAAACTAATATTTATAACTTTAGTGATTTCTAATTATAGCCACGTTAGTAATTGCGCATGCGCCGCCGTAGTCAAAACGCAAGGCTTCCGCCATTCGCCGGCGGGTTACGTGCAGCCAACGCCTTCTCTAATACATAGAGTAGGTCGAGGTACAGCAAACAAGACTATCTCTATATTTGCCACAATAACCATATTAAACACGATTTCTATTTTCTGTTTTTTTTTTCAAACAACCTTCGGGGGGGGGGGGGGGGGGGGGGGGCAATCAAGGACTATCTCAACGTCGGCGCAGACATTGACTGCGACATTAACTTCATTGACCGTGTTAGACACGTGCGATTTATATTGTGCGTTTCAACAATATATCTGGAGTATCTGTCTACGAGAAAACAATTGCCTGCGGTTTTGAATTGTGTTTTAATCAGGACACAGTAGTAGGGACACATATCTCTAATAGTTAAGTTCTCTTTTCGTTTACCCGAATAATTGACTGCTTGGTCGAATGGTTGGAACACTGGGTTCCTGTGCGGGAGACCTGGGTTCGAATCCGCAGTAGTTAATATTTTTTTTTTACCCCGGACTAAAATAATATCCTCATTTGCTCTGTCGTGGTGACAGCACTAGCCATGTTGCCTTAATATTTAAAAAAAAAAAAAAAAAAAAAAAAAAAAGACAAGTAAATGGGTAAACCATTTGATAATTAAATTTGACCATTTCGCATACTTATGATTGCATTTTTAAACTTTCCGATTGCATGGTTACGCTAAAATTTTATAGATTTTCATTTATTTTCATTTAGATTTAGTTATTTCATCTGCGTTGGAATTTTAAGCTGTGCTGTTTACCATGGCGTTCATTTCCTAATTATGGTGTTTTTTTCCTGTGTTCATTTGCTTTTCAAGTGTTTTTTTCCCTCCCAACTACTTCAAAGAGAGAAAGAGTTGTCGGTGAATTGGGGGGGGAGGGGGGGGGGCAAACTATTTACTGAGAGAGCTTTAAGTTACAGTAACTGCTTTACCCACTTAATGTAGCAGCAGCAGTAATAGTTGTGGTTGGGCTGTTACACCATAGTGCTCTCATGTGAAGACCGCCGGTAAGGTTATTGCGTTCTTCTGTCGGCAAGTGAAATTATACATCCTAACCTGACCAGTCTGTGGCGACAGCACTAGCCATGCGGAACCAAATCTTCTGGCTCACGACTCTCTGTCTACTCCGATGGTAACACAGATAGCAGTGACATTATTTTAGTAGTTGTACTGGTACTTGAAGGATGATCTGGTAAATATTACACTAGCCCCATTCACTGCCTATTACAATTCCTGCTCCCCATTTTAGTCCAGATGGACAGGGATGTCAATGTCAGTTAAAGCAACAACAAAATATCGCCAGCTAATGATTTTCCAATATTTCGAAGAGGGAGAGAGCAGTAGTCGGTGGAAGAGGGGAGGGGAAGGGGGGGGGGGGGGGTAATGACTTAAATTTAGGAGAACTTAAAGAGCTTTACACATGATTTTCAAGTTCTCATTACCTAATTTGTTTATATTTTACTAACTCTACCTCCGCTTTTCTATTTTTTACGACTTACTTTGTTATTTACAAGTACAGTTGTAGCTTTACTTCCGTCTTCTATAAAAATACAAACAGCTTTAGCATGAGATAACCAAATAACCACTTTTGTTACCGTGCTAATAGCACCATTTAGACGACCACTAATATAAAGACACAATTATATAGTGCGTGTTCTAAAGTTGGAAAACCAGACTGTCTCTATATAAATGTGCAGAGAATGATTGCGACATTAACTATATTAGACAGGTGCGATTTCCATTGTCTTTCTTTTCCAAAAACCTTTGATGAGGGAGAGGGTAGTAGGTGGATTTAGTTGTGGGGTGGGGTGGGGGGTGGGGTGGAGATCAAAGACTATCTCTATATCTGAGCAGACAATTATTGTATTAGACACGTGTGATTTCTATTTTCTTTCATTTCCATTTAGCCAAACTATGCCACAGCAACGCGTGGCCGGGTACAGCTAGTCCTCTATATTTTCTGATTTTTAATATTTTTTTACATCAAAATATATATATATATATATATATATATATATATATATATATATATATATATATATATATATATATATATATATATAGCTTATGCAAAAAAATATTGAAAATGAATGTTTCTGTCTATCTGTTCGATATCTGCCACGGGCATCCCCCCCGAAACTGCGAGCACTAGATAGGTGATATTTGCCGATGTCATTCTTGGTGTAGGTGGACTATGCTGTGTGCAACAAGGTGTTAACATATTTCTAATAATTAACGCCACAGTCATCAAATGTTAACATTCACTGCATTTATTTACCTTAGACAGAAGGATAAAGGTAGCTACCAATACCAAAGGGTATAAACTAAAATAATTTGGTAATTTCCCTTAGAACCAACATTTTTTTTTTTTGAAAATAGTTCAGAAAATTTGTATTAGAACCTATATTTCGCTATCTCCCTTTACACATGAAGTCTGGATAGGAACCAAAGTTTTTTCCTAACAGTGGAAGCCGCGATAGTAAAGAGGCTAAAGCAGCATTTCCCAGAGTGAAAGCTACCTCCCCCTTGCTGGCGCTAGTGTGGTCCAAGGGGCGGTAGCTACCTCGGTTAAATTTATGGGATGGTGGAAAGACTAATCGCGCTGTAAGACTCTCAGGTAGAGTTAGCGGCAATTACTGCACATACCGTTGAATTAAATGATCAACTTTAGATAGCATGTCCCCCAAATCTATAAGTAGTAAATACAGCACTAGGGACAGTTTTTTTTTTCTTTCTAAAGACTGCATAGAGGAGATGATTAAGAGACGATGTTATAAACTATTTCGTGAGTGCGAAATTTAGCACTTGAACCTGTACTCTGAATATTTCTTTCTTTACTTAATCTGGACACTAGGATACCCTTAGGCTACGGGGTGTGATAGCAGGTCTCGGTTCTTTCGTAATATCCTACCCCAGATGACGTCACAGAGCTGTCCCACATTTCAGAGGGTGTTATGACTGGGTTTCCCGGCTTTCTGATGCATTTAACGACCCCAGAACATTTAGAACGCCCTAACCCCAACCTACCTACGTCCAATGAGAGAGTGCAGCCTAGGTCCCACGACTGCATGCAGCCTATCTACCACCCACTGAAATATTAGACTGTCTCGTGACCTGTGGATTTAACCTTTTTGAGGTAGGATATTAGAAAAGTTGCCAAATCCCATGCCAACCATCATTGATTGTCTCTTAAGATATCCAATTTAGATTACAGTTTTTCTATTATTTGACTCGTCTATTGGCCCAAATAACACGGATCGTCATAAAAGCTTACTTCTCATACATTTCCTTTCTTACCCAGTAGGCTAATGTTGATGGGATCCCCTAGGCCTTGCTTTACAAAGCAAATTATGTTGAAAACATTTGTTACAATGCCAAAGACCTCGATGAATTGACAAATGCCTGTGTACATAACCCATAAAAAGATCTCTGTAGTTTTGTGGTCCAAACCAAAGTTTTTTTCTCCGGCATCTGCAGGCTGTGTATAGGTGACTTGCTCCATCGTTTCAGTGATTTCAGTTGCATACCATCATCCTGTAATATTTGGAAGCAAGATTTACATAAAAGTCATCACTATCTGTATTTACCACATCTGTATTGTTTGTCTTTGTGTAGACGGGGAAGGTCTTTAAGCCTGAAGATTTAGGAAAGTGTAGCTGGTGCCTTCGTCACCGACAGTGCAGCTTAGGATTTTATTTTTCTCCCGATGGAAACAAAAGTCACAATCTTATCGAAGATTCAAACATGTAAGAGTGCCAAGTGTTCTAAACAGTTGTTGAATAAAGGCTGGAGGCTTTGTGTCTCCGCACTGCTCACTCGCTCCCATAGAAGCAGTGCAAAGTCTTGTTTGTCATGCAAAAATATACCACTAAATTATGCAGACCAGTTTTTTTTTATCTGCCTTTTCGTTTCTCAATACACTGGCGTGACTCGAAAAAAAAAAATATTCACTAGCTAACTAACATTAACTGCGCTGGACTTCTGAACCGATGCTCACCACTCTGCATAAAGCATACCTGTCTCCGCATTTCTTAGCCGGCGAGTCCAGAACAACTACGACATGTATTCACAGCAGGCTCACAAGCCAGCAAGAAGGCTGTTGTGACTCCAGTGGCCAGTAATAACATAAACGTTGTCATTAAAAAAAATTTTTTTTTAATTTTTAATGAATTTTGAATGAAGAATCGACCTAACAGCACTTGGGACCTTCCCATAAGAGCTCCGTCCCTATCTTCGGCAGCAAGCGAAGAGTTCTAATTCCGATGGTGCCAGTAGCTGTTGAAAATAAAAATCGAACCAGCAGCAGTAAAATGTCTGCTAGGAATTCTAAGAAAATACAGGATTAGACACAACGATGAAATGTGGTGCGGAACCAGTGCTGAACCACAAAAAGGAACAACAGTCTGGCACGTATCAACATTGGCATAGGATACCAGACAACAGTGTCAGTTTAATATAACAACCCTGGACCTATTAGGGTCATGTAGGTGTATTGATGGAAGCACTAGTAAATTAAACCCGCCATCTTTCTGTCTTCTGCTTGATGAATAAAATGTATGATAACTTAGTTCTATCCATTTCTTGATGTCATTTCAGGTTCTTCTTTGTCCCCCTCTTCTTTGAATACCCCCCCTCCCTTCCCCCCTCCTCCAAGCTTATGTTCATTGAAGTACAGTCTTTGCAATCGAATCGTGTCTCACCACGTACCCAAACCAAGCTAACTGGAGACGTTTCACCACTGCCAAGAGAAACTCCTGATGTCCCATAAATTTGTATTTTTTGTCCCTGACATTTTTTCGTTTTATGTTCTAAATAACTAATTCGTAAAACGCGTCTTTAGAATTGCAGTTCACAATAATTAGAGCAGAACTGAAGTCCTCCCGTGCCAGCGATGTATGGACTGCATATTGCAGGTTGTGAATATCGATATCCATGTAGCACACACAATCGTTCTCACCCGGTGTCTCTTCAAAACCCTACTCTGAATGGCAGAACACGGACTAGCTGACTGACTGACTTTCTACCCCACTAGGACGTCACACAAGCGATAAACACCCGATGACACAAAGTGCCACCATGTGGAGATCGCCCTGGAGAGGTCCCAGAAACCGCGTTCAGACAACTGGCCATATTTATGGCCTGCCTATACTGCGGCCCCTGGCAAAAGCCAGGGTGGGGCTTCAAATAACAAAAAAATTTCGTCCTTAAAAGGACGAAACAAGTAAATGATAAACTGCTTTTATTTTACCACTTTTGCGGTTTAGGCAGGGGGAGTCTTTGGTCCTGAGGATTTACATCCGCATGGCTAACGCTGTCGCCATGACTGAGCAGGTATTTTGTGCCCCCGATAAAAAAATTCCCTAGCCCTACGGAGGATTCGAACAGGGGTCTCCCGCTAGCCGTACTAACCGTTCGGCCAGCCGCTCCTCTACATAGACTAGTGGAGGGGGACCAGGAGAGAGAGATATGTGTGTGTATATATATATATATATATATATATATATATATATATATATATATATATATATATATATATATATATATATAAATATATATATATAGAGAGAGAGAGAGAGGGTGAGAATAAGAGTTTGAATTTTGCGAATTGCGGCAGATCAAACAAACTTGTTTTACCCGACCAGAAAACCCCTGTCGTCACTGTGTGGTTCCATTTCTGTTCCAACTGCCAGTTAAAAATGCACTAGAAAGCTACACAAGAACATCTTCTTCCTCATCATTTTATTTCATACAAATCATAAATCGTAAATCCTCAGTCTCAAAAACCTGCCTGCCTGCACCGCAAAAGTGGTATAATAAAAACAGTAATTGACAATTTTTGGCAGTTTTAAACAAAACAAAACATTAACAGAGTTTCCCCAACGCTGGGGGAGTGAAATGGTTTTAACATATTACACAACGAATTAACACTATATTGAACATTCATATGTTTTAGGTGTTATTTTCATCCATATAATGGCAAGACATGTACAGTGCATATGCTGAAAATGGAAATTAAGGTAATAACCGTTAATTAATAATATGAGCTCATGTTCTGAGGCATGACTGATTTCTTTAAATATGTAATAGTCATTTATGACTATTTCCCGCTCAGTTTCGCCACTATGTATAATAACAGCTTGTAAAAGGTAATTTATTCTTAGCTGCAAATGTTAGTCGGCAATACATTATTACTTGAGAAGTTGTGTTGGCAAAGTGTAATTACATTACCATCGCATGTCCGGTTAGATTCCTATCTCGTGTTTTAATTACTTTCATCATTCACTGTGTTATCACATCAATTCAAATCGTTAAAGAAAGTATGTCCGTCGTGAACGTATATTAACATATAATTACATGAGCATGACTGTTTGTGTTTTACATTTTGTATTCTGAATTAAATTGCCCGAGGACAATATTTAACATAACATGGGATGAAAGCAAGAAGGGTAAATTATTAGGTAAAATATCTGGGCAACCGCTGCTAACAACAGTTTAAATACAAAGAAAATAGGGCTATACTAAACACACCCTGAAAAGAAATAGAACGAGCCGGGAATTACCAAACAAGAACTAAAATAGAAAATAAGAGACGCAAGAAGCGAGGCAGTCCTTGAGAAAGAGAATATGGGCTTTTGAGCTGAAATGTTATAGAAAAGAATCTCAGAATATCTTGGACAAAGAAGAGGAAAAATACTGACATTTTGAAAGATCTGAACATTAAAGAAGATTGGCTAATAAACAGCATCCTGTCTCGGAAGCTGAAATATTTTAGTCATGTCAAGCGCCACGACGGATTGGAAAAAAATTATAGAGGAAGGCATGGTACCAGGAAGGAGGGGCGGGAGCCGACCAACAAGAATATGGGCACAGGATATTAGTGACTCCTTGAGTATGAAAGTACATTAGGCGGGAAAGCTGGCGAGATACCGAGTTTCTTTCAGGCAGACCGTGATGAAAGCGACGTCCTGCAAAGGACCTCCTACATGATGATGATGATGAGAAAGCGAGGACGCGCAAAGACATTAATGATAGTAGCCATAGGCGATGTACAGGATTCCGACCATGATATCGAAGGGATTACACCTGAAAGAACGGAATGCAGAAATAGACCGAGTTCCTTATGTGGCCTGGCGCAACAGGAAATGATGGTGGTTCTTGGGGTATTCTGTGTTGTCATATTAAGGTGTCGATAATAAATCTATAAGCACTGGGCGCGGCAAGCAGGTGCTTGTTATCTGGTTCAGAGGTTTTGGTTTCGAATCCGCACCGCTACTGATTTTTGAAATAATTTAGATTCAGTCTAAAATAGATACCAGCAAATGTCATAGGAGGCGATCAATCGGGAGTGGTGCTGGCAACATCACTCATAGACTGCTTACTAGTTCATGACAGAATGGACCATCATCTGCAAAAGATGTAAACAGACATCTTTGCGGAAACAGGTAGGATCGCTTCCGTGAACATTTTATGGTATATTTAGCATTTTTGCATTCAGCTCGACTGTAGTCTTCCCCTATTTAAGTTACCCCCCCCCCCCCCCCACCACCACCACCACATGGATTTTGAAAAAATGTCGGATTCGCCGCTGATTTAAAAAAAAAAAAAAAGAGTATAACTGTTTAAAAGCCCTAGTAGAAGCAAATACCCGAGGCAGACCTGTGAGCGTCTGTAGCAAGGATATGATATTGTATATTTAGATGAATCTTGGATTAATGCTCACCATACATTTGCTAAAGAATGACAGTCAATAAACGGTAAAAAGAAAAGAAACATTTTAAGCAGCAAAGGCCAGCTCATTATACTTATGCCGGAAGCAGTGAGAAAGGTCTTATCCACGATGCTGGACTTATTTTCCAATCAAAAAGTAGGGATGGTAGGGACTACCATACTGGAGTTAATCAATATATTTTTAGGCACTGGGCGGAGAATGATTTTCTTGCAATTCTGAACAGACCATTATGTTTAGTAATGGATACTGTGGCATATTATAATGCCGTTTCAGAGGGAGACAAAGTACCAACAACTTCAAATACAAACGATCGAATTAAGGCTTGGCTTGCTAAGCAAAAAGTCTACTAAGACAAAGGTGTTTCACAATAACAAAATCATCAGTGAAAAAATACAGCCACACTTCTCTGCAACTCCCTGCATATAATTCATAACCCAACCTGATAGAGCTTGTTTGGGCTGAAGTCAATAGACAAGTTGCCGAAAAGAACAAACAGCACATTTTAAATGTGTGATGTCAAAGTTCTGACATGTGAGTCCCCTCTCAACAATATACATTCATTTCTGGAAAACGAGTGTTGAACATGTGCTCCGAGACGAGGACAAGTACTGGCACCGAGATGAATTACCATTTGTTCAGCCAGTAACAATTTTCAATCTTTTGAGAATGATTAAAACCATTTTTCGAAGAGTGGTTTAAAAAATCATCAACCCGTTAGTTGCATCTATAATTGCAACAAATACTTATTCATATCCAAATGTGTCAACAATAATACAGTTTGCTGTAGAGTGTCGCGCGCCCACGTGGGTAAATACACTGATATAGTGAGGGTGTGGGTTTGAACCTTAACAATGCCCACCCACGTGAGAAACTGGGACTATTATCTAAGCTAACTTGGCCTAGACAGTCCTGGATAGCCAAGAAAACAGCGAGTGGCTCGTTCCATTAAATGACAGTTGGTGAACTTGTATCCACAGGAGTAGGAGAAGGGATAGATAGAGATCAAGATGAACCCACTGAGATAATATCAGGATACTCAGTTAACCCCTCCGACTGTTCTCCTCTCCTGGCATTACTTAAAAGCACCCATCAAGTGATTTAAATATTTGTTAGCTGAAGTAAACTAATATGCACAAAGACACTTGAACCTAAGTACACAATTTACTCAACTATTTTGTAACAACATCAAACATGATTTATTTGAATAAATCTAAATTAAAATGAACTTGTTTAGGCTAGTAGAGTTGAAATGCTGTTGTAATGAAATGATATATTGGAAAGTAACAACCTTTGGAAAGTTCTCGGCTTGAGACCCTGCCTATTCTTTTCCAGTTTGTCGTCCTCACTGCTTTCAAGCACGTCGTTACACTCAGATTGTCGGCAAAGAATGGATGCCTACTAGTCCCTGCCAAATGTGGGAACTGTGATAAAGAAACAAGCGCATATCTGTAGTATCTGCTCTAGGTGTACACTAAGCATGTATATTATAATAACATCAAGCATGTTTATTTAAATTAAACATTTCATCTCTCCCTCATGTTCACTCCTCTCCAATTTGGAAGGGCTTATGTCTCACATTCCAGCCGTTACATCTTCTGCCTTCCTCTACACAAGTCCTGTAATGATAGTCAAGTCTTCTACGTCAGATGCCATCTCTCGTACAGACTCAAATGACAATCAGTCAGACAGACCAAGTTCTGGAACCTAGGCTTGGAACAATGGACACGCCCAGAATGCTAACAATAGTTCTGGGGCGAATCAAATAACAGATCTCATGGATTTACTCTCCGGGATCAGTCTCCGCATTAGCCTCCCGAGAGTTAAACACATTTCAGTGTGTTAGCTGTATGTAATCCAGATTCAAATTAACCACACGTGACAAGATTGCGAAAGTTATATTCACGCTTGTGATTTCAAAAACATGATAGTTCATTAAATTTCAATGGTAACATCAACATTTAAGTTTTTCAACATTGAAACACATGTGCACGAAAAACATTAATGACACTATCAAAGAGAATATAAAGCAATGTGACAGTGCCCTAAGAGAATGAAGAAATGTCCGCCTAGGAGTACTACAAAGTGATGAAGACACACACTTGAGTAAAAAGACAGTTAGATCTCTATCATAAAAAAAAAAAAATAAAGGTTTTGAAACTAATTTCGTTCTTACATGGAAAATGAAACCAAAATGCCAAAAGTTCTGCCTCAAGCTTAGGTTAAGCCCAACAGATGGCATGTGCTGGACAGAGTCTCATTTACCAGACCTAGAGTTCACCCCTTTATAACTTCTCATAAGCTCCGCCTACATTACTCCTAAAATCATTCTCATTCAAGGATGTCACAGCTCCTCCCTGTGGGTGTATATTCACTGTCAGTCAGTGACTGTACAACAATTGTTTGAATTCCCACGCTAGGATCTCCTGGTCAATTCATCTGACCAGAGCAAATAGGACAAGTCACACCTCCAGCCTACTTCAAGTGCCATCACAATAAAATCAGGCGGTGTCAATTCTTCTGTTAACACTTTCTGCTCACCATGTCAATAGTGACCGTCGGACCTGCCCTCGAGTTAGGTAACCTCAGGGGGAATTAAACACAATTAGCCGGAGTTATCTGCCCCTAATGGTCTGGCTAGGAGATAAATATCTGACACCAACCGATGGTGTGCAAATCTGCAGTCAGTAAGTCTGCTTGGTCAGTCTTATCTCTGTACGTTAACACTTAACATCTCGGAAAGAGTCTTAGTTTTTTTATATCGCCAATATCCCAGGAGAATTAAATGTTTGTTCTGGTCGCCTTACTTAGATTAAGGAGTATCCAAAACCATTTATTTCTGTATACTTCGAAACACAAAGGAATAAAAGTAGGTTAAGGAAAGACATTCTGAAGTCACCGAGCGTATCGTCACATACAGTTAAGATTCACCCTGGGGTATAATGGTGACCGAAAGCGAATACTAACTGTTGCATGTTGGGGACATGTTTACACCTGAACAAGGCAGACAGATTGGCTGAATCTGCACCACTAGGTGGTGAACAGATACATGACAAGGCACATGTGGTAAAGGCCCTTTGGGAACAAGTGATAAAGTCAGAAAAGAAAAAAAATTGTCAGGGCCTGGAGAGAATGATACACCTGGGTATGACTACAGGGCCTGGCCGGCACACTACACTGAGGAATAGCAAGATGGACACAACATCAGACAGGGTCCGGTACCATTTGTAATGGAACTTTGCGCTGGCTGCTAAAGATGGGGACAGGGCGCTTATAGAAATGCCCCGAGTGCTGTGATGTCTTTCTTGACTTAGCTCAACTCAGCTTAATTCAACATAAATGACAACAAATAAATTTACTTCACCTATCAATGTTTTGTGAAGAGACGCCTCTAAAAAAAAAAAATAGAACCGGAAATGCAGATTTTACTGTAAAATCTAAAAGTTCACACTACTTATTTACAGTGGTTCGAAAAGATCAAAGGAATTAGCTGATTTTCAGTATCCTCAGCATATATAAACTAAAGAATAGCACACATTTTGCGTCATGGATATTTTAAGGCTGCATAAAAAAAAAAAAAAAATCATTGCGATCGAACTAGAAGTTCTCCAGAAAATGGCTTACACATGTGTTTGTCTATTGTTGAGCGTACTGTAGAATATATCAGCTGCTTACGCTGATAACATTAATTGGCTGTTCGTGTTTCTTACAATGTTCAGAAAAAAAGGAATCTTAAGTGAGCTTAAGCCCTTCTTCAGTGTTCAATAATAATAATAATAATGTTGTTGAATATTGAATTAGGAATCGACTTCATAAAACTCGGGACACTCCTGTGAGCGCTTCATCTCATTTTCAGCAGCAAGCAAAGAGTTCCATTTTCGATGGCACCAGTTACTGTCGGATTGATAATAATAATAATAACAACTAGCTGAATGGCAACAATGCTTTATTTGAAAAAAATATAACATGCGTAGATGTCAAGCTTCTGTGTGGCTAAGAGATGACGGTGTATGATGATGATAATACGTAGTGGGCTAGTACGTAGTTAACCACTTAGTGACTGCGTGTTCGAAACCCTACGGAGACTTTGATCAGACTAGCGTGACACATGAACTAATCATTCCAGAGTCCACGAGGTTCTCACGGACAGGGCAGTGAGTTGGGGACTGGACAAAAGCGACAGGGAAACTTTTTCTTCTTTTTTACGTTCACCAGCTGTACAACTCTGGTGGAAAGTTCTGGTTGTCCGCCCACTTCTGGACTGCAGTCCTGTTCCAGAATCTGAGTGTTGCATGTGCATCCGTTTGACAAATCTGACGCATTTGTGTGCAGACTGTTGGTTCCTTGCCTCTCAGGCATATGCACTCCGACTTCCAAGAAAGTTCCCAGTTAGTCGACTCTTACGACATGCTTTTGGGTAGGCAGTGGATCTATTCTTGTTTTCCCTACACTAAGGCCCTGGAACCCACACAGGGGAACAGGGAAACTTTTCTCATGGAGTTTGGCTCAGGGACTTGGATAAGACTGTTAGATGTTTCCATATTTGACTTAACTAACGACGGGTATTTTGGGTTAGCTTGACTGTAGTGTAATTTAAGTGTTAGTGTGTGAGAGAGACACAGTCCATTGTGTTCAGTTACACGGGTATTCATTTGGGTATTTAGCTTTGTTTTAAGGAGGTAGTCGAGAACCAGGAATTTGTCAGTTTAAGAAGAATTATATTATGTGTTCGTGACAGTAGCAAAAAGCTAAAAACTGGAGAAAGGAAGTTCGGCTATACTCCGAATAACGGTCCCAAATTATCGAGGCCGAAAGTATACCATAACAGGGCCTCAGTCACATGTAAATTGCTAACTTCTGGCGACTACCGCTACTGCCGAAGGTAGCTCCCACGCATTAACGCGTGGCGTGGAGCGGGGCTAAACTAGATGGCTTAGACGACAATGAAGGAAACACAATGAAGTTGCAGGAGATGCGGTAGCTGGCTCGGGTCCAGAAAGCCGCGCAACAGTCGCAGCAAGGCCAGAGAATCGACTTCGAGAGCGCCTTGCCACGAGTACTCACATGGGGTGAGATCTGATGAATGGCTCCGCTGCGACTGAGCTTCATTGTACGATCTGCCTACGATGTAATACCGTCTGGTGTCAATATGGTAAAGTGTAGTGCGACTAACGGCCCGGCATGCCCGCTATGTAGAGCTAAGCAGACGCTCGAGCACGTATTGCCCACTTGCAGAAAAGCCCTAGATCAGGGTAGGTACACATGGCGCCTCAACAAGGTACTGAAAGAGTTAGCGGCCGTTGTGGACCAAGCTAGGATAAGGGCCAATGCGGGGGCCAGTCCTACCGTCATCCTCGTGCGCTTCCTTAAAGCTGGGCAGATTTTTAAAGATAAATTCAACAATGTCGCATACTCTCCATCAATGCTTGACCGTACGAGGGACTGGCTACTGGCGGTTGACCTGCCTGGTCACAAAATGTACTCAAGAGTTGATTATAAAGACTGGCCTGCGACCCGACATAGACCTACACTCTACGGAGAAACGTTCGGTCATCCTGATCGAGCTGACCATGACGTATGAGTCGCGAATGGGCGAAAGCCACATGTACAAGCTCGAGAAGTACAGTGACTTAAAGGCTGGTCTGAGGATAGACGAAGCGTACACAGTAAGAATCTTTGCCGTCGAGGTAGGCGCAAGAGGTATCGTTTCCACTTCAATGTACAATGTGATTAAACAACTGGACTTGCGAGGAATTTGAGCGCAAACGAGAACTAAAACAACTGCGCGAGGCTGCAAAGAGGGCTTCGAGCTGGCTCTTGACACAAGGGAACTTCGTGGAAGATGGGCCTCAGTGAGCTGGTCCGGGTATATAGTGGAAAAGAAAATCTTATCTCTTAAAGTCATCGTGTCCGAATTGTCTGCCAGTGTCCCTTTGCCATCTGCCAACAAAATCTAACACGTGTCCGATAAACCAACCGTAAGCTTGCCACTTGGTCGTCCAGGTAAGCTGACTGCTCTAATTACGCTACCGCGGCGACTATGTAAATACACTACGAATTTTACAGTTTATTTTGCTCAGTCACCAATTTCGTCTTGTCAATGTCCGAGAACATCCGGTAATACGTGCAGCAGGAGAAATTCAACCCTGAGCTTCATAAACTCAGGTGGGCCCACTCTCTGAAAATGTCTAGGCGCTCGTGAGCCGAAACATTCGTCGACGAGAGATTACTGCTACTTATGATTGGTAGACTCCTGCTGTGCATGCTTCCCTGTGGAGTTTCTTCTTATCGGCCTCGATAATTTCGGACCGTTATTCGGAGGATAGCCGGAAGTTCTATACAAGGTTAGGAATGAGACTGGTGTGAGCCCAATAAAATTTGAGAGAGGGGCTAAAGGTACTAGAATTGTAAGGGCAATTGAAGAAAGGACAAGACATTTTAATTGGCATCTATTGTGTATAAGTTTCAAATGTTATTTATGACGCCATATGTAATATATTTCGTGGAGCAGTGATATTAGGAGAATGGTCATTGCAATGAAAAGATTAAACAGCATGAAAAGTCTATGGTTAAGCACCAGCAAGGAAATCAACAGTAAAATCGTGAAAGCATGCATCTTTCATGTAGCAACAATCAGATGTGAGTCGTGGAACATCTCACAGTTTTTAAGAAAGTAAATTTGGGCATTTGAGCTAAAATGCTACAGAAAGATTCGCTCTCATTACAGATTACCTTAAAGAAACTTGGTCTCTCGCCAGGTCTCCCGTCTCGAATACTTTCATATTCAAGGAGTCACTTCTGTGTCCATCTTCGTGTTGGTCGGCTTCCGCCCCTCCCCCCTTTCCCCTTTTCATGGTACCATGCCTTCTGCTATTTTTTTAAATTCCAGTATGCCATGACACTTGATATGACCAAAATATTTCAGCTTCCAAGACAAGATGCTGTTTATTAGCCAATCTTCCTTGATGTTCTGGTTTTTTTTAAATGTCAGTATTTCTCCTCTTCTTTGTCCATGGTATTCTGAAACTGTTTTATAGCCTGTCAGTCAAAAGCAAATATTTTCTTTCTTAAGGACTGGGTAACAGTTTACGACTCACATCCGTATGTTGCTACATGCTATCAGAATTTTAATTTTGATTTTCTCGCTGGTTCTTAACCATGTACTTTAAATGATGTTTAATGAAGACAAATGATGTGTAAATTGTTTGTTAAAATTATATACTAAAGTGAATATAATATAGTAACGTAAATGCAGAAAAATGCATACTGTTTGAGAAATGACTACCATACTTTAACTATGTTGTGTTTCTATTTGGGGGTATTAATATTGTTTATGTTAATTCTAGTAGAGGCTTGGTTGACCGCGGGATCCACGAGGTGTTGTCGCGGCCTGAGTCAATATTTGGATTCTGTATTGACTTAGGGCTAGAGGTGTCAGCGCAGCCTCAGTCAATACGTAGATTCTGTATCCACTTAGGACTGGAGTTGACCGGTGAATTCACCAGGTGTCAACTGGCCTAGGTAAACAGTTCGTGTCGAGCAAGAATAGAGCACGAAGGTATAATGGGAGAAGGTGGAAAACGTGCATGAGTGTGGGCGTCTCAATTATCACAGAGGACTCAGAGAGAACGCAGACGTATATACTGGAGAGTGCAGTTGAGCAGAGCAGATGAGAAGAGTAGAGCAGAGAGAGCTGTGACCCTTTGTGGGAAAGCTTGTCTTGGTGACGACGTGTGTGTCGGTTATGTTCACTACTGAAACCAGACATCGATTCTACTTATGATGAGCGACCCTAATACATGTTGGCTATAGGCTGTGTTGATGGGACCCAGAGTTTGGAGTCCTGCCGGTCATCGTAGAATTCATCGACGTGGCTGATTTGCTGTGTGCATATTGGGAACTTAAGTATTGTAGGGTTCCCAGTCAGCCGATGTAAAAGTGCCTGTTACTAGGTACAACAACGGAGGTCAAGCTGAGTAAGTTAGATGGAGCCTGTTCTTTCCTACTGCTAGCCATGACGTGGGGGTTAGCCAGCGACCGAGGCACTGAAGCGGTGAGCTCAAGAGTCTGATTGACAGCTAGTGTAGGCCGTAATATGGAGAGCTCCCAGAACTGTTTTGGGGAATGTAAAACTTAAGGCGTTAATTCAATTTTTTTCCACCCATTTAGGAATAATTCTTTTTTTGTTGTTTTTGATACCACCATTAGTTCTGTCTTCCCATTATTCAAACTGAAGCCCGTTCTTTCACTTTCTACCACACAATGTCTTATCATTTCCTGTAGTTCTTTCTGACTTGTTGTTATCAAGACTGTGTCATCAGCATTTAACTGCTATTGCCGATAGAATTCTAGCACTAAATAATTTAATAAATAATCTGTAAGTCTTCAACATTTATATATATATGCATATATATATATATATATATATATATATATATATATATATATATATATATATATATATATATATATATATATATATATATATATATATATATATATATGCGTGAGTTTGTATATATATATATATATATATATATATATATATATATATATATGAGGTATATATTGTGTGTGTGAATATACACCAGGCGGCGTCCGTGGCTAAGGCGTTACGAGCCTGACTCGTAATCCAACGTACCGCGATGATACCACCATTAGTTCTGTCTTCCCATTATTCAAACTGAAGCCCGTTCTTTCACTTTCTACCACACAATGTCTTATCATTTCCTGTAGTTCTTTCTGACTTGTTGTTATCAAGACTGTGTCATCAGCATTTAACTGCTATTGCCGATAGAATTCTAGCACTAAATAATTTAATAAATAATCTGTAAGTCTTCAACATTTATATATATATGCATATATATATATATATATATATATATATATATATATATATATATATATATATATATATATATATGCGTGAGTTTGTATATATATATATATATATATATATATATATATATATATATGAGGTATATATTGTGTGTGTGAATATACACCAGGCGGCGTCCGTGGCTAAGGCGTTACGAGCCTGACTCGTAATCCAACGTACCGCGATCGAAACCCACTGCGGATTGCGTGGATTTTTTATCGTGGTATGGGACGTCGCAGGTCGACCCAGCCTCAAATAGGTAACAGGATGCGCTGTCCTGGGAAAGTAAAGATATCCGGCGTAATGCTGACCACATTACCCACCAAGTGCCGATTGGTCTGTAAAAATATGGGTGCTCTTCCCGTATGCCCGATGCGCTTAGGGCGTGTAGAGGGATCTTTACTTTTTTTACTTTTTACTATATACACCTCCGACGTTTTTTATAGTGGGCAGGTAATTTATTACCCTCTTATCTCCCCATTCAACCTCTGCCCCACCCCTAAAGAAACAAAATGGACCCGGTCGCAAGTCAGCCACTAGTGGACGAGTTCAAGACCGCGCTGCTTTCAAGGGGTTGCAGGGCTAAAATATGGGATTCGCCCACCATCAAAAGTGCCTTCCATAAATGCAGAATCCTCATATTGCATACCAGCAGTTTCCAGGTCCTCGATTCATTAATATCTCAACCGTTGACCTGTTGGCAAATAAATGCAAATATCACAGCATAGATTTACAATAAAACAACCTGTCACCCGCACTATTTAAAGGGAACACAAGAGAAATAAAGAAAAAAGTAAATTGTCTTTTGGTTTGTATACTTAATCAGTTTATGTAAACTATAAAAGCAGATTGTATCGCTTTAAACGGGTTGTCGAATTTATAAATACTGGCTGCAAACAATTCAACCCTTTGAACGTTAACATAAAAGGTGCTTTGGAGACTTATTCTAAACTGGTAACGGTCATGTTCCATTATGACATCTTTGTTTCATTTTCTGTCATTCGCGAACTGAACAGGCAGACAAACTGGTTGATTCTGCACCACTTTGGAGTAACTTGCTGCACTACGATCTCGATGTTTGAAGAGTATTTTGGCAGCGAATGAACAGTGCAGGAAAACAAACAGATCATACGGTCTGAGCTGAACGGTGTTATTAGTACTGACCAGGGAATCTGACCGACGCCCAACACTCAGGGGAAGGGCAAGCAGATGTACAATCAGACTATAACCAGTACCAGCGAAATTAGTGCTCTGTGCTTGCTTCTGAAGATGGGGAAGGAGCACTTATGATAATGTAACAAATGCTATGAGGTGGGTTCTAAAGTCATAACTCTTTAAACATTAAAATAAAATTTGCGTTGTCGACCATATTCTATAAATCCATCTTTGTTTCATTTGCTGTCCTCTCGGAGACAAGCTGTTAATATTTAACTTTTAGAAAATTTTTTTTCAACTTCCTCTTTTACTGTCGTTTCGGGTGTCGAGGGGAAGGGGGAGGGGGGGGGGGGGGGGTGGGGGTAATAGTGTTCTATTTCTTGTTCTTCTTCCCCTAATTTCGTATTGTCACGAGGCATTCCTGCTTTTCCCCTTCCCTAAAACACTCCTGACGAGTGTGGCGTGCCTGCTTCTGATCCGGGAAAACGGTTCTCTTTGTAAATTGTTTGTCCAGGTTTGTTAATCATTCTTTCCCCTAAAAAAACATATCTCGACATCTTCAGCACAAGTGAAAATCTTCTGCATGTTAAAAATTCACCTTCATACACCAGGGCTAGCTCTGTAGGCTGCTCTTTAGAACAAGATGCCTTATATCTACTGACACACACAGACACACATACAAACACACACACACACACACACACACATATATATATATATATATATATATATATATATATATATATATATATATATATATATGCAGGTAATATTCTTCATCCTGTTGAATATTGATAAGTACACTTGGTTTTTTATTTTCCCCTTTTGTAACGTTTATCTATACAGCCTTTCACGAACAACATCTGGCTGTCCATCTTCTCTTTGACAAGTCGTCATTGAATGCAGTTTTTTTTTTTCTGAAGCCTCCACCCTGGCTTTGGCCAGGGGCCTTGAATATAGCTGGGCCATAAAAATTCACCCACCATCAAAAGTCTTCTTCTTCACTTCCTCTTTTACCGCTGTGGGTGTCGAGGGAGATATAAGGTTCTGTCTTTAGCTCTTCTGGCCGCCTCGACCATAGGCACATCGTGCTGTTGTAGAGTTTCTCTGATGTTATCCTTCCATCTTGTTCTTGGTCTATCTCGTGCGCCACGTCTTTCTTCTCTTTCTATGTATGCTTTGTATAGTATGGTGTCACAAGGCATTCTCTCTAAGTGGGCAAACCATTTCACCTGATGTCTTCGTATGTAATTTAGAATTGGTTCTGTGCCGACTTTTTCTCTTATGATCTCATTCCTGATCTTATCTCTTATGGTCACTCCTACAGCCCTTCTCATTCATCTCATCTCCATGATTACTAATTGTCTTTTATGGTTTGTTGTGAGTGACCATGTCTGGCACTGGTAGCACAGAGTTGGAATAAATATGCTTTGAATAAGATGTCTGTTTGTGCTGATTGGGATTGTCTTATGCTGTAAGAGGGAGGCTAGCTGTCCCAATACTTGGTTTGCTTTACTGCATCTAATGGTGATTTCTTTATCCAATTTCTCATCTTCGGTACCATCAAATGTGCCTTCCAAAAATGCAGAATCCCTGCAAGGCACTCTGATGCTGGGTTCACTGAAGCAGATTCTGGGATCTCTCCACGGGTGATCCTTATCAGCACGATGGCGCTTTGTGTCACCGGGTGTTTATCGCTTATGTGATGTTATGGTGGGGTACAATTACCTACCTACCTACCTTCCCTTTGACGGTGGTAGATTAAAAAAAAAAAGAAATTATATATAAAACACCGTTACATACATTATCAGTCTGAGCTTTATTGTACACGTGAATTCTTTACCATCACTTAAACATTTACTAATTGTTCACCTGACACTGTTTAAACAACACGCGCGCCCGTCCACCAAATCGAGTCAAATATTTTCTTGCTGTATTATTTCCGCCTTCCGTAGAATGCGTTCATGTATTCATTATGTGCAGACGGTAACTTATTAATTACTATCATAGCATTCTTGCCCCAGACATCACTCTCTCTTCTTCCGCGTATAGTTATGCATTGAACGCAATGCTAAATGTATAGACCAACGTCAAATGTGTATGTCGGAAAGAAAATTTTGAAGTAAGTGTTAATTTTCTCTCTCGCATATTGACTGTTTCAGACTGACAGTAAACGTAAGTAAAGTACATGTTTAGTGGTAAAATTCCTGTATAGCTTCTGGTGTTTTATATTTTATGCTGTCTTCAGGTATATAAAGGGTTATGAAGTTCACATATTATTATTTTAAAAATAGCTTTACTCGACGCCGAACTGATTTTTTATTCGGCCCTTTGTTTAAATGTATTTACAGAGTAGATAAATATACTCTGATTGTAGTGTAAAATTGAATCTGTTTTAAAAATCACAGACTGTTATTAAAACCATGCTACTGTATTGTAATCTTTGGTGTGTCGAATAATAATAAGGAAATGTAAACACAACAGCTGGGTCTATGCATTTACTTAATATTATATTGCCTATAGAGAGCCTTCAGCTTCGGAAAAGCAGATGAAACGTCCTTGTCGCCAATGCCACTTGGACTCCTGTCTACAGGTCACTCTTCCTCTTGCCAATGGACCTGGATCAATTTCAGGCAGAGTGTGAGAACGACGAATTGCTTAGCTCTCCCTAACTGAAACCCCAATCCTTCACGGAAGTTTTCTGTCATTCACTCACAGTGTATTCTCTAGTCTATGAAACGAAACTCACATAAATCACGCGTTTTTTCACCATAAGCTCTCTCTCACACATTGCGTTATGGAATAGTTAGTTACCTTTAAAATTATGCGTAACTTCGTCTGTATATTTTCTTCACATTTGTGATGATAATAATGTTGATAGAGATAACATCTTATACAACAGAAAGTCTTTATGGAGGATTTTCAAGTCCTAAGTGTGACTTATTTTTATAGTTTCAGGTCCGATCCATGTTTTTCAAGGTTGTGTCTGCACTATATTCTACTTTACAAGTGCCATACAGTCTGTGACTGCTACTTTATGAACTGATTTCTATTGGTTATCAGCTTCTGTCAAATGTAGGAGCAAATTCTGTTTCATAAGGCTTTCAGTTTTTCAACAAACGAGATGCTCATTTATATATAACCTGATATGAAGGTTAATAAACATTTATACAGCAGCCTGTTAGTAGCTTTCAAATGCAGTTACAGAGGTGCAGCTAAAGTGATTTAAAAACATTGTGTAAAAACATAATAAATAGTAACCCGTTCAAAGTAATATCGAAACTTCCTTTTATTAATTTTGTATTTTAGTTACAATCTTTAATCTATCCCTGGGTGGTGAACTTATACATGACAAGGCAGATGTGGTCAAGGCCCTTGGGAAAAAAGCAACGAAATCAGTAGAGAAGCAAGATTATTATGGCCTGGAGAGAATGAGGCACCTGGATGTAACCAGAGGGTCTGTCCGGCTCACTACACTCAGAGGAAAGGCAAGACGGACATATAACTAGATTGTGTGTGACCGGTACCATCAGTATTGGAACTATGCGCTAGCTGCTGAAGATGGGGACCGATATCTTCAGCCTTTGAATTCGGTCTAGACGAAGTCATGTCAAGCGACCGGTCAGTTCACCAATACTAAATAAGCACGTCATGTTAGCAATAATTTGAACTGGTCGTCCTGTCATACTTATGTGTTTCACTTTTGCAATTAATAAGCTTGCAATATCTTTAATTGCGAATACTGCATTATCAACTAGCAATGATTGTAGGTTTCTTTTTTTTTTTTTTTTAATATACGACTTACAAATTATTAAATCGTTTAGTGCTAGTAATTACGCAGACATCCATTAGTTATGTCAGTTGAAATTGTCTGCAAAGCACTGGTGGAGATTATCACTAGGAATGTAACAGTGTTTTTCAGAAATACGTGCCACCCCATGCTACTGCACGAGAGCGCTCAGTGCAGGCTCGTAAAGGTGCATTTCCATCTTCAGTAGCCATGCTTATTACTGTCTAATTGTATGTGGAGTCAGAAAGGGGATCTGGGGATCATCCGAGCGTCGGACGTGGGCTAAATCGTACGGTTGCTCTGCTATGTATGATTGCTTCTTGACCGCAAATATCTATTCCTTTCTCGAGATTGTTAATGGGGTTAACAAGTTCTTTTAACACACATTACTTTTCACGAACCAATTCACCACCCATGCGTGCAGAACCAGCCGGGTTCTGTTATACAAGGACATAAGAGTGCACGGGCATTTACAGCTCGCTCCTCAGGCAGAAGAGTTCAAGAGTTAGCAGTGCCTTCTCCATGACTACCGGCTGCATGGCCGTGGAGGTGATAGAGGTGACACAAGCTTTCATGTGGCGAGAATCGCAGGCATATTTCCGCGAGTGTGTGCTGAGTGATTCTTTGAGCATGATCCAGCGGGTCGAGGCAGGCTGGGTACGCAGACAGTGATTTAAGTCATTGCAAAACTCTCCTGTGTGTGTAGTTACCTTCATATTTGTCCCAGGGCATGCAGACGTTGTTAATAATGAAATAGCTGATAGACTGGCAGGTGCTGCATTGATTGAAGATGGCCTGCCCGTGGATCACGCAAACATTGTCATTGTCCTTAGAGAGATAGGACGTTCTGAGGATTTGGGAAGCAACGTGTCCACATCACTGCTAAGAATACGAGAATTGGGAGTAAAGATCGGCACAGTAAAGCATGAGAGGCACACCAGACGCACACGAAGTCTTCTTAACCAACATAGGACTGCTACTAATAACTCCGCGACGCTGATAAATCTGTTTTGAGGGGAATCTGAACGCCTATTGATGTATCCGGAGTACAGTGAAGATAATCTAACTCATAACTCATAACATAGAACCAGCCAGTCTGTCTGCTAGTTCGTTAACAAATACGCGGACATGTTCAGGATCAAAGATCATCGTCTAGGATCTCCAAACAACACAGCAGTGCTCCTCGTTTTGTTTTAAAGGATATGAGCAATAGTATATCCCGTCATAGATTAGAGAATATTCAGATCTTCCAACCTCTGTTTGCATCTTCTTTGCATTGTCTCATTCAGCCATGTTCTGAAAAGTTTAAAGCGCGTTGTTCGTTTCACGCCATTGTTTTTTAAGACATATGTGGATCTTGGGAGCTGGTTTGTATAGGTGATATATTAAGATTGTTTTTTTTAAAATATCAAGAAACCACGAGTTCTTAACTTTTTGGCTCGGCACTATGGATATCGCAACTCTTTCGGTCTTGATCCCATTATAAATACCGTAAACCTGTGAGAAATGTGGCTTTTCTGCCTACCCCCGGGTTGTGACCCCGGACCACAAGTAGTTCGTCATCTGGTCGTCGCGAAGTCAGGTTAGGCCAACTAAGCTAGCGAGCCAGGCAAATGTTTGGATAGACAACGCATTTGATTTTATTTGTTGCGTTTTGTTTCTTGCAATGTGCAATGCATGCTGAGGTCATATACATTTAGGACAAACCACTGAATCTACGCTTGCAGGCTCTGACTGCACTGTTCTATGTTCTTTCCAAAGCCAAGAGAAGAAGTGATTTTTGTGACATTGTGCTTCTAGGAATTCATTCTTCTTCCATTCAGTGGCTGCTGATTTTCATCTATGGCTGGTATTTTGTTCTGTTTTATTTAGTTACACCCTACTTTTCCATGATCAGTAACTTTAAATCTTTCTTTAATTTTCCATAATTCCAATGATATAATATATTAACCTTCAAAGTTCAACCGAGTATTGAAAAAGGAGCAAAGAGATGTTTTCACATATATTTACAACACGATACTAACGCCAATAGCTCAATATCTATATTGGTTTATGGTCAGTAATCCCGTTATCGTTTCAGACGCCCACTGTTGGGGAAAAGTGAATAATCCTACTGCCTCCCTAAGAAACATATCGTAAGAGTTGACTACAAGTTTTTCTTCGAAGTTAGAGTAGATCTACCTGAGAGGCAAGGCACCAACAGTCTGCCGATAAAAAAGCTAAATCTGTGCACAAATAGCCAGAATATTCATGCAAAGTTTACAGCCGGTAAATAAGAAAAAGATGATGATGAAGAAGAACATGAAGAAAAAGAAGAAAAAGAAGAAGAAGAAGAAGAAGAAGAAGAAGAAGAAGAAGAAGAAGAAGAAGAAGAAGAAGAAGAAGAAGAAGAAGAAGAAGAAGAAGAAGAAGAAGAAGAAGAGAAAGAAGAAGAAGAAGTAGAAGAAGAAGAAGGAGGAGAAGAAGAAGAAGAAGAAGATACTCTTTAGAGTTGGTAAAATAGATCCTTTATAGTGCTTTTCATACTAAACTCCTAGGTAGCTCAGCTGCTGAATGTTTGCCTGTCAGTTTGAGCGTGTTGGGCTTGAATCCGTTTCGATGAGGATTCTAATATTATTTGTGCGCCATTGTGGAAGAATCTAAATTAGGTCCACATGACCACATGACTCAACGACAAATTATTAGCCTAAGATCTATCACGTTAAATGCTCGACATGCAACTGGCGGGGAAATGGTTTTTAACTTTTCATCTGATTTTTGTACCTACTCAAAGATGTCACGCGGTGTCCGGATATACAATCAGTTACTGGTGCTATCTAATTGGAACTCTTCGTTTGTTGCTAAAGATGGAGACGGAGCGTATATGGAAGTGTCCTGAGTGCGGTGATGTCGATTCCTTATTTAACATTCAAAGCAGTGTCCTCAACTAAGCATACATGAATCAGATCGTGTTAATTTAATGTATATATTGCAGGGCGGTGTTTGGGTGGGGGGTGGGGGGGGGGGGTGGGGGAGGGGTTCTGAGCCTAAGTAGAGATGTCAGGAGTGTTTGGAAAAGAACCCAACTCATAACTTATATTAGGAATCCAATAGTGTAAAGTGTAAAGCATATTTTCTTATGTTAGTTTATCAGATTCACAATGTATGTACTCTAAATATTAACACATGGAGCATTCAAACTCTACTGCTCTGAAAGTCTCAGAGCAAGTGTTT
The DNA here is from genome assembly GCA_905116865.2 of Candidula unifasciata. Taxonomy (NCBI): domain Eukaryota; kingdom Metazoa; phylum Mollusca; class Gastropoda; order Stylommatophora; family Geomitridae; genus Candidula; species Candidula unifasciata. The sequence continues at coordinate 181,830 of CAJHNH020000482.1, forward strand.
ACCGGCTTAGATCAGTATACGACAACAATTTTGCTATGGATTATATACACTATGCTATGCCAGTCTGTAGAAGTCTTCGGCATCGTGACAAATGTCATCAACATCGTGTGTTTCGTCAAACAAGGTTTCAATGATCCCATCAACATTAGTTTGCTGGGTAAGAGGTCTTTATTATTTAAATAAATCATTTGCAACTTGCGCCTTGCCAGATTACCCAGAGAAGTTGGTTCTTGGTTGTCTCCATCAACTTTACACATACTATTCCTCCACGCTACAGTATAACAACATTTGTCATATTTTGTTTCAAATGTATTTACAAAATAGGTGGTTTAGGAAAGGGGGGGGGGGGGGGGGGGGGGGGGGGGGGGGGGGTTGAGTATACAAGTTGCAAGTGGTGAGTTATTTGCAAGATAACGGAAACCGAGATGCTGCGAGGAAGTTCCATGTAGATGAGAAGAAATATGTGAAGGTGGATTGAAATGAAAAAAAAAAAAAAAAAGACAATTCAAAGTCAAATTCTTTTAGCAAAATGTGAAACACACGGAGAAAGGAACCTGATTCCTGGAATATGTCAAGAAAATAGAGGCACACATGTTTTCTCTGTTGGCTGAAATGTTGTAGATTGAAGCGCTTCAGTTATCAGACCACATGGGAATTCAGCAGAGTGAATTTAAAGACAGAAGTTATGCCTGGGCAAGGCGTTTTCTGGCACGCATAGCCTCGTGATTGGTATTAAACAACAGTGTAATGTGGGATATTTTCACTGTGATTTAGAGGGTTGGGGAAAAGCCCCAGAGTCACCATAAAACGGAGAGAAGCCAGATACTCGGATTAACCGAGGTTTTCAGGGAGGGGACAACCAGATGTTACAACGTGGAATCCAAGATGAACGACCACAGGTCGCCAAGTAGAACACAAGAACGACTACGTGTTGCCACGTGGAAGGAACACTGGGTATAAGTTCAGACCCAAGTCTGATCAGACGGTATGTGTTGACCGTGAGAACGTGAGGACGGGAGAGTGATCTAGTGTGAACTGATCCCTGCAAGATGACGACTAGACGATAACATCCATCAAAGTAAAATCCAGCCAACGCAGTTGTGTGAAAACTCACTTCAGTGACCAGATCCATCTTTGTGGAGCAGTGGAACTGAAGACGGAGAACTCTGGAGGGAGAATGTATAAGAATTCAGTGTGTTGGCGTCTGAACAATGTGTTGCTTGAAAGCTGTTGAATAGGACATGGACTGGACAGACTATGTATGTGTTTAGATGTCAATAAACAGTCATGTATCATGGAGACGGTGTCGACTCGTAACGTCTATGTCATTTTAGAATGTGAGTAAGATCATTCACTAGACAACACCCCTAGACAACCAACCAAAGGTCAGAACACGAATATTGCAAACAGTGACGTCCATTTTTGGTACTGTTTTCATAAGGTATGATTCAAAATGATGTAAGTTTGTTTATAAATTTTGTACAAGTAACATGGGCGCCTGATATTTCTGATGTAAGCTGCACACTATCTTTTATACAGAATTGTAGGTTGAAATATGGCGACCTATAGACGCGTAAATACGGTAGTATATCAAATGTGAAATGTCATCACACTGGAGGTAGAAACATAATTATCACGTATTATATAATGTCAGTTTAACATATGGCTATGAATAGGTAAACATGATTAAATAAGGTGAATAATTTCATGAGGGCTGAGGAATTTAGTGTTGCAGACGAATCTTTGGGAGCCACTGGAAAGTACAAGCCAGATGTTTTGAAAGGGGCGAGGGCTCAAAGAGAACACATTGCAAACACTAGAAAAAAGAAGAAGTAGAATAAGATCGGGATGATAATGAAGAAGAAGAAGACAAAGAAGAAGAAGAAGAAGAAGAAGAAGAAGAAGAAGAAGAAGAAGAAGAAGAAGAAGAAGAAGAAGAAGAAGAAGAAGAAGAAGAAGAAGAAGAAGACAAAGAAGAAGAAGAAGAAGAAGAAGAAGAAGAAGAAGAAGAAGAAGAAGAAGAAGAAGAAGAAGAAGAAGAAGACAAAGAAGAAGAGAAGAAGAAGAAGAAGAAGAAGAAGAAGAAGAAGAAGAAGAAGAAGAAGAAGAAGAAGAAGAAGAAGAAGAAGAAGAAGAAGAAGAAGAAGAAGAAGAAGAAGAAGAAGAAGAAGAAGAAGAAGAAGAAGAACAAAGAAGAAGAAGAAGAAGAAGAAGAAGAAGAAGAAGAAGAAGAAGAAGAAGAAGAAGAAGAAGAAGAAGAAGAAGAAGAAGAAGAAGAAGAAGAAGAAGAATAGGAAGAAGAAGAAGCAAAATAATTAGACGAAGGAAAATAGAGCATGTTGTGATTAATGAGAAGACCTGTGGAAAAAGAGAAATGGAAGACAGCCAGAGAGGATTCTTGACAGCCTTTTGTCTTGTCATGGATGTGTATCAACACATAGACAATGAAATACGCTGTTGAAGATCACAGATTGTAAAGTAGCGTGATTTCCCACACCAGTCGACGAGACCCTTGAATATGTTTATGATAGTATAATCATATTTTTAATGTAATATTTGTATTGTCCAACTGTTGTTATATAGCTCTGGCAGCGTCAGACCTAGGGTGTCTCACGACTCTGATCTGGATAAATATAACTTTTACTCCAGCGTTTGGAGAAGCTGACTTACCTTTCGAAGTTGTAGATGTTTTCTACTTGGTGGCAGCCATGCCTCATGCCACCTTCAGTCGAATTTCCAGTTGGATAACTGCCATGATCACACTTGAAAGATGTCTGTGCATTATCGCCCCACTGAAGGCTGGTATTGTTTTCTTCTTTTACTATATGCATTTTGTTTTTTATTATTATGTATTCATAATGATTGAAAAGCAACAACGAAATTCATAATCTGTTTAAATCACCACTGATCACTGGCATAATGAGAGCTAATAGGCTTAAATAGTTGGGGCATATTGAAAGAATGTCAGATGGCAGAGAAGTAAAAACTGTATTCACCAGGGATATGAACGGTCGTAGACCACTAGGCAGACCAAGAAGACGATGGAGAGATAATATCCGCCAGTCCTGCAAACACTTGGTGTCACCAACTGGAAAGAGAAGGCCAACCAGAGAGATAAATGGGAGCGGGTGATATCTGCAGCAATGAGCCTTAACTCTTTAAGGCCCAAACAACGGTGTGAGCGTAGTTTGAGAAGTTCCGTTCTGCCCAAACAACGGTGTCATCGTTAATCGTGTATCTCTTACATTTTGCTTTGCATGCGCGTTCGTACTAGTTTCTAATGTTTGGAGGTACGAAAAACCTATTCATGGAAAGACACTCTGCCGAAATCCTTTTAGTTTCGGTTCTTGGACTAAACCACACGTGGATAATTTGTGAGAAAAAAACATCAAAATTTTTTTAACAGTTTATTTTCTAAGTTCGTTTTTGAGTGCACTGAATACCAATGTTCTAACCACAAGAACAGGTCGCAGAATGCGTCTTTCTGTGGCCGTAGCTCTGAAATTGTTTCAGTCAGATGTTTTTAATTGTGATAATGATAATAAAAATTTAGATTTTTCGGAAAGTGATTCGGACAGTGAATTTTCACCAGTGAAGCTGAGAGATCAGCTGTTCGGAATCTAGCGATTCTGATGAGTTTATTACACAGACAATGTCCCATACTACCGTATTTATGGTGTAAGACAAGGAAAGTACTCTAAACAAAGAGATAGTACTATACTATGGCTAATCTACATTGAAATCATCGCAGCTACAGTCTGTAAATAACTGTACAAAGTGAATAGTAAATAGTGTGTGTGCTATGGCTAATTTTTCTGCCATTTTTTTCTCTGAAATTTTGCTTAGCACTCGGTGGGAACTAAGAGCCCCTGAGTGATAAACTAACCAAGAAAGTTATCATAACTTTAGAATATGTTAGGAAATTGAACAAACTTTGAAGTTTTGTTCTCAAATTTGGATATTTACTATTCTTGTGGCTGCAAAACCATGGTAAGTGAAGAATTTTTTTGTGAAATATTGTCCTTGTGAAATTAACACCTGCTGAATTCTTCTTTTCCACTGACTATAACAAAATTAAACAAACACTTATCATCAGATTCAGAATGTACACTCATTTCTCGTTTAAAAAATATATACTGTTATAGTGATTAGAAGTATATTACAATATCTACAGCCTTTCCTGTACACCCACCCCTCTGCCATTTTTCTAAAGGGAAATTAATGTGGGCCAAGTCTGTCAAAATTCATGGGCCTGAAAGAGTTAAGGGCTCGGAATGCTGAAGAAGAAGAACAAGAAAATGTATGTCTGTCCATAAGTATATATCTCGAAAAAAAAATGCTAATAATTTCTAATTCCATGTTCATCCAGTAGCCTGAGACAAAACTGTCAAAAATATTTTTTTTTGTCCCACTCGGGCTGTCTTCCTCTTTGAATGTCCAGTTATGATAAGGCTCCTAAGTTTTCCCACATTTCTGGGTTGCTCAAAGAATGTGCAAGTTGTTGACTTTCGCTGGGGCTGTTGTTTGCTTTTCTTATGAGACAACGATGGGTATTTTGTGTGATTACAGGGTGACCCGTTAGCGATGCATGTGAAACCCTGATTGATAGCCTTAGATCCTGCCCAAAGAATATAAAAGTTAAGTAAAGGACCCGCTTTCAAACCTTTAGCCGTATTGAGCATAAAAGGTTAGACACATATTTTCAAGACCGTTTTGCGCTCAGTGGGAGGTATGGTTAACATCCCGCCTGTCAAAGAATGTGAATTTCTTTTTCATTTCCCACAATGTTAGTAATTAGTTCTTTTTAGAAGTTAACTGCTTTCAATATATTTTAATTCGCTTTTTATACGTCCATGATGATCTAATATTTCTTTTCTAAAACCACTTTTCAGCAGCGTCCAGAAAAGTTTATTGTTCACACACTGGCTGATTTTCTGTCAAAAACTTCAAAACACCTGTATTAGCACTATGTTGCTCATAAAATAATCTCTTGCTCATTGATATTTTATTTTTCTATGCAAACTCTTTAACTGACAGAAGCATCAACAGAGCAAACGAAATGAAGGAACATGGTGTAACCCTTGAGAGAAGCCTCGTCTTCAGGGACCATGTGGATACAGTAGTGGCAAAATGTAAAAACGTACTAAAAGCACTCAAGATTATGCCAGCTACGGACATAATGCAAAAAGTGCTGTTCACAGTGTATCAGCACTTTATCCTCTACGTGACAGATAATGGATTTGAAATGCCCTTTGTATCAAAGAGTCGGCTGGTAAATGTTTAGCGATTACATAATTAAGTAATCATGCTGATTCTAAGGTTTTCAAGAATTATACAAGAGTGTTACGCAATATATACATGCATTGCAGACTGTTACGGATAGGCTCAACATTCTGGAAGCAAGGTCATGTCTCAGAGAAGCTGTAGACTAAAATATACCCTTACACGAGACCCTAGATAAAATTAACGATCACATAATGAAAAGAACAAGGTATTAGATGGCGAAAGTTAAAGATAAATTTAGCAAGGTATACATGCATGAAAGTGTTGTTTGAAGAGGCGAATGTTCAAAGTATTTGGGCAACAGTCAGACTTGTGTTGGAATATAATCACACTGAGCCAGGAATGTAGGGGTTTGCAGAATCTGAAAAACTGAAAAAAAAAAAAAAAAAATTTGAATGGATAATCCTTCGGGCTACAAATCCTGTTAGGTGATATCAAAACATCTAGTTTGAGATTGGAAGCAGAGGCAGTCACTGATGCCTCCCAATGCTCGAGAACCAACTAACACGCACGTCGTGATTGTAACTGACACATGAAGCATGCTGAGAAAGGTGGAGAGAGATACGCTTCGAGCAAAATGACAAGCACGACAAGAGGTCCCATGATTTAGAGTGTGTTAAATATTGTTCTCAAAATAAGCAGGAGTGTTGGGAAATGAACAGACAGACAGACTTGTTCGTTTTGCACCACTTGGTGGTAAAGGTATGCGTGACAATCATGTTGTCAAGACTCTTTGAGACCAAGTGAACAGTGCGGAGGCACAAACATGTTTACATGGTATGACGAGAATGGTGCAGTGCGGAGTCACCAGGGGATCTGACCGACGCTCTATACTCATAGGAAAGGCGAGATGGAAATTCAATCAGACTGCTACTTGCGCCATCGAAAATGAAACTCTGCCCTGGTTGCTGGAGATGGGGACGAGCCGCTTATGGGTGTGTCCAAGTACTATGATGTCAGTTCATAACTCAATTGAACACAACAACGCCACCCACTGCCATTTTTGCCTGTCAACTGACAAAGACGGATTGCTTGGCATTATTTACAATTTAAATTTGTATTTCATTTTTTTGGGTTAAAATTAGAAGTTGGTTGCTGGGTAATTACTGTTGCTATTATAAATATTTAGTGGCTAGATTCCAATCTCTCTCATAGTACGACTCTTGGACCCCTGCCTGAAAGCCACGATAAGTCAGGTTTTATTTATTTAATTTTTGCTTGTGGTGTGTGTGTGTGTGTGTGTGTGTGTGTGTGTGTGTGTGTTGTGTGTGTTTGTGCAAATGATTTGTTATGTTTAAATTATCCGCCAGGGATATGAAACTATGGCAGGAAGAGGATTGATTCGAGAAACGGTTTCTATAAGCTTTAAGCCACAGATGATGAATATTATACGCGTTACCTGAAACACCGGTAGATGAACACGAATACACAGCAGGCAATTATATGACTGGTCGTATTGTCAGCAAAACATTTAGAGCTGATAAAATCTACCTTCAAACTAGCAAGTGAATGGGTTATTGAGACTATGTGCAACTATGAACAACTTACATTAATGAATGTGTACTCATTGCTTACTCTGCATAAATTGTACTCACACGTTTCCAATTTTCTTAAGTATTTTTCATAGAAGATGCCATATACATTAATAAGATATTTCTTCTATCATTAGGTCAAACTTATTGTCACTCCGAAACGAGTAGCCATTCTGATTTTGGCGATCAGCATCCTACTGATTACAGCCGGCTCACCAGTTTACCTTGTCCACAAACTAGGTCAGAAATTCTTTCCTGGAAAAAACAAAACAATCGTAGGCCTGATATCCAGCCCGGATCGAGAGAGTGTGGAAAAGATTTATTTTGCATTAAATAACTTTGTCCTTCCGTCAATTGCTTTTCTAATCATCATAGTTTGTACAGTTATTTTGGTTGTGAGCCTTAAAAGAAGAACAAAATGGCGTAATCTGTCAACAACCGGCACACAAGATGAAGTTTCGAATCGTAACCAGAGAGTTGCAAGAATGGTCGTTATCATTTCTACCCTTTTTATTTGCTGCTTCATCCCTATTTCCGTGGTTTTCTTGGCTTTGGTATTTGAACCCGAACTTTCCGTAGGTGGTAGTCTGGTCAATGTTGGGGTAGTCGCTGGGGGCTTTGGAGTTCTACTGGAAGCGATAAATTCATCTATGAATATTTTCATATATTATTACATGAGCTCAAAATATCGTGACACATTTCGTGAGATTTTTTGTATGTACATTGGTAAAGTAAAATAACTATACGATGCATCTGGAATATAGGTATTTCATGAGAAACATCGTGTGCAATATATCTTTATCTTTGAGAGTTAGAAAAAGAATTCTTGCTTGCTACATAAATCCAGTTTTAACATATGGCTGTGAATCCTGAACAATCGGTAGGCAGGCCAAACAATTTCGTGAGGCCTCGAGATGTGGTTTTTCAGAAGAATGCTAAGAATACCTTGGACAGCCAAAAAGGGCAACCAAGAGGTCTTGAAAGAGGTGGGAGCCTGAATACAACTTATCACAGTCATTAGAAGGAGACAGTAATCATTTTTCAGCCATGTTATAAGAAGAGGGAAAATAGAACATGTGGCCACTGGAAAGATCTGTGTAAGGAGCGAAATAGGAATACAACGAGAGAAGATGCATGACAGTCTTGTTGCAAGGCATGGAGATGTGTCGGCACACGAACTGATACATGCTGCAGGAGATCGCAGATTGTGGAGAGGCATGATCGCCCAAACAGTCGGCAAGGCACCTGATGATGATGATGATGATGACGCTGGTAAAGTAAAATAACTATACGATACGTCTGTAACTACACGTAGATAGAATGGTAGTTACTGGCCAGAATATCATAAGTTTTGATTTTCCAATGCGGATGATTAACACTGATATCCTAGGAAGCAGAGATTCCCGCAGTTTTTGTTGACCACTTCACAGTTTAAGAGCAAATTGTTCTTTAAAAAATAGAGTTACGACCATATATCTATCTGGATTTGAGCCAAGGATCATTTAGCAATGTAGAAATTCACCGGGTAATTCAGATGGTGATAGATTATACTAGATAACAACGCCTGAAGCACACATGCCAATGATACTCTCGAACAACTTTTGGAGAAACAAATTGAATTTAACGAAACATTCTATTTAACCTTTAAAACTGGACAGAGAAATTAGCTCGAGATGTGCCAAAGCTAATCAAATGTTGGGGCAACTATCTTCCCTGTTGACACACACGCAGATACCCAGAGGTACTAAAGTGAATCTTATCAGAACAATTTTTTGGCCAACACTATGCTATCAGTGCCAAACGTGGACACTTACATCCTCCAATGAACGTAAAATTGTGACAACAGAGATGAAATGCCGTAGAAGAGCTGCAGGAGTTTCAAGGAATGACAGAATACGAAATCACGAAATCAGACGAATGCTAGGAATAAAGCCAGTTTTACAGGTCATCAAAAAACAACAAATGAAGTGGTTTGTACACCTAACACGAATGCCTGGTACTATCTGCCACAAGGAGCCACATTAAAACTTTACAACGTGTATAGAGCGAGTTGAAGACCTCGGAAAATATAGAGTGATGGCATTAGGAACAGTTTTTCAGAAATGAACATCAGTCTTAATAGTGCTCTTAACAGAGCTCATCGACGAACATTACATCTCCCCCCGACATTTCGATGATGTACAAGGTCAAAGAGAAGAAGAAGACTAAGAAAAGATATTGGAGAGAGTATATAGAAACAAATTATGGGGAATCTTTGAAACCTTGTGGTGTGAGCACGCACGAACATATGTAAAAGCTTGTACACTAACAGTGAATATATACAGTTAGAACAATTTGAGGACACTCAGAACTTTTCACATAAAGAAAAACGACTGTGCGGCAGGGCTGTGTCATATCTCCCCTACTCTTTGTAATTCACAGTGATAACATCTATACAGAAACCAGCCTGACAAGGACTATAATTCACTAAGGAGAAGAAGAGCAAAAGCCAAACAGTTTCAACAATGAACTACTTTTTGCGGACAACCAATCACTAACTGCTACTTCAGATTTTTTTAAATTAGGGTCAGTTTTTGTATATGATGCAAATAGTCTGTGTGATCGCATTAATTATTCTTCTAAGGACTTTATAATGTAACTAGAATTTATTGACGCAGTCCTACACCGGATCATATCACCACTATATATCAATATCTTATCGGTAACAAAATGTTGTTATTAGTTAGTGCATTTGTCAATAAAAGAATAGTACTAAGCAATGCCTATAGCATGTGTGAACAGCGCTTATAATTTGTATTATGTATGTTGAGGTGACATTTCTATAACAAAAACAAAATATAACTAATATTATTAAAAGAAGTAGTACAATATGAACTTCGTAATGTTGGGATGCCGGTTCGATCCCATCTGCGGGCCATGCGCCTTGCTATGGTTTCGACAGTGGTATCAAGAAAGCCGACCGTCCAGGAAGGAATGGAAAACTACTGGACGTGAATTTGCCTAGAAAAACCACACATGAGCCAGGGGCTGTTGGGGTTAGTTCTACAACGTCCTGTAAAGGATACACCACTAACCTAGTACAATTTGTACTTTTTTTTTTTTTTTTTACATATACCCCTCCCCCCTTTTCCCCCCAACTGGAAAAGGCATATCAAAGGGGGAAAATGATCCTGGTATATGCAAATATCCCATCTACAATACATCCACATCTACAATATAATGAAGACCTACCAGTTACCAAAGTGCCAGAATCATTTTCAGCTTTGACGAAGGAAGAACATTGGTTTTTCCTGAACTGTCAACAGCAGCGACCCAGATTTTGAGCAAACTACATCCACTAGACCCCACTTAATAACCCCCGAAGCATACTGAATGGTCTTGAAGAATGTGTTTTTAATGAAAAACAAGGTGGAGTATTTTGGGTTACAGATCTGTTATTGTAATTTTTCAAAAAAGGAGTACACTTAGTTCACCCGAGACGAATCTTCATCGTGTTATGTTGAATTATGATGATGAATTTGCGGCGACGTGAAAATGTTGCTCTATTACTGGCACTGCTGGCAGTTTTTACCTTTGGGTTCATCAGCTGAAAACTCTGGCTGAAGGTTCAGGTCGTACGTCCAATTCTAGGACTTTAATCTTGTTCCAGAACTTGAGTTTTGTGTGCACATTCGTTTGACAGATCTGGCTTATTTGTATGCAGACTATGTGTTTCTTACTTCTCAGGTGGATACATTGAAAGTGCTTTGAGCTGGCTGTGGACACAACGGAGCGCCTTGGTGGATGGCTCTCGGTAAGCTGGTCCGAGATCCTAGTGGAAAAGAACTGGTAGATCCCTAAAAGTCACAGTTTCCGATTAACATCTGCTAGTAAACAGTCTAACGTCTGTCCTATGAACCAACATTTTACTTGTCACTCTGGTCGTGAAGGCAGGCGGCTAAATTCCTACCACAGCCACAGTTATTTAACACCAGACCTCACAATACCTGTTGCAAAGCCATCATTTTGTCTTGACCTTGCCGTTAAGGGCAGCAGGAGATGTCCGAGGCCTGGAGTCATGAACCAGGTCGGCCCACCCTCCGAAATGGTCTAGGAAGAAAATCGGCCGAAACAATTGTCAACCCGGGACCTTTCTACTGGGAATCGGTGGACTCTTGCTGTTCATGTTTTCGCTGTGTTCTTCTTCTTCTTCCTCTTCTTTTCAGAAACACCCTAATTAGTCGAATAAAGCATATAATGTTCGACCTATATTTTATTTACGATTTTATGATCCTCGTGTACTAAAGTTCGTTGCTGAAGGTAGCATGGTAAAATAGAACAAGTTCTGGTAGATTTCGGACAATAGTACGATAGTCGCACCGTGGATGAGATTCGGCCTTTATCAAGATGAAGGTGGTACACTGTATCGAACCTGTATTTTGGAGACAGCATTTCCTTTTGGGACTATTGAATGCTCCCGCAGCACGTGCAAGAAATGTCCTTTCGTTGTCGAGACTTCCTCGGTCAGTTTCCCTTATGGTTCTTTCCAAATAAGGGAACCTTTTATATGCAAACCCCGCAACGTAATTTATGCAATAATCTGCTAACGATGCAACAAGGCATACATTAGGAAAACTGGCATGAAGCTAGCTGATCGTTTTAGGGAACACCTCTCCGATATTGATAAAAAGACACTTAAAACAATCCCTCTCCATTTTAACAGCTCTGACCACAGAGGTAAAGATGATATATCTGTCACAGCATTAAACTCTTGCTCTGGCGATCACACTACGCGCCCCGCTTTGGAAAATCGCCTTATCTTAGTTCAGGTCTTACCAATATCCAACATACCTTCATCTAAACAGTTTAACTCTTATCACATTTTAAATGTTAATTATTTTCTTTTGTTTTCTTTTCTTTTATACTGTTACTTCATTCTATTTCCTATCAGTATCATTTATATATAATTAGCATTTGTAATTCTTTTATTCCCACTATTATATTTTAAACGCGGAATGTGGGTGGCTAAGGCGTTGCGAGTCCGACTTGTAATCCAGCGTACCGCGATCGAAACCCACTGCTGGCTGCGTGGATTTTTATCGTGGTATTGGGCGTCGCAGGTCGACCCAGCCTAAAATAGGTATCAGGATGTAGAGACAGCCGGCGTAATGCTGACCACATTACCAATCGAGTGCTGATGGTCTGTAAAATATGGGCGCTCTTCCCATATGTGCCAGTACGCATAAAGGCGTGAAAAGGGATCTCTACTTTACTTATATTATACATAAACAATTTTTTTACTTTTTGCCACTATATTTTTTTTTAGCCATAGTTTATTATAATGTTATTTTATTCACTACACATCACATTTTTTAAAACCTTGCTCACGTCAACCCTTAGAGATATTTACACTCTCCTCTCCTCGTTGTTACCTTTGTATAGTTCACTTCATGTTTGACAAAAGCTGCCCCTCCGAAACGTTACGTTGTGTTGTTTTGTGCACGTTTTTCAGCTTCCCCATTTGGTTAGGCTTTTTAATCAAATGTCACTGGAATTCCTTGCATTAGCTTGACTGCAGTCAACCTCATATTTTCATGATTATGGAGAAAATTGTTGTTGTTGTTGTTATTTTGATTAAATTCGATGTATTTTCAAATGCAAGTGGATTTTAATATTGGTCTTTCTTTGTGTTAAAGTTAGTTGTGTATCCTTCACAGAATGTTGCAGAAACAACAACTGCATTTTATGGCTATGCGCGATTTCGACTTTGCGTGTCTTTACTATGCATATTTTAACGTTCGATGGTTTGCGACTGCTTACTGAACGGTTTACAATTGATACCACTGTCGAAACCAGCGTAAGATGATCTGCTGCCAACTAGTCTGCAGCTGGAGTCAAACCTGAAAACTCGGAATTATTGAGCGAGTTTGCATCGGCTACGCCACTGACGTCATCTGTGTGTGCACCGATTTAACTTCAGCAGGTTTTTCCTCAAAATCGATTGCCTTATGATTACTCTGTTATTTCACTGAACTTCGCATTGTTAATTCTATTTTGCAACTTCTGCATATATATATATTTATATATGTAGGTGTATAAATATGTATATTTATCCACACACTCACACATATAGTCCAATATACACACTCATATATATATATATATATATACTAGCTGTACCCGGCCATGCGTTGCTGTAGCCTAGAATAGTGAAATAAAAAAGAAAGAAAATAGCTCTCAGTTAGCAGAGTCTGTCATATCCACCCCCCCCCCCCTTTCCCCTCAACCCAGCCATATCTCCTTCTCCGCAGGATTGAAAAATCATCCATGGCAAAATTATTAAAATAGAAATAGTTCAGGAATGAGAACTGTAAAATAATGTTCTAAGCTCTCTCAGTTAACAGTGTCTGGCATCAACCCCCTCCCCCCACTAATCATATCATCCTCTCCGAAGGATGGGAAAGTCATCATCTGACGAAATATTGTAACTAAATTTAGCTTGGCATCCGTTTCCACCCAGACTAAAATGAGTAGCCTTCATATGTACTGAGAATTAAAAGTAGCCAGTGTAACAGCTACCACATCACCCATCCAGTACCAGTACTACTGCTACCACTACCACCACCTCCATCACAACAACAACTAAAACTGTCTCTACTGTCTGTGTAGGTTGGTGTAGCCTGAGGAGTTGGCGCCGCATGCTGTCGTCAGAGACTGTTTAGTTTAATTTTGCCCCCGACATAAAAAAAGGCTTCATCACCTAACCAGTGATGGAACCCACAGTAAAAAGTATACTATACTAACAAATAGCGGAAAAAAATACTCCGCATCCGTCATCTCTCCCTTTCCGAAGGGACGATATTTAATTAAGCTTGGCATCTGTGTCCACCGTAACTAAACTGGACTGTAAGCCGTCTTAGTTAACAGTTTCTGTCATTGCCAAATAGTTCTTGATAGAGTGAAGCGTCACGGGGAGGCTAATTGGGACTTTATTGAAATAGGATGTAAACCACAACAAAACGTGGCAACCACCCTTTTAAGTGAAAAAGAACAATTATCACCCAGCGGGGAATCGAACACCGGTCACCCGCGCGAAGGGTGGAATACCGACAACTATACTACCGAAGGCTTAAGAGTTTGGGTCAGATATCGCAACCTAGCTGTAAACTAACACAACGTGACAATGGCCCTTTCAAGGGCGAACGAAGATTACCCGTGACATGATCATTGAGCATCACGTCGCCGCTATCAAAGGCTAGCTGTGAAACCCAAAACCGAAAAAGGCGTAGATATCGCAGCCTAGCCATAAACCACAGCAGAACGTGCCAGCCGCTCAGTTAAGGGCCTAATACTTACAACTATACTACCGAAGGCTTAAGAATTTTGGTCAGATATCGCAATCTAGCTGTAAACTACAACACAACGTGCCAACAGCCCTCTCAAGAGGGAACGAAGATTACCCGTGATATGATCATTGAGCATCACGTCGCCGCTATCGCATGCTAGCTGTAAACCCCAAACCCGAAAAAAAGGCGTAGATATCGCAGCCTAGCCATAAACCACAACACAACGTGCCAGCTGCCTAGTTAAGAGCCAAACAAAATTATATTACCTAGCGGGGTAATCGAACGCGGGTCACCCGCATGATAGGCAGATTATTTACAACTACGCTACAAAAGATTCAAGTAATTGGTGGAAATGTAATTATATATTAATGCAAAGTTCAATTATTATTGGCAGCCCTGCTCAGCAGTCAAAAATAGCCAATCAACTGAAAACAAACCCAGGCCGGCAACGAAACTAAAAAAAATTGACCATTGCTGGAGCTACGTTGTTCGTGGTTTGTGCGATTTTTTGACAGAAAAACATGCTTTTAGTCAAAGGTAACGTTGTGTGAAAATTTGAAGGCAATCGGTTTAGTAGTTTACGATTCTATAGTTAACAGACTCGGAAAATTAACATTTTTAGTAATATAGATATATATGTTTATATAACCACTTATTATCTGCACGAAAATATGATATTGAACGTCTTTGTTTTCATTGGCACAAAGAAAACACACAGTGTGGTGGAACACTGATAATTTCTAGAATATAGGATTTTATATTGATTAAACAGATGCCGTAAAAAAAAAAAAGTATATTTCTTGTTCATGCCATGATTACATACTCTAACAAAAACAACAATATTTACCGTTGTGAAAATAACAGCTTGGCAAGGAGGAAAACAAAATGTAAAACATAACAGACGGCTGGCCGATAATGTAACAAAAAACAGAACAAAAATACAAAGATTTCAGTAACAGTCCAAAAATGTAAAATTTGTAAATTGAGCACACACTCACACGCACGCGCACACACACACACACACACACACACACACACACACACAACAAGTCTGATAAGAGAACGTACAAACGACTATTAAAAAGGGATTATTTAGGAACCACGGCATCACATTCAGGCCACACTGACATCTTCAGTACAACTCTAAGTAATATGAATGCAAGGATGATATTTCTTCCCTGCCCAAACCGTTATGCTTAAGACTGGCATTGGCGACCAAGCTTGTTCTCATCTTGCGAACTGCATGCACCAGCAGGTGCTGATACACTATGTGTGCTGACAAATGAATGCCAAGAGTCCTCTCTCGTCTTCTTCGTTCTTCTATGTATTTGTCCTTTAATCTGTGTAGTTATTACATGGTGTCCTAATTTGTCTTTGTGTGTATATTCGTGTGTGTGTACACAAGATGCGGCTGTCAGGGTGTGAGAGACCTATCAAGAAGCTGATCCGAAAACTCTTTTTTGGACCATCCCGAGTTTTAATCGTATTTGCTCATTAGAAAGGCGACTCCCAAGCAGAAACACACAAAGAAGGGCCACTATATAATACTTCCATGTGACAGCGTGGACTCCCTCACCCACTGGCATGTATGATAACATAATCTATCTCACAGAATTGCCCGGCTCTCTAGCGTAGTTGGCTAAACCGGACTACGCAGTAACCGGGTGACGAACTCCTTGTAGTCCGGGTTCACTCCCTGGGGTAGGCAGAAAAGCCACATTCCTCACAGATTTACGGTGCCTATCATGGAATCAAGGCCGAAAGGTTGCGATATCCATAGTACCGAGCCAAAGGGTTAACAACTCAAGGTTTCTGGATGTTTAACACACAACATCTCACAGAATTGCAGTTTGTAAAATTGGTACTGGATTATTGCCTGGTCATTTTGTTGGACCATCTCATCAAGTTAGGAAAAAAAGGTAACCAGCGTAGCCGAATTTTTTTCAAAACTGACATTGTCATGAATTGGCTGATAAGCTATGTCTCTGCTTGGCACCATCTAGCGAGCAGGTACAAAGTCTCAGATACAGAGAGAACATCTCCTTAGAAACGTTCTTATATCGTCAAAGCCTTGTTTAAGTAAAAAGTAATAATAAGGTAAAGGTGAAAGGTTCAACTTTATTCCACTGTTTTTTTTTCCACATGGTTTGGTCTTCTCCGAAGAACGGCTAGTCTATTTTCTCGCCTCATAATGAACAGCCTAGAACTTTTATAAGAAAACAGTCGGCGCTTATAGAATGTCGAACACAATGTCCACTCTGTCTGACAGTATCGCTTATCAAATGTCGAACACAATGTCCACTCTGTGTGACATCTAACCACTTTGCAAGTCACGTAAAAACATATATGGCGTATTTCTTTACCAAAAATATGGAGCCATTGTATATAGTTACCAAACACGCGAAACCGGGTAGATTCTTTAATTCTGTTTTAACAGTATCATACTTCACAGTCATCAACAGGGTAAACTGACGCTTAAAATATAAAATTATGTTTCAAGCGTAGACGTATACTTAAAATCTGAACATTATACAGTTAATTGTAGGAGTTTGCTTTTACTGGCATTATTATTGATATTTACTGATAACTGTTGTATATAATTATTGTCCACGCTATACTACTGTAATTTGGCTAATATCACACACGTAATTTCAAAACATGTATTTATTTTACTAGAACCTGTCATGTGGAAATGACAGTGGTTATCTACTACCTACTGTATAGGTAAACCATAATAAGTAAAATGTCACAACCTATAAATATGTGAATTGTTGAGCGTTATTTCGTGTTCTATTAAATTATTTAAAACTATGTACATAGAACTGACTAGTTTGTAAAAAAAATCACTCTTATAATTGAAGAAAATATCTTAATTCAGTGGAAGGACATTCGCGAACATTTGATACATTAATTTAGCTATCTGTGTTAGCTTTGGTAACTTAGCAGCAGTGTAGCTGCTTCAGTAACGAGCCTCAAAATGGTAGTTAGGTAACTTACCTTTGTAAGTTCAGCAATTAGGTCACAGCATGATAGCTGCAGTCACCTAGGTTACAAACCATGCATATGTTATATGTCTGTGACAGTTGTATATGTTCATTAAATATCGTTTTCAACTGATTAAAACAACCTACGTGTTTTACAAGAAAACAGACATATTGTATTAAATAGGGAACGTAGTTTACATGTTGTATGAGATGGACATCTTTCAAGCTTTGCCAGGAATCTAAAATTACATATACGTATATACTAAATGAATCAATAATTGACATCGCTACATTCGGGTCATTCCCATACGTGCTCCGTCTCCCTTCTTAAGTAAGCAGCGAAGAGCTGACATGCTTATAGTACCAGTTACAACGTGATTAAAAGTCCGGTTCTGATTCCAAAAATAACTTTGATATATATAAAAAACTAACTTATAACATATATATATATATAGGTAACACTAGTACATTTACATACAATCTGCATCGTTTACAACGGATTCGAACGATGCAAATTGTACGCACCTCTTAACTCAATACACATATCTACACACACACACACAAACACACACACACATGCACACACGCACAGTTATTACCTTTTGTTATATATCCAAAAGATGTATATGCTATACATCTCTAAAAGTTTTTTACCCGTAATTGCCATAATTCCAAACTGCACACTGTATTGCAGTTACACATACATATTATTTACCTATATTTCAAATTGTATGATCCATGTAAAGTCTGGATGAAAAAAAAGACACGCAAGACTCTCTTTTTTATATAACATATTTATTATAATTTATTGTAAATAATATTTTGCAAATATCTTCTAAAATAAATGACATAAGGATAGTAAATAGAAAGTCTGGATAAAACTATCATGGAGAACTCATAGCGTGGAATGCACAAGTATTCTACATAATTATGATCCACCTATGGCTATAGACTGACAAGATGATGGTGAAGTACTCAGTCAGGATAATGTAGACAGACGTAACTCTTATACCATCGAACTACATTGCTTCAAGGTTCCGATATCGCCTTCCACATGGACAAAGATGAAGATAACAAACCAATCAACGATAAGTATCTTTTTCCACGATTCTAGTTTGGTTAGTGACGAAGCTGTATTAATCTACAGCTGGGCTATGTTCGCAGTTATATGTCAGACAATCAATGTGTTTGGCATGGTAACGAACATAATAAACATCATTTGCTACGTTAAACAAGGCTTCAAGGATCCTATCAACATAAGTTTGCTGGGTAAGCCGTGTAATTTACGTTGGTGTCTTTGAATATTATTCTGACTGGATAGTTTATTATGAAGTGAATGCCACCGTTATCATTCTGCAGGTATTTTGAGAATATCGCTCTCACCACTGTACGTCGGAATACCATTCAGTTCCCCGAGCATGAGCATGGACCACTGAGAGAGCAATAGTAATCTACTGAACATAAAACTATCTAGTAAAACCACAAATACACAAGAAACGCTGGGGTTGGCTCACAGTGACCTGTAAAGGAAGGACCCGCTACAAAGTTGTCTTTTCTACAAGCTAGCCTCCTATTTTTTTCGACATCTTTCTCTCCTTTTTTTTTCCTTATTTTCTTTTTTTTTCGTACTCTCCATCAGGGCTATGCCATGTTATAAAACAAAGATGCGGCCGCATCAGGCGGCACCGTAAGAGGGCATAAGCGGTGAAATCAAAATACAATTTGCATTTGTTATCTGATTTCGAAAAGCTATTAGGGGCGGCATTTCGAAAACTTGAATGGGCAAGAAAGTGCGAACAAAGAATTAAGTGTGGATCCGGCAAGGAGGGACGGATGAGAGGAAGAGATCGGCCTGTGTATAATCAGTGTGTTAAGCGAACAGTTAGCATCTAAACCTTACGTCATTTGCTGCGGGAGACGGAGCATTTATGGGTATGCCCGGTGTGCTATGATGTCTATTATCAAACAAATAACAGGTAATCAGAGAAAATCGAACGCATTGGACTCCTCTCTATTTTACTTCTTTATTATTATCATCTTCTTCATTATCGTCCTCCTCCTCATCATGATAACCATAATAAAAATTATAATAACTGATATCTTTGAACGTGTGTCACTCTCAACAGTTCGATTACACGAGGAGAGGAACTGTAAAGCGCACGAAATCTGCAACACTTGTTTTATTAGAACATGTCAAGTCAAACAAGGGCAGAGTACCCCAGGCATTCCTTACTCTAATTTGTATTTTCAATTCCAAACGTTCATACAGAGAATCCAACTATATATGCACTGTTCATGACAAATGACTATTCCTCTTCTTCTTCTGCCTTTCTATCCCCCAATGGAGCATAGGCCCTCAACCAACTCACGCCAAGTCGTTCTATCCTTCGCCATTGCACGGAGCTCTCCCCATGTCCTCCCCATCTTTCTAGCTTCATTCTCCAGCTCTCTTTTCCATGTGTTTTTTTGGCCTTTCTTTATCCCTTTGCCCCTGTGGGTTCCAATGCAAAGACATTCCAGTTATGCTGCTCTCCTGTTTTCTCATTGTGTGTCCTATCCAACGCCAGCGTCTATTCCTTACCTTTTGGTCCACTGGAGCCTGTTTAGTTCTCTCCCAAAATTCTACATTAGTTATTCTATCATACCATTTGATTCCCTCTAATCTGCGCAGGCACCAGTTAATGAATGTCTGTAATTTATTTGTAATTGTCTTAGTACAAGATGACAAATGAATACACACGTATTTATCGCCACTCGTTCTAGCGGTGAAGCAAACGGGGCAGAAGGACACTACTTTTGCTTCTCTGAAGGACACTTAAAATGCTTGTATGTGCACTTATTTGTTAAGGGTTTTAATCAGTCTACAGCAATGATTCTCAACCTTTATTTTGCTGTGACCCTTTAGCACAGTTCCTCTTGTTGTGGCGAGCTCACTAACCGTACACTTATTTTCGTTGCTACTTCATAACTTCAGTAAATATATGTTTTCCTATAGTTTTGGCGACCCTTGTGAAAAAGTTTATCGATCCACAAAAGGGTCTTGACCCACAGGTTGAGAACCGCTGATCTAAGGGTCCTGCATGATTATTATTTGTGTGTATGGCCTTCTACAATGTTCAGAGTCGGTGGTCATCATTTCAAGTTAAAAGGTGAAAAACCTAGAGGATCGACCTCATTGCACCGGGTTTTCATCCCATATGGCTCGTTCTCTCAGCCCAGAACAGCAAATCGCCTATCAAGAGCGTCGCACAAAGCACGAACTTGGTAGCTTTAACGACGATCCTCACAATTATCTGTAAAAATTGCACCATGAACAGAACGACACAGCCGTGAAACGAACCCGCTATCTTTGGAGCGAGAAGCAAATGGCTTGACTACCTAGCCAACGAGACCCCCTTGGTCGTAATTATTCGGTAATCACTGAGCCTTGGAAAAGACAATTGGTCAGGTAAATTTAATAGATTTAGGTTAAAATGGAGAGGATGGAATGCACTGCACCGGGTTTTATTCCAAATGACTGTCAGCTCTAGTTTTTGAGATGCTATAGTTTTCCCTTTATAGAGCCTTTTCCAGAAACGATTGGCCACCCGCCGAGAACGTCGCACAAAGAACTAACTCCGCAGTTCTGGTGACTATCCACAGATATCTCAATAACAATTAACAGAGTGAACTGCAGCAGTCTGACGACCAACAGCGGGAAGTAGACGGCTTGAATTAAAAAAGCTTAAACAAATTAGCATTTATATATTTGCTTACATCTTTATTGTTGGTTTCATTCATACTTTCCTTCATTTTTTTCTAGGTCTGGCCGTCTCAGACTTATGCTCTTTGATATCCCTGAGCTTGATCAACTTGTCGTTTACTCCATCTGTGACTTACGGCGATCTTCCTTTCGATTTCTTGGATATAGTTTACCCAGTGGCTGGCATTCCACACATGGCCTTCAATCGAGTGACTATATGGATTACCGCTATAATTACACTGGAGAGGTGTGTGTTTGTCCTAGCACCACTAAAGGTATAATAGTATAGTCATAATACTGTTGCTATTCTTCTCTGTATCTTTTAGCCGATGTTATGTTTTTGGGGAGGATTGAGTAACTGTTTTGCCTCCCAAACAATCCGACTCATTTTCTGTTACCTGAGTAAAGAGAAACCATGCTAGAAGTAGGAAGATTGAGCATGGGAGTGGCAGGCTGAGAGCTAACTACTGGCCGTTGTTTCAACTTAAGCTACTTGTACTTGCACTGAAGGTCACATTAAAGTGAGAAAGGATACAGTTAACCATTACAATTTTTAGTAGAAAAGCAACAGCACATTGGCATCTCCAAATGTGCTTAAAAAATTATAATTTCTTACCCAGTTTTAGATATACACAATTTTAGATAAATAGCCTAAATGTGTGCTTCAAAGGCCTAATGTCGTGGATAGGCAAATTCACTGGGGATACTGACTTCATACTGTTTTCAGGTAAAATAAAGAACACCGACTGAAACAATTTGTGGTGAATATTTTATTCTTCATAATGTAGAGCTTACAGCAGACGAGTAAAGATCCAAATTTCACTTATCAAAATCCAGCTAAAACATGCATGATCTGCAACTGGAAACAATAATACAATTACTCACCTTGGGATCTGAATCCCTAATGAATCTTCTGAGACTGCATACATTTTTCTCAGTTACCCAGCTATTTTTGGCAGCATTACAGGAAAGCATATGTGAGAAAGATCCACACCAAGGGAGCCACTCAGAGAAGCCAAAGAGCCTACCATTCCTGATGACGTTATTATTATTCCATTAACATACATCCTAGAACGGTTAAAACCATTTGACTCAATTAGCCAGCTATCAAAAGCCAGTAACGTTGTGCAATATCCGAGAGTCTACAAGCAGTGACGGTGTTCCAGCCAGTCAGTAAGCTGAGCTGAGTTGAACTGAGTCAAGAATTGACAGCACAGCACTCGGGGCCATCCCATGCGTGCTCCGTCCTCATCTTCAGCAGCAAGCGCAGAGTTCTAATACTGATGGTACCGGTCCCAATCTGGTTATAGACCTTCTTGCCTTTCCTTTGAGTGTAGTGAGCCGACCAGACTCTCTGGTTACACCCAGATGCCTCATTCTCTCCAGGCCATAATAATCTGTTATCTCTGCTGATCCCATTGCTTGTTCCTCAAAAGCCTTGACCACATCTGCCTTGTCATTTATCAATTTACCACCCAGTGGTGCAGATTCATTAAATCAGTCTGCCTGTTCATTCCGAGTCTGTTATAATTACGACATGTGTATGCATCTTGTTCTCTAGCCACCGGAGAGGTGCAGTTACCGCCTCTACCTCATTCTCATGCTATATATTGTTGTATCGTATTCCAGGCTGTCTTGCACTAAAGAGTTTCCACTGGCTTTCGCTACGAACCCCCAGGCACTTCGCCTTTCTCTCAACACTGAACCATCTGTATAGATAATCAGATTACCTGGGCACGAATTGTCGTGAATCAACTGTTGAACTTCCACCTCCGTAGCACGTGTTGACCACTCTCTGCACACCCGGTCCAGTGTGATCACAGGTTAGACCTTTCTGCAGGTCAGTTCAGTAAGTCTTTCCACTTTTTCTCTTCTGATTTCTATAAAATGTCTTTCTTTGACATTTTCATCAAATAGCACAAGTAACCGTGTTGGGAGTGCATGAAGTCTGACGAAGCGTAGAACATGTCTATGTATTCAAGACATTCTAAATCAGAGGCAAAGACCCACTTACTTATATTAAAACTGTTATGTTATGTTATGTTATGTTATGTTATGTTATGTTATGAGTTAGATTATCTTCACAGCACTCCGGACACACCCATAGGCGCTCAGATTCCCCTCTCAACATATTAATCAGCGTCGTACAGTTAATAGTACCAGTCCTATGTTGGTTAAGAAGACTTCGTGTGCATCCAGTGTGCTTCTCATGCTTGGCTGTGCCAATCATTACTCCCAATTCGCGTATTCTTAAAAGTGTTGTGGACACGTTGCTTCCAAAATCCTCAGAACGTCCTATCTCTGTGTGTGTTTCAATACCTTTCACTACATTAACCGGAAGAGACTAAATGTTTGATATTACATTGTTTCTAAACATTGTTTTTGAAAGTCTACACAAGTTGTTCTTGTGTGTGTCCGGTTAATTATCCCGTCTTGAATTATTCTTATTTTCATACAAGGAAGCATTTTTTTCCCCCGCAGGTGAAGCAGATCATCACTCACACACGGATGTCAGTTGTGATCATTTTTGTCTTCATCCTGTTCATATCTTGCGGGACTCCAGCGTATGCCGTCATCAACATCCAATGGAAGTTCTTTCCATCTAAGAACAAAACCTTACTTGGACTTGCTTCCAGTCCAAACCGAGAGGCAGTGGATCAGATTTGTTATACTATCAACAGTTTCGCCCTACCACTAGCAGCATTCTTCATCATCATCATATGTACATCCATACTTGTCGTAACACTTCGGAAGCAAACGAAATGGAGGAAAGCTTCTTCCACACCAATAGATGGTCAACCTCGTAATCAAAGGGTTGCCAAAATGGTTGTCGTGATATCGGCTCTCTTTATTTTCTGCTTTGTCCCTATTTCCGTGTTCTTATTTGCGTTAGCATTTGAACCTGGGTTGTTATTTGGAGGGCGTTATATAAACATTGGTACCATAACGGGCGGTGTTTCTCTTATGTTAGAGTCGATCAATTCGTCTGGGAACATTTTTATATATTACTTCATGAGTGTTAAATACAGAAACACCTTTAATATGATATTTTGTGGAATAAAAAATTTACTCAATAGAGTAGTGAATAAATAGTGAACTGTTTGTTTGTGTCCTCCTTTTATAAAGTAGGTTATACCAGCATCCTGTTGATACATAGAAGGATTTCTTTGTCTAACAATACGAACTGTTTATGGAAGCTCTATGTTAACAGCGTCAAACATTGATCCTTATTATAAGAATGAGCGTAACATCATAACATAAATGTTATATCTTAATCCAGATAGCATTTATTCGCGATGGTCACACACGTGTCAGATATTATGTTGGACTGAAAGGTGATTTCTATCGGATATAAGTCATATAAGTGATCTTTGTGTTTTCTTGTTCATATTAGTGGTATTGTCGATTTCTGTAATGACCAGATAAAGGCGTTCTAGGCACAACGTTTCATTGTGTTCACGTTGTTAATATTGTGAAGCTGATAAATTCAACTTTTTATTTAAATTTATTTCTTTTCAAGAGTCTTAGAAGAGCTACTGGAATAACAAGAATAACTAAAATATCAAATAAACAATAAATAAATAAAAAAAGGACATTGTAAAATAACCAAAAAAAAAAAAAAAACAATTTAAGAAGAAAATCAGTTATAACATCGTCGTTTCTACTTTATGTTGTCAGTGCCTAACATGGAAAATGAATAGATCACTAGAACAGAACATAACTACATGCGCAATGCGCTGTCTTCGCAAGGTCACACAATACGAAACAGAATTACAAAAATCAGCATTAGAGAGAAAGTTGGAATAAGACCATGTCTGGATTACAATGCCAGCTAAGAAATGAAATGGTTTGGCCATCTTATGAGAATGCAACCAGATCAGACTGCAAATGAGGCTTTTTAGAGCAGAACATCTAGGAGAAAGGTGAGAGAAAGACCAAGAAAGAGATGGATAAATGGCGTTGCTGAAATGTGCAAAAAGATGAAGAAATTCATAACCCAAGTCAACATAGAAGCGAAAGACAAATACAGAAATCAACGACACTGGGCTGCAACCTGGTATCACTGAGACGACTGAAGAAGAAAAAGAAGAAAAACTATAGTCTGTTACAAATCTACAGAATCTCAAATCTATCTCTTCTATACGTCGCTCACCCACTCCCTTGTAAATTGCCTTGTAAAGTTTCTATTCGTTTCTTCTTCCGTGTCCGCTTCCGTCCTGAACACATCCTGCAAGAGGCTTAAAAGAAAGACCCACCCATCCCAGGAAACATATTCCAGTCCAGAAACTTAGATGATCTTTAGTGAGAAGCTTGAAATATTCTTCATGCATGACAGCAACCATAAGAAATTTCCTGTCTGGAGCCGACTCCCGCTGCCCAACACAGCGCTTCCTTTTTGGAATTATACAATGATCCCGCACTAAGTGCAACAACAAATCCACTCCTTATCCAGACCTCATCTGGAAAAATAGAGAGGAAAGTTGGAAAAGGGAGGGGGGGGGGGAATTCTGTGCTATATAGGTTTCAGAGCTCTATAAGCCCAAACGAAAGACAGTGAGACGTTCGTATTAGACCAGTACAATACGACTACTGAAGGTATCTTTTAGATCCGTTGCCGGAACCACAGTATGATGATTATTCTGAAAACCCTTATATGCATCCTACACAAGGTTGCACCATTTGCCCAAGTGACTTTTCTGTAAAGATCCAACCCTTTTAGTGTTAGCTGATGGTTTTCTATAGGTGTTTGCTATTTGCCCGGTGCTATATTGTAGCTATTATGTTAGCTATTTAATTCAGTGTGA
>CAJHNH020000482.1:217500-250000 GCA_905116865.2 Candidula unifasciata
CTTTCGTCTGTTCTTCTTATAATGTATACATACACTCTTCCATGCTATTGTGTCAAAAAAACTAACACGGGTACTCTTGACCTCCTTCTCTCTTTTCTCAGTTAGTTAGTTGATGGGCAGATTATGTACATAAGCCCATAAGCGTCCGGATCCCATCTTCAATATATCCTCCAGAGTTTGCGGACTGTTAACACCAGTTCTTCACAGGTTTTCTTTTTTCTTCGGCTACATACAAAGTGGTTATTGTTGTTACAACACATTTACATTTGTCTCTTACAGCGCTATCAGTTATCTTGTGTGCTCTCCTTATAAAGGGATAAAGAGATAAGATAAATGACTGGGTTACCACCGGTAACAAGAGATAAAGTTGGAGCCATAGTGGACACTCCCTGATAAGAAAGAGCAGAGAGTCAGCAAACAACACAGCCACTAACATGGGAAATAAAGAGACTAGGGAAGCAAAGGCGTCGAAAATAAACCATAAAATCCAGCTTTGATAAGAGGCTTAAATTGCTCGCCTGGATTCAGTTTACGATATCTAAAGGATTGCACAAGATTAGCCATATGTGACAACAGGATAATGATGACGTCGACGATCCTCGTGGCACTAGGACATGATTGTATATCTTCTTCTTCTTGTGTCGTCTCACTAAACTAGTTTGCAGTCCAGTATCGTGGTTTTTTTTTGTATTCGTCTTGGGCTTCTCGGGTGACTTGGGTGATGGATTTGTTCATCTTTTTGCAGGTTTCACTTACACCATTTATCCATCTCTTTCTTGGTCTTCCTCTCGCCTTCCTTCCAGATGTTTTGCTGTAGAAAGTCTAAAATACAGTTTTTTTTTTCTGGCTGTATTCTCACTAGATGGCTGAACAATTTCATTCTTTGTCTGGCAATATGATCCAGACATGGTCTTATTCTGACTTTCTCTATAATGCTTGCATACGTAACCCTGTCTCTTCTTGTGTTGTTAGTGACCTTGCAAAGACAGAGCATTTCACATGTAGTTATTTTCTGTTCTAGCGCCCTATTCATTGTACATGTCTGACACTGAAAACATAAAGTAGGGATACAGATGCTATTAATTATTTGCTGTTTTGCTGGAAGGGAGACATTTGGGTGTCTAAGCAGTGGGGCTAACTGGTAGGTGACAGCATTTGCCTTTTGTACTCTGGCTTCTATCTCTCTATCGAGTCTGCCATCCAGTGTATATATGCTTCCTAGATATTTAAATTCTCCTACTTGTTTGACTGTAGTACCATTTACATGAACGTTCATGACATTTTGTTTCCTGCCAATACTCATTACCTCAGTTTTCGCGGTGTTTATTCTCATATTATACTTTGTGCAGATTTGATGTAACCAGTCAATATTGGGTTGTAAATTATGTCCTTGGTGGTGTATTAGACATTGACCCTCTGCACATACACACACAAATAGAATTTCATTGATTTTTTCACTGTCTGTATTTGCCTCATTTGTAATTCTATCCATGTAAGTAATGAACAGCAATGATGAGAGAAAACATCGCAGTCTGACACCTGGTGAGATAGGAAACCTGCATGTCATTCCTTCTCGTGTTCTTACTGTGCACTGATTATCTTGATAAAGAGCCTTGAAGTTACCCATTGGTTAATCCTGAATACCATAATCCTCTAGAATCTTACATAGTTTGCATCGATTGACTCAATCAAATGCTTTCTCTTGATCTATAAATATGTGTTGATTTTTATCATATTCAATAGACTGCTAGCTTATCTGCCTTAAAGAAAATATTGCATCCATATAGTTCTTTCTCTTCCTGATACCGAACTATCTCTTACTTAAATGTTGCTCTAGTAGTGGGCGAGCTCAAAATTACAATATTTGATGTTTAAGAGGTCTTGTGAAACATTGTATTACTTCTACTAAAAGACACGAGAGTCTGGTGTATTTACTGAGAAGAAACTGACCTCCAGTGAATGTACACATAACATGCTCTTACACATCTGGCGTGCTTCTTGAGCTGGTTTGTGCAGATCTTTCTTTCAAAACCTCTTATCCTTAGCTACAGTCTAAGCACTGTCCCTGAGACAAGTCATCCAATGATCCGTTTTCACAATAAAATAAAAGGTCTTCAGGCGTATTGGGCATATAGGGCTAGGCATATATTTTATAGAACAATTAGCACTCACTGGGTGATGTGTTTACTTCCCCAGGACTATAGCTGGTACCCACTCAAGGCTGGGTAGACCTGGGAACTAAGGCCATTTATTGAAAAAAGTCCGGGTCCAGTGAGGACCCGAACCCACGACCTTCCGATCCTCAGAGGAGCGTCTCTCCGCTGCACCACAGTGGCTCCGAGTTCTCTCACTAGGTGCAGTAATAATTTGCAGTCTGTCCATTTAAACTGTGGTCACTTTTAATCTTCATAAAATGTTCTAGCTATTTTTCTATCAAATGAAATATATTTAATTGTTTTTCTCAATATTTTGATTGTCCAGGATTCACTTCGGTAAATTCGCCTTTTCTCAATAGTCCCATTAGAACTCTCTTTCTCGCAGCAGTTGGCAAACTGTAAAATAAAATATATTTATTGCAATATTCGTCACCTTGTGAAACGCGGCTTTTGCTTAACAAACTATTTAACTTTAAAATTTGTTAATAGATTTCATATCTGCTGCTATCAATTTCTTTAGTTTTGACCATAAGCTCGGCATTAGTTATTCTTTAATAGCATTTAATTAATTAATTTTTCCTGAGTTTTGAGCAGGCCTGTGTCATTCTGCGTTTTTAGCTTATATCTTATTATTTTAGTTTATTTTATGTATCTTCTCTTTGCAGCAGTGCTGATTTGACGGTTGACTTAAAACAAATATTTACTTTGATTTCTACAGATTTTGTAGCATTGTGAAACTTTATGTTGCATGTTATCGTCAGGAAATAGCAATTACATACGCCAGGTTTTGTATGTTACTTTACACTGACACCGTAAAGGTATTTAATAAGAAAGGCTTCACAAAATAACATTTCACATACATTTGACGGTCATTGAGCTGGAGTCACAGCTTTTCCTCTTTGTTGGTACATTACTTTATCTTGTGGAACATTAAGTAAGATTTTACAGAAAGATCGTGACGTTTCCACCCAAATAGATTATATAACGATTGTGGGATGTACTCTCACATTACCAGAAACTGTCGCTCTGTAATCATGCAATCTTCCCCTAATCTATAATTGTAGAATAGAACTCTAATTTCACATACGGCAAAATACAGCTTGTCAACGCGGTGTACCTAGCAGCATCTTGTAATAGTAAAGTAAGAAAGCAGACTCCATCTTACATTATGCATCGTGGCGTAATTGTACATTAGAGAAACGGGCACGAACATGATTTAAAAATTAGCAAGCACGTGTAAGGCTACAATTAGTGTGGTAAATATACCATTTATCTACAGTTTTAACACGTTTATATCGTCAGTCAATCTTGGGTCAGACCTACCTTTTTTTCTATAAAAATATGAGTTTAACATCATATACCGACGACATCACTGACGTAAAAAAAGGCCCTTTACTTGTTACTACTACATAAAAAAAATACTACTTACTTACAGCTTTATTTATAATGCTACTAAAAATAATATTGTTTCCAAGTTGAAGACACTATCCTCAAAATATCAGGGTTAAAAAGAAGAGAAATACTGACATCCTACAAGATTTAAACATTAAGGAAGACTATAGTAAACATCATCCTGTTTCGGAAACTGAAATATTTTGAACATTTAAAACACTACACAGGATTTGAAATAATACTAGCAGAAGGTATGGTGCCAGTAAGGAGAAGGAGGGGCCGACTGGCACGAATACTGGTACAGGATAGAAATGACAAATTTGGTAGGAAAGTGCAAGAGGCGGTAGAGCTGGCGAGAGACCGTTTCTTTTCAGACAGACCGTGATGAGAGCGACGTATGATAAAGATGTTTTATTTTGTAAACAAATTGGCTTGACAATATTTGGCCAATACGCTAGACAATGAATACGATATTTGTTACTTTGTATCCGTGTCGATATTCTAGTAC
Organism: Candidula unifasciata; assembly: GCA_905116865.2. NCBI lineage: Eukaryota > Metazoa > Mollusca > Gastropoda > Stylommatophora > Geomitridae > Candidula > Candidula unifasciata. The sequence continues at coordinate 221,557 of CAJHNH020000482.1, forward strand.
ATCCGCCCAGCCCATTCGTTCTCCGTCCTCTGATGCAGCAGCCATCTCAGTGTCCCTGTGCTCACCGTACACGGTCAGAGTTAATTGGCACATCACCTTTTTATTCCCGGCAAACGGTGTCTGCATGCTAGTCCTTGTTTAATAACATCTCTAAAAGGTGGTTCATCGTCTCTGACTCCTTTGTCTCAACGTCTCTGGAACGCAGAACATTCAGTATGTCTGCCCTGTTCATGCTTCTTCCTCCACTGACTACTGCAAGACACAGCCTGCCTGTCGGCTCTTTCAATTTCTTTCAACACGGCGTATCCGGGTATGTGCAAAAAAGATGACTTTTGGAGACATGATTTTTGGATACTGTCAACCCATTCTAGTCGGAAATGGCACATTTGGATCTTCCGAGGTATGCTCATTGAGTTTGTCATTATCATACTGAGCATGTGTGGAGTATTCCATTAATAATAATTAGTTGCTAAATGCTCTACTTCTTAAATATTTAGCGAACATGTATGCAAAATTACCAGAGCATCTGCAGAAGACATTTAGTACTAAACATTGAAAATGCATTTTGGGGAGATTTGATTCTTGTTACAATAGACGAAGAAGCTATTACTGTATACAGCAAACAGCTTGATTTGCGAATGGGGCATTTGGTTTGCAAAAGAGTAAACATAATGTGCAGAAGGATAATTGGGATTGTTTGAATTGCTTAGTCTCTCGATAACTTGGTAACGACTGGCACGACTGGTGGAAATGGAGTAAGTTGTAAGGAGAAGGTAAATAGATACATTTTTGGTTGACTTGGCTATTACTGAGGAGGCAGGGTAAGAGCTCTTACTTTATCTGTGAATGTAGTGATCAATTAAGATGGAGAAACGTAACCACTTTCGTTTACTGGCACACAAATGATGGTAACTGTGATTTCTGTATAAACAAATACAAAACCATTATGGATGGATAGTGATGTTGCGTGCATCATTCCCGCCAGGACTGTGCCCGAGGTCATAGTTTGTCACAGTACACATGAATATTCACTAAATGGCCAGCCTAGGTTAGTGTATGTTCTAAGGTCCATCACAATTTTAGGGGTTTATGAGGCTTGAGGTTTTAAGGTTTTCAAAAACGGATCAACCTCATGGCACACAAGTGTAACCCATAAGTGTTCCGTTCTTCTTCTAACTCAAATCTGAGTCTGAAGACGCTCAGCACGGTGCACCTGCTTTGTAGCACCGGCGAGGATCCTGAAATACTTAGAGTAGGTTTTTAACTCCAAATTTTGCGCGGACAGTGCCGTTAGGATTCTCTTTTCTAATTAACAACTGCCAAGGAGTTTTTTTTACGTGCGCAACAATGCACATGGGCGTCTGCTTTTACTACCCAGAAACCAGGCGGAATTAATAGAAGTCCAAGTCCGCGTGAAAAAATCCCAGCCCTTGCCAGGGATTTAATCCGGAATCTCTAGCACTCGAGGCGGACACCACGCTTTGAGACCCCTCAGCGAATTCAGCACAGTGGATATCAAGAGAACGGCTGCCATCACACATGTTGTTGCATGGAACGTTAGTTTTGTATACGTGAATCCAGAGATTTTAGATAGTTAAAGGCAGATTTATTCTGTTGCTTTTAGTCAGTGGGTTAGGTTAGACGTGTGAGAGTTGTTCTAGTCCAGTGGAGGGTGTGGACGTGTGTTGTTTGTTTTAGTTCGTTGAAGCACATCGGCTGTGTCTGGCTGAATATTGTGATACAGATAAAGGGACAATAAGAGCCAAGCTGGACTTTGTTCCGTATATTTGCCTGCTATGTTGTGTGTCAGGTTTTTTTGAGTGGTTCAAGGAGGTGTATGGAAGCGCCGTGTGGACACATTGACAGTGGAGAATAATTGCTATAAGTGACTCCAGGAGTGAGAAAATGTCTGCATTTACCTGTCTTTCTGATCTCCTCTCAAGTTAAAAGACCATTTGCGGCCGTTGAGATGATGTCGCCATTGGAAACTGTCGTTGTAGGTACTTGGATAAGCTTAACAAAAAGAAAATATTAATTCACTGATCAGCAGTTCAGTGTAATGCATCCGTCCAATAATAAACTGACTGCACTGGAATAGACACCTTTCAGTAGTTTAATATAGTTTTGTTAGGCAGTGATGGTAGCTACGATACAGTCTGTGTTATCCTGTGTTACTACTTGTTAAAACTATGAGAATCAATATTGCAAGACAATCTTGGACCTACTTTATTGGCTTTATGTGGGTGGTGTGCATTATTACTATGGTGCTGGTGGGAGCAGCAGACTCTGATGCCGTATAGTTCTGTGAATTAGGAGTGGAGATCGATCTTCATTATCATCATGTGCCCTGCCAGCTGACGTAGGCGCTCATGCGTCTCCACAGCTCACGATCCCTGTTTGTCTTGAACAGCTCTATTATTGATATCTCTCTATGCAATCGTTTTAGCCCATCCAGCATCGTCTCTCTTGGTCTGCCTCTACCCCCTTTTCCACTGATCTTTACAGTTGTCACGATGTTCTCCTATGTCTCTCTTCTCATTATGTGGCCAAAGAACAGTGTTAGAGATCGATAGCACTGCAGTAATTTAAATTAACCTAGAATCCTCGTGTTGCCGTGACAACTTGTTCGTATATCTCCTGCCCACTGTATTTCCTTTTTTTAGGAGGGAAGGGGGGGGGGGGGGATAATCCCATGTATATCCCTGGAGATCCTACGCCATTTGCTCCCTATACTCGTAAACGCCTACATCCAAACTAAATATGGTCACATGTCTCTAGTGTTATCTAGTGTTTATTATATTAGTGGGGTGGGCTTGGGAGGGGGTGGAGTGGGGAAGAGGGTCCTCCTGGCATTAGAGAACATAACATCACAATAATCGGATACATGTATGGAAATCACGTAATCGCTGTTGAACTTCATAGCAAACGGGCCCCCATCCCACTCACCCCCATCCCCCCAGTCCCCATACGTAATCAGTGATTGTGCCAACGAACAACCACACAGAACGTCCATCACTGTTCCTTGTAAAAGAAAAAGAAAAAAACCCACACACGCTGCAATCTCAGCAGGGCTAACATAACACACTAACATTAAATTTATAAGGCAGTCGTCAGAAGTGCTAACATAAGCAGTCTGACATAAGAAATGCAGGATATGGATCATGGAAGCAGTAGTTGCAGCAGATCAGTAGTTACAGCAGAGCAGCAGTTGCAGCAGAGCAGTAGTTGCAGCAAAGAAATTGCTGAAGAAATTGAACGCATAAGACACCACCAGTTCTTTCTGACAAATATGATACAATTAAAAGAAACAAAGAATAATTCTTTATTTTAGAAATTGATCACAAATGAATGTACTCCGAAAGAGGAAGCCAGAGAATCCAGCTAGCTAGGTCGCTTGCCCGTTGTCTCGGGGTTCATATTTTGGAATTCATTAAAAATAGGTAATTTATGGTACTGACAGGTTCTCGCCAGGGATCAACCAAAAACAGGTACACGTAGATATGCTTTGAAATAGGGGCGCTATTAATGATATTGACCATGTAACCAATTCAGGAAAGTGGTTTAAACATTTAGGACTGGCACCTTAGGCTTAAAAACTTCATTGGGTAAAATGATACTTTGTATTTTTTTTTTTTTTCAACAGAATACTGTTAAATTGTGTGGTCTTTCACTCAGAATAAAATATAACAAGTGTCAACATGCTTACTTTTCTTGTTAAGAATGGATTAAAAACAAAATTGTGGGAGAATGGGATGCCACTTGTGTTTTCTAGAAAGTGGTGAATTCCTAACTGTTGTAGAAATATCAACATGCATAAGACCAAACATGGCATATAAGACAATGACTGTGGTGGAAAGGTTCGTCCAGGGGTTCGGAAGGGGGGGGGGGGAAGGGGGAAGGTTGGGGTATGTTGTTTCGTCTACCTTTCCATCTGATGCTTTCTGTTTATTCATAGTTCTTCTGATGTTAAATAACTAATGAATTCCAGAGAAATTTGACTAAAAAGCTCAACAAAATGGGAAAAAGGAAAACGTGCACAAAACAACACAACGTAACGTTTCGGCCAGGCAGCCTTTTTCAAACACAAGTGGACTACACAAAAGAGGAATGGAGAGTATGTAGATCTCTAAGGGGTGACGTGAGCGACGTTTAAAAAATGTGATGCGGAATAAATGAAATAAAATAAAATAAACGATGGCTAAAAAATATAGTCACAATACTGGAATTCATTGTATTAGCTTGACTGCAGTCACCCCCATATTTTCACCATTTTTGGATGTTAAATAACTACTTAGTTACTTATTAACACACTGCACCCCTATTGATGAATGTTTAATTTTCACGAGACGTTAGATAGTCGATGGATCATTCTCAAACTTTTCAATCCATAGATGCTCGGATGTGGATGTATGTGCTTATAAGTGTATCCTTGAGTATTTATTTGTGTATGAGTGTGGGATAAAAAATGAAATGTCTGTATGCATGTGTATATTTGAGTTTATGTGTATGGGTGTGTAAGAATATAGATGTTCTAGTTAGTGTATATCATATGGATGTACCTGGGCATATGTGTGTACGAGGATGTGTGGGTATGCACGAGGTCTTTATGGAGTAGTGTGTTAATGACGACTTCGCCGACACGGGCTCTTACTCTACCATAACCAATAGAAGAGACGTAGCAAGATTCGAGTGTTGGGGGTGGTGGGGGGAGTTTGGGGGGGGGGGGTGGGTGGACCGCACTGGGTATCATCTCTGAAGGTAGGTGGATTGATAAAGAGGCACACAAATCTCTTTTAACACACATGTATAGTAGTTGCAGAGAAACGAAACTTCGACTCTACAAAAGCATTATTATACCAGTTCTTTTTTTTTTTTTTTTTTTTTTTTGAGTAGAATGCTGGAGAATGATCATAAAGGATGCACACAAGGTATTAATCTTTCACCACCCATGTCTACGTAGAATTATCACAATTTTCTAGTAATATACAATCTCAAACACTAACCTACTTCAAGTCACAAACCAAGAAACTCTAGACAGTATGATAACGAAGAGAAGATAAAAATGGCTTGGCAACGTTATGAGAATGAATCCTGATATACCTGCCAAAATAGCTCTCACATGGACACCAGAGGGAAAAAGAAAGAAGGGACGCCCAAAAACAACATGGAGACGAACGATGGAAAGTGACCTGAGTGCGGCATCTCTGACATGGAAAACTGCACTGAAGATTGCACAGGACAGGAAAGCATGGAAAGTCCTCTCTAAAGCCTCATGTCCCACTAAGCATAAAGAGAACTGATGATGTTGATGATGATGTATGGTAGTGTGTATGTGTGTGTGTGTATATATATTTGTGTATATGCGTGTGTGTAGAGGCAACATGAAATTTTCCGCACCTGGTACCATCTGATCCGGCCCACACACAAAAAAAAAAAAATCATGTTTAAGCTTAATAAAAAATCATGTTTTAAGCTGTCTCAGTTAACAGTGACTGTCAAATACCCCCCATCCAACGACTACTTCTCTCTCCCTCTCCGAAGGATTTGAAATTTATCACCTGACGATTTGTAATTGACCTTGGCATCCGTGTCCACTACAATGGCTCTCTTTCAGTTAACAGTTTCTGTCATCACCCCCCCCCCTCCCCCCGCTTTCTCCCTTTACCTTTACAATGCACCGACTACTCCTCTTTCCCTTACTGAAGAAATGCCCATATCTTAACATTTCCATAAACTCTGTTAACAACTCTTCGATACCATACCGACCAGCTTAATGCAGAATTCTGAGGCCAACAGTCAAAGGTCACCTATCAGCGTAAATAACAACTTGCGTTGTAAATGCGGCAAAGAAAAAAAATAAATCGGAACGTTGGAAAACAAAACCAAGATGCCGATCTGATCGTCACTGGAGATATGTAGTCCATGCCTTGTGCACCGCTCTTATATAAAAACACGCACATATTTAAATGCCACCTTGCATGAAATTTTCAAAATAATCGGTAAAGACCCTTGGGCCACGACCAGCTCCAGCTGACGAGCCCTGCTGCTGACGTCACCCAGTCTGGCTAACTACGCGTTAACGCAGCAGTTCTCAAACTGGGTGATGAGCACACTTGGGTATCGTGAGCGTATTTAAAACACATGCGCGGTCGAATACAACGTTGGTGAGAATTTAAAAGAAATCGGCGAAGAACTCTCGTAGATTAGCTATTACCACCAACGGAAATGTACATTGTTTTTAAATAAATTTAGATGTGCTTAAATCACAGCTCATTGCTGGCATTACGAGAGCTCAAATAGAGTAAAATAAGTTTTTGCAAAACTCCACCTTTATGTGTATACCAGGGTATGTAGGTGTTCCTAGCAATGAAAGAGTCGACAGGTTAGCCGGCTCTCCTTTAGTTACAGAGAGCCGGACCATGAATTACGCTTTCATTAATAATACCATTAGAGGGGTAGGACGTTCGGAAAATTTGGGAGCAGCACTTCACCATCTTTATTAATAGTGCACGAATTGGGAGTAAAGATCGGCACCGCCAGGCACGAGAAGCACAACTTGACGACCAGCGTAGGACTGGGACTCTCAACAGCGGGACTCTCAAATGTATGCTGAAAATGGACGTGTCCGGAGTCCATGAAGATAACCCAAATCCTTATTTATAACAGAGTAAAAGCAGCACAAAAAAGACTTATATATGCTGCAATAAAAGGCAACTCCTTCGAGAGCTCTTCCTATTTTTGACCTATGCCATTTTTGGGAACAAAGGACAGAAAAAATTGTACTTTTATATAAACACCAGAATGTATGCTTATGTAAATATATCTCTACAGACATATTTGTATACAATATTGTGTAAAAAAGTACAAAAGTAAAGGACCCTTTTCCACGCCCTTAGGGGTATAGGGCATATAGGGCTAGACCTATATTTTTATAGACCAATCGGCACAAGATGGGTGATGTGGTCAGCATCACTCCGGCCGCCTTTACTTTCCCGGGACTGCACCCGGTACCCACTTAAGGCTGGGTCGACCTGGGAGAATATTGTATAGTTAGTTGTAAATCCTTTACATTACTTTGTAGAACCAACCCCAGCATTTGTTGGCATTTGGGGTGGGGGGAGGTGGAAAAGTGGTGGGGGGGGGGGGGGGTCAATCATGCATTTTTACTTTCAGTAGTTTGCCCTTGCCTACTAAACGGTCAGCTCTTGTTAAAACTGTGGAAACTAACGCAATGACGTTTGCAACCAACGTGCGTCTAGCTGGGATTAAAGCCAGCAATCCTGAATTATCAAGCACGTTCGCAAGACCTAAACTACAGACGCTGATGGTGTTGTATAGAAACATACGTTAATAAACAAATGAGGTGACATTTTACCTCACGAGGCCATCACACCGAGCGATAAACACAGGGTTGCAAAAAGTGCCACCAGTCGGATAAGGATGACACAGAGACAGGATCCCAGAAACCCCGTGGGGATTCAAAATAATGAAACATTACGACTTACATAAGGGGTAAGTGATAAACTATTACCAATAAAGCGCTTTTATGGAATTAGTGAACCTATACTATAAAATACAAAACCCTTTTTGTATTTCGTATGTTTATTGTAACTGACATGTTAGCTCTTACCAAACCGTGACCAATACACGGGTAAAATTTTCATTTCCTATGACTACAATTAGTAACTGTCATATTTGCTGTCAAGGTTTACTGAGCATTTCTTTATTTATCGCAACAATCAGTTAAAGTTGTCACTGGAGTTATGTCCCTTGAATTTTTTCCATTATTTCCATCGAAATATAATTTTCCAAAAAATATATTTTGCTGTTATCTTCCTTGAAACCACATATCTATATGTGTCTGAGACAATACATTTGTCTGTCTCCCAAAGTGGTAAATTCTGATGTTAATCGTCACAGATGCATTTAGGGGCAATGACTGAAGATGCCATATATTCTGCAACACTTCATAAGGTAGCAGATTCTATGCATTTTTATAAATAGCATTGAATCGTATAGCCTGTTATACAGAAAACATATTTTCATTCTTCGTTCTGTTTACTGTTTTTTTTTTTTTTTTGTAACAGTCATTGCATCCACTGACTGAAAAACTCCAGAGGAAAATTGTGATTATGATCCACTTCTGGAAAATCAATAAACGTGTCCCGGAACTTGCGTGCACATCTGTTTTACAGATCTAGCTTATGTATATGCCGACTGTTGGTTCCACACTTTCAGGAGGATGCTCTCTAACTTCGATGTAAACATCCCTAGTTAGTCGCCACGTTTGCTATAGGGCAGTGGATCTATTCTTTTCCCAAAATGGGAAGCCGGAATCCACATGAGAATGCACCTGCAGACACAGACACAAAGACACACACACACACACACACACACACACACACACACACACACACACACACACACGTTCCTAGTTTAATTTAATCAACTCAGCACCATTTCAAAATATTCTAATAAGGATTAGTTTATAATTTAACATCTCTGCGTTTACAGAAAATAATTCTAAATGTATTTCTATATTTAACGCTCATCCGATAATATATAAAAATATTTGATGAGGAATTGACACACTCGAAAACAAAACCTAACCCACCCAATAATACACTTACATTGTCCGATTTTCCACCGGAATTAAAATCAGGGTTGGCGACAACAATTAGCACCAATATAGATATAGGAGTGAAGCAAGAGATAAATAGAACTGATATCATGACCACCATTTTAACCACATTCGCATTTCGTAAGTCTCTCTGATTTGTTGCTATATCCCTCCATTTTGACTGAATCTGGAGGTTTATGACTAGTATTACTGTACACGAGATAATGACAATAAAGGAAGTTAACGGTAAGAAAAAGTTGTTAATGGCGAAAGAGATAGTTTCCACTTGAAGTCTGTTGGTTGTGGAAATGATACCAAGTATAGTCTTGTTTCTTGTTGGAGAAAATTTACTGTGTAGCTTGATGACAGCGTACACCGGGGCTTCACAAACCAATAGAATAATGAACAAAGATACCATGATGAATGTCATTCGTTTGGTAGTGATCAGCTGCTTGACCTGTATGATGAAATTAAGTTTAACTTTATTTATTTGTGGTCACTGCTGTGTGATGAGAAATCAAGTTTAACTTTAGTTAGTTGTAGTCACTGTTTTGTAATGGCAAATAAAGTTCAACTTTGGTTAGTTGTAGTCATTGCTGTGTGATGAAAATTTTTTTTTTAACTTTGGTTAGTTGTAGTCATTGCTGTGTGATGACAAATATAGTTCAAATTTGGTTAGTTGTAGTCATTACTGTGTGATGACAAATAAAGTTCAACTTTGGTTAGTTGTAGTCATTACTGTGTTATGACAAATAAAGTTTAACTTTGGTTAGTTGTAGTCATTACTGTGTAATGACAAATACAGTTTTACTTAGGTTAGTTGTAGTCATTGTTGTGTGATGACAAATATAGTTCAACTTTGGTTAGTTGTAGTCATTACTGTGTTACGACAAATATAGTTTAACTTTGGTTAGTTGTAGTCATTGTTGTGTGATGACAAATATAGTTCAACTTTGGTTAGTTGTAGTCATTACTGTGTTATGACAAAAAAAGTTTAACTTTGGTTAGTTGTAGTCATTGTTGTGTGATGACAAATATAGTTCAACTTTGGTTAGTTGTAGTCATTACTGTGTTATGACAAATAAAGTGTGATGAAAAATGCTGTCAAATTTTGGATAGCTATAGTAACTGAGATTAAAGAAGAAAGAAGCAGTATTTAAACATAGCATTACAGCATACATTTATTATACAGGCATCTGAGTTTAAATATCTTGGAACAACGTTCACTGAAGATAGTAAATTGGACGAAGAAATTAATATAAGATGCAGTAAAGCTAGCCAATTATTGGGACAGCTAGCGCCCCTCTTACAGCATAAGGCATTCCCAATCAGCACAAAGAGGCAGTCTTATACACAGAATATTCATTCCCACCCTATGCTACCAGGGTCAGACATGTTCACTCACCATAAAAGATAAAAGAAGATTAGTAACCATGGAAATCATATATCTGAGAAATGCTGCAGGAGTGACCAGAAGAGGCGCGATCAGGAATGAGGTAATTCTAGATGATGTGATACAAAACCAATTCTAAATTACATGCAAAGACAGCAAGTCAAATGGTTTGCCCACTTGGAAAAAATGCCTTCTGATGCTATACCATACAAGCCATATACCAAAAGTCGAGAGGGACGTAGAGCAAGAGGTAGACCAAGAACAAGATGGAAAGATATCATAAGAGAAACTCTAAAGCACCATGATGTGTCTATGGTCGAAGCAGCCAGAAGAGCATAAAACAGGACCTTATGTCTCCCTCGACACCCGAAGCGGTAAAAGAGGACGTAAAGAAAAAGAAAAAGATTAAACTTCAGAAGCAGTAATTGTGACAAGAGCAAATGCAAGACTATAGTAATTTTATAACACACATGTTTTTTAGAAAAAAATAAACACAAACACACACACAAACACACACCGTTAAATTAAAATCACCAAATCAAGATTTAAAAAATAAAATAACAGGCGAATTAGAAAAAATTATACTAAAGGTAACGTATATTAAGTAGTTGAAAGTAAAAGTAGTTATGTGGTGGTAGTAGTTTTTTGTTATAGTAGTAGTAGCAGTAGTAGTAGTAGTAGTAGTAGTAGTAGTAGTAGTAGTAGTAGTAGTAGTAGTAGTAGTAGTAGCAGCAGCAGTAGTAGTAGTAGTAGTAGTAGTAGTAGTAGTAGTAGTAGTAGTAGTTGTTGTTGTTGTTGTAGTATTAGTAGCAGCAGTAGTAGTTCAGTTGTTGTTGCAGCAATGGTGACAATAACAGGAGAAGCAGTAGCAGGTGGTGGCGGTGAGTTGGTAATGGCAGAATTATTAGAACAAGCACAAGCAGCAGCAGAGATAGCGGATATAGTAACAGTATTAAGAATACTAGTGCCAGTTGTAGCAGCTGGGGAGGGGGAATAGTAACAGTAACAGTATTTGGAGTACTAGTGCTAGTGGTAGTAGCGGGGGAGGGGAAATAGTAGCAGTAACAGTATTAGGAGTACTAGTGCCAGTTGTAGCAGCGGGGGAGTGGGAATAGTAACAGTAACAGTATTAGGATTACTAGTGCTAGTTGTAGCAGCTGGGGATGGGGAATAGTAACAGTATTATAAGTAGTAGTGCCAGTTGTAGCAGCGGGGGAGTGGGAATAGTAACAGTATTAGGAGTACTAGTGCCAGTTGTAGCGGCGGGAGAGGGAAAAGTAACCGGAATAGTTTTAGGAGTACTAGTGCTAGTTGTAGCAGCGGGGAAGGGGGAATAGTAACAGTAACAGGATTAGGAGTACTAGTGCCAGTTGTAGCAGCAAGGGGGTGGGGGCAAATAGTAACAGTAACAGTATTAGGAGTTCTAGTGCCAGTTGTAGCAGCGGCGAAGGGTTAATAGTAACAGTAACAGTATTAGGAGTTCTAGTGCCAGTTGTAGCAGCGGCGAAGGGTAAATAGTAACAGTAACAGTATTAGGAGTTCTAGTGCCAGTTGAAGCAGCGGGAGGGGTGGCGGGGATAGTAACAGAATTATAAGAAGTACAAGATACAAAAAATTATAAATGGAAAACAACAGGAAGGCGGAAGAAGAAATGAGATATAGTAATTGAAGACAGTGGAAGATGACGAAATAGGACAAAGCAGATGAAGGAAGACGGGGAAAGGGGAAGTGACAGTGTTAATTACCCGCAAAGGAAAGATTACACACAAGCATCTCTCCAGCGTTATAATCGCTGTGACCCAGCTAGTCACACGACTGAAGGCTAAATGCGGTATTCCAGCTGTAATATAGGAGATCTCCTTTGGATCAAAAGGTAAATCCGCTCTAGTGAATGCTGGTGTGTAGCAGACGTTTAGCCAGCTTAGCGCCACCAGAGAACACATGTCCGACACGGAGAGCCCTAAATATTGAAGATAAAATGAGTGGCATATTAGTATACACACGTGCACATATCAGTACATTACGTAAATACGCAGACCCACCCAACAATGTATAATAACATATTCTGAGTAAGAGAAAGCAGAGGGTAGAAAAAAAACATGATGACGATAATGATGGTGATGATGAATGTGATGACGATAATTGAGGAGGAGAAAGAAAATGAAAGAAGAAATAGAAGAAGTAGAAGAAGAAGAAAAAGAAGAATAAGAAAGAGAAGGAAAAGAAGAAGAAGAAGATGAAGAAGAAAAAGAAGAAGAAGAAGAAGAAAAAGAAGAAGAAGAAAAAGAAAAAAGGAGGAAGAAGAAGAAAACAAAGAAGGAAGAGGAGGAGGAAAAAAAACAAGAAGAAATAGAAGATGAATAAGAAGAAGAAGAAGAAGAAGAAGAAGAAGAAGAAGAAGAAGAAGAAGAAGAAGAAGAAGAAGAAGAAGAAGAAGAAGAAGAAGAAGAAGAAGAAGAAGAAGAGGAAGAGGAAGAAGAAGAAGAAGAAGAAGAAAAAGAAAAATGTAGATGACGACCAGCAGGAAGCATATGAAAAAGAGCAACATGGACCAGTCAGCAATCGATGCGTCATGTGATAAACATTATGCCAACGGCCTTTACTTCACAAATCATTTCCCGACACAAATTTTAAACTGAGTCGACATTGGAACTCTAGGTCTGATTTAATGTCGGAAAATATATAAACATAATTTTGGCAGCAGTTTTTTATATAGCACCTAATATAGTGTCTTGCATGAACCGTTGAAATGAATATGTCATGATTACACTGTGTACTTGAGTTTAAACGTATCTCCTTTATTCTCTGGACATCTTCTTCTTCTTTCTTTTGTGTCCTTCTCCCCGACAATAAGTTTCAATGAGATGGCCACAGGAAAATAATTAAAGATTATAAACAATTTTATGAACAGTACAAGATAGTTAAAAGAAATATTTTAATAGTTTATAATTCTGAGAAATTGTTAATCGTTTTTATTTTCTTACCCAACAAACTAATGTTGATGGGGTCCTTGAATCCCTGTTTCACAAAACATATAATGTTGATGATGTTCGTTGAAATTCCAAACAAACATAATGCTTGACATACAACAGTGAGTACAACCCAAATAAAAATTTCGGTGGCTTCATCGCTCAATAACGGTGCATTTTGAACCGAATCAATCACAACCGAATTGTTTAACATTCCTAGTGGTGTAGGCAGAACGTCAAGTTTGATGCTGGTGTTCAAAAAGTGAAAAACATACAGGGACACACAGCATAGCTAGATGACCAAGACTTCGATGACGCTTTGTATGCCTGAAATAAAAACGATATACGAATATTACAATAATCTAAACACGATAGATGATCACAACAATTTAGACCAAAATGCATAGTTTAAATGCAACGAATTTAAATAAAGCAAAGAAAAAGCCATATCCTCCTGGGCAAAACCTTGTAAAAAGGGATTGATTTACACCCATCTGTACATTGTAGTTAAGAATAGAAACCATAAATGAATGAAAACGCTAAGATAAGTTTTAATAGCACAAGATAACTTTTGGGAGTCAACGGATAGTAAAACCAGTACAAACGTAAAAGATTTGACTGTAGTGTCAAATCATTTATGATTTAAAGATCAGATACATAAACATCAACTTTAAAATGACTAATACAATACAAAGATTCTGCATGTGAAGCATGAAAATGCTAAAATATTAGGAAAAACGTCATAAATACTCGCCCTTGTGTCTCAGACAAGTGCAAAAGTTCCGTCCTTGTGTGTTTGATAAGACACAAAGCAGTGTATTGTATGTGGAGTGTTGTGTGTGTGCGTATGTGTGTATGTGTGTGTGTGTGTGGTGTATGTATATACATATGTATGTGCATGTGATGTGTTTGACTGCGGCGTGCTGTTGACGGCACTAAAATGGCGAATGGTGATTACGTTTACAGTGAGGTGTACTTTTTACCTGTGTAAAGCCAGATTTGCGATTGGCCGGTAGCGCCAACAGCAGGCTAAAATGCTGGTGTTTTTGTTGGCACAACTGGCCGATACCTTATGCATTGTTTGCGCGTGCAAGCTTCACAATTCAGCTGGGACTGACACGTTTTTCACTAGTTTTCAAATGAGACAGTGGAAGACATTTTGTGCGATTTTCACTGCCACAGGAACTGAGTATTTAGAGTGGCTCCACTTGTCTAAACAGTGATTTAGGGAAGGCTCTGATGGGAAAAACAGACCTCGCACTTGTTAGCACTTAACTTAAATACGTCTTTCACAGTTTCAAAAGCTAAAATTGCTGCTTAATGACTTTAATTGAGGATTTAAATGCATTGCCAAAAAGAAGGTTGGCTGCAATGTACCTGACGTAAAAGGCACCATTATTTAATATAAGCAAAGAGTTATTGTTAATAACCTAACTCTTCGCGCCATGGTGTCTACTTGAACTCTATCAAATTACACTCTTGCGGTGTATAACACTTGACAATCTATAAATCTATTCTTGATCATGACAGATGTATTATAAAGAATTGGCAAACACAGTGTAACATAGCCCATAAAGGTAACATAGTCCTATAACTTAAATTATGATCAGATAACTTTTATGTAGTCCAATATTTTATGCCATCTTCCTTTGTCAGTTGAGACAAAAAAGAGAACTGATTTACTGATACTGATATATTGATATACGGGTGTCAATCATGGACAGTTAGTAAATTGGTGAAAACGTACTTGGAAGCTTCGGAGGTGGGGTTTTATGGATGAATGATGAGAATACCCTGGAAAGATAAAAAGAGTAATAAAGATGTCTTGAAAAGAAACTGGCTCACAGAGAAAACAGACTTCACACATCAGAACAAGACAATCTACATTCTTTGGTCATGTGATGAGAAGGAGAAAACCGGAGTACATCATGACGGTGGAAAAGTTGAGGAGGAGGAGAGGCAGAGGAAGACCCAGAGAACAGATGCTGGACAGTTTGACATTACAGCATGGAAGATCAACTGTATCAGAGTTGACTGAAAGTACACGAGATAGAATGTTGTGGAAAGACATGAATCCAACGCCACAAGGCATGGACTCTGAGAAGAAGAACATATTGTGACGCTTATGTACCACGTGTTTTTAGGTTCCTTTTTGCGCCCTTAGTCCAACTGTTATTTGAGGCTGGACTATATTTTAATAGATCAATCAGCACTCAGTAAGTCTTATTCTTTCTCGTTCACCGGTTGTAAACTTCAGCGGACAGTTCTGATAAAATTTGTGTTCAGAACTTTGGACTTGCTCTAGAACCGGAGCTTCGCAAGTACATCCGATTGAAAATGTGGCTTATTTTAATGCATATATTGGTCCCTAGCCTCTCAGACAAATGCAGCCGAAGTCAAAAAAAAAAACCCGCTGAAGAAACTGTAGACACAAAGAAGTTGAACCGGAATAGACCACAAGGCAGACCAAGACAATGTGGAGAGTGAACTTGAAGCAGATCTACAAACACACCAACTGAAATGCGTCTACACTGAGTCACTAAATGAAAAGAGAAGAGTAGATCAATCAAAAAGATAAATCGATGCAGGTGATATCTTCAGCAATGAACTTAAGAGGATCGGAATGCAAAATAAGAAGAACTACGAGGTCTCGAATTGCTTGAGACTGGAGCAAAGTCCAAGCAAACAAAGAAGTCCTGCAGCTTGTACAGAAAGGCGGTGTTCACTGGCTAAAAGAGAGAACACCGCAACCAGCACAAAAAACACTCCCATTCTCAAAAGTGAGGGGGTCAACATTTAAGGTGAGACATCATTTTTACTTGGGCAAGAGTTCTGCATATGTATACAAGATAAAAAGATTGGCGGCATGCCCGGGATATGTCAAGCCCAGCTGCCTGCAAGTTATTTGGGGTAAAGTGACCGGCCCCATGGTAACAGTGAAGCAGTGAGGGCAAAAGGTTTAAAAGAAACTACCCAGCAAAACCATTGGCAAACGATTTCGAGTGATGATGTACCCATCTGGGATCTACATAGAATAATAAAAATTTTGCCACCTGGGAAAAAAATGAAAACGAAATTAAGAAGAAGAAGCATTTATGTGACACAGTATCGACTTCTGAGTCACTATGATTGAACATAAATTGTTCACAAGCCACTAGAATTAGTTTTGAATTACTGCCATGACAGTCAAGAAAATAAACCGGTGCGTCTCCTTAGTTTTTAGAGACTCAACTAAGAAGGTATGCGGTATCACAAATATTAATCAACTGTAGCAATTCCAACAGTTTTATAATATGTTCGGTAGTTATTGATGCTATTTTAGTTACTCCCCTTACTACTTTAATTATTAAATAATAACTACTGTTGTACTGACAGTATGTCGTTCAATAAAATAAATAACAATAAATTATTGTGGTTCATTTTAAGAATGTAATAGTGACATCTAAGGTACGGATAACTGTATGAACAACCGTGTTATGCTCCTGACACACTAAATTATACGTATTTTTACTCAAACACTGACAATGCTTACAGTAATTATTTCGTCAAATCTATCATTCTGAGTTTAAATTAAATTCGTATGTATTTCAGAGAAAATTACTTTACAAAAGTTCATTATTCTACTGGGAGAAACACACAACAATCATTGTAGAATCAGTGTAGATAATATATGAAAATATCCATGATTTTTTTCCCCAGGCATAAAAAGGCTGGTTCACGACAGGTGTGACTCACAAAACCATGTTTTGGTATACACATAATAATGGATCCAGCCCATATATACCAAACATTGCAAGTCATATTCGTAGGGAAATACTGGGTTCACATGGAGTTTTGCTAGATAATTGTAAAGCGACGAAAAAAGTAGAAAGGGATTCGAGGCAGCATAGCGGCTAAACGATCTCATGTCAACCCTAAGCTTGTTGAATCAAATCCCAATAGTCGTATTTTTGTAAAAGTTTACCTCGGCTCCCAGATGGATCCACCCTTAAGTGGGTACTAGATAATCATATAGGAAGTAAAGGCGGTCGACGTTTATAGACATCACAACACTACTTCTAAAATAGAAGTCTATCATCGTTGGTCCGACACTGCCTCTTGTTTAAAAGGACCATTTAATACTTACTGGAAGAGTTTGAAGCGCACAGAATATATACAGAAGTAGTAGTAGTAACGCTATTGTAAGTCTCTTACCTGCTAACTGGAAGAATATGGGCAAGAACGAAAAAAAAAAAAAAAAAAGGACGAAATTGATAAAAGAAAAACTAACCGACCCTACCAGGTCGGTTCAGCCTAAAATTGGGACCAGGAAGTGTCCTGGGAAAAAAACGGCCAGTGTGATGATGACAACTTCACCCAAGTGTCTTCTATAAGTATGTAATTGTGTAGGAATATAGTTATATACAAGGTCGTAGGTTCGGGTCCTAGCGGCACCGGATTAAAAAAAACACCTTGAAACCTGGTCAAAAGAAGTAAAGGTGGCCGGCGTGGTGCTGACCACATCACCCACCAAATGCCAGTTGGTCTTTAACATATAGGTCTAGCCCTATATTACTTATAAGGCAAATATTTGACTTTGGTTAGTCCGAATCGAATTCGATCGGGAGTAGAGGCAAGCATTGACCAGCAGGCAAGGCAGAATAAAAAATTATACCACTGAGTCTAGGAATAAACTCACAGGGAGCAAGCACAGCAGGGATCTACCAGTCATCAGTAGAAGTTATCCTCGTCGACAAGTGTTTCGGCCCACGATTCTCCTAGACACTTTCGGAGGTTGGTCCACCGGAGTTCATGAAGCTCAGTACCCAGCTGCACGAAATTACCGGATGGTGTTTTTCTTACGGATAGGGACAAGACGACTTGGTGGTTTGCAGAAGGTACTGTGAGATAAGAAGTCGTCGCGGCAGCCTAATTAGAACAGTCAGCGTACCTGGACGACCGAGCGACAAGTTTATGATTGGTTTACTGGACACATGTTGGACTATTGTTAGCAGGTGCCAGAGGATCACTGTCAGACAATTCGGACACGATGGACTTTCAAGGGATGAAAAACCCTTTTCCGCTAGACACCCGGACCAGCCCACCGAGGCCCGTCCCCTTCGTTGTTTCGCTGCGTCCAAAGCCAGCTCGAGTCCCCTTTGGCTACCTCGCCCAGTTTTTTAAGTGTTCTTTTCCGTTCATTACCGCGCAATCCTAGTTCTTTGACCACATTGTAGAGCGAAGTGGAAACGAGGCCTCTCGCTCCCACTTCGACGGCAAAGACTCGTACTGTGTACGCCTCGTTTCTCCTCAGACCGGCTGCTAAGTCACAATATTTTTCGAGCTTATATGTGTGACTCTCGTCCATACGCGACTCATACGGGACGGTGAGCTCAATCAGGATGAGCTGCCGTTTCTCCGCAGAGTGGAGAACTATGTCAGGTCGCAGACCGGTCTTCCGGATTAACTCGGGGTACCTCTCATGGCCCGGCAGATCAACCGCCAGTAACAAGTCAATCGCAGAGTCAAGCACAGATTGACCTTACCTTTTTGAATCTGCCCAGCCTTGAGGAAAGGAATGGGGACGATGGTAGAACTGGCTCTAGCGTTAGCCCTCATTCTAGCCTGGTCAACAACGGCTGCTAACTCTTTTAGCACCTTGTTGTGACGTCAGGTATATCGGCCTTGGCCTAGGGCTTTCCTGCACGCGGACAGGACGTGCTCAAGAGTCTGCTTCGCTTTGCACAACAGGCAAGTCGGATCGTTAGTGGCAGACCACTTAACCATGTTAACACCGGACGGTAATACATCGTACGCCGAACGAACGATAAAGCTCAGTCGCAGCGGGGTCATTCTCCAGATCTCACCCCATGTGAGTACTCTTGGCAATGCGCTCTCCAGGCTGACCCAATGGCCCTGCTGCGACTGCTGGGCTGCTTTCTGGACCCGAACCTCGTTTTCGTTGTCCCTCACCATTTGTATTACCATGTCTCGGCGTTCTTTGGCTGAGGCCTTTGACCACCAATTGACCTTCCCGTGCCCTAGGCCTCGACTGTCGGTTTGAGTGTATCCCATTATCTCCTTCAATTTTAGTGCATTCTGCGCAGATTCAATCGCATCGAGGACCCTCCACTTCTGCCCAGTCTTGAGAGCGGGCTGGACAGCGATGATATTTGGTTCTGAAGACTCGCGCAAGAGCATGGCGAGTCTTACTTTGCCAACTTTGAACTCGTCAGTTATTGATTTGAACGGGAGTACCAGCTTAGCCTGCTTGCAATACAAAGCCACGTCGGTCAGACAAGGCGGTGCACCAATCCACTTTCTTAAGGCTGTGTTGATTTTCCTCTCCATAGTTTCCACTGCAGTCATCGTCACCTCGTAGACTAACAGTGGCCAGAGGAGCTTCGGAATCAACATGAATTGGAGACACCATACCTTGAACTTCCCGATCATGCCTGCAACGCTCGATCGCGAGCAGGCCTGTAGCCAGTGACTCGTTTATTCGCCGGACTTCCGCTCTGTCAGATAACTTCGAATCGTAAACGCGACCGAGGCTCTTCACCGGTTCATTTAGAACCGTGGGGATCTTGTTCCTTGCCACCGTAAAACTGGTTGCCGCCACTCGACCCTTAAGGATAGACAGACTCCTCGACTTCTGCGGTTTGAACTGCATACCGCTCCATTGGACCACCGCGTCCAATCTTCCCAGGATCGTGCGGGCAGACTCCTCGCTGCCCGTTATAGTAGTCGTGTCATCCATAAAGGCACGCAGTGGAGGCATCTAGTAATCCCCTATTTGAAGGCCCAGTCCGTAGCCGGCCGCCCCGTCCAACATGATCTGCATGGCCATGACAAACAGTATTGGTGAGATCGTACACCCCATAGCTATCCCAATCTGCAGCTCAGTCCATCTCGTGGTAAACGTCGAGGTAGAGAAGCGCAAAGCGAACTTAGAGAAATATTGCTCGATCATATCATTGATCTGTGCCGGTACGTGGAACATGCGAAGGGCTCGCTACAGTAGCCTATGGGGGACTGCCCTGTGTGCGTTGGCTAAGTCTAACCATATCACGTGCAATTCGGTTCTCTCATGCTTGGCTCTCTGGATAGCCTCCCAAATCATGGTCGCGTGTTCAAGGCACCCAGGAACGCCCGGAATACCACCCTTCTGAACACTCGTATCTATGTACTTGTTAGACATGAGATACTGTGTGAGCCGGCGAGCCATGACCGAGAAGAATATCTTACCCTCGACATTCAACAGCGAGATGGGCCTGAATTGGGAAAGACTCTTCGAGTCCTGCTCTTTGGGAATGTAGACCCCATTCGCCTTTTGCCACTCTGGACATATGTGTTTGCGGATCCACGCTTGTTTCAACAAGACATGAAGCATTTTTAGGATTTTCGGGCAACGCTTGTAAAGAACGTAAGGAACACCATTCGGACCTGGGGCAGACTTGCCGCTGGCCTTTTTCACAACTTCCTCAACCTCAGACCAAAGGGGAGGTATCATTTTAAATGGTACCTTTGGCAAATCAGGCTGCTTGAGGCCGCTAAGGATCTCTGGGTTGTCATCGAGAGGCTCTCTCCTCTTTTTGTCAGAGTACATCTTGCGTAGATGTCACTCAAGCTCTTCCTGACTGACAACCAGGGCCCAGACTTCGGTTGCTCGAATAGACCTCGGGCAAACTGATACGGGTCCCTAAAGAATTTCTCTCGCTCCATTTTGGTTCGTCTTCTGTTATTACAGAAACGCTCTGCGCGACAGAGGGTACTGTGTTTGTTCTTTAAATGCAACCAAACTTCATACAGCCCCTTCCGTTCGCTGCCTGTAGCGGCTTTGAACCGTTTTCCGAGGGCATTCTTGTCTGCCCGACACTTCAGAATGTCCCTCTCCCTCCTGCTAGTATTCTGCTTGCCTTCTGCACTGTCCCGAACTCGCGGGAGCAGTGTTCATATAAAACATCACCAAATTTTGTAAGCTTGTCGCCTAACGACTTCTTATTTAAATCATTTTTAAGTATCTCACACAATGCACTCTCCAACTTACACCACACCACCTTATCGCTCGCAGGTGGAAACCTAATCTTGGAACGCACTTCCTCAGAAATCATCAAATGTGCTCCTCCGCAGTCGACGTCATGGGCCTCTCCTTGCGAGTGGGGTTCACCCAGCCCGTCGTTCCCTGACGACTCAGAAACTACCACAGGAGTAGTAATTTTACGACGGCGTTTACTGCGTGGTGCACCCTCGCATTTCATTCTTCCGGCATGCGTTCTCAGACCATGCAACCCCGTGAAGCTCTTCCCACATGTACAGAGCCAGCCCGGACGTTGGGCGAGTATCTGAGTCCGGGGGCTAGCATTGTCGTCACCGAGAGTATCAATTTGACTGGGCCCTTCATTCTCCCCCCCCCCTTTCGGAGGGCCCTGGGGGCATATTTCTATGTGGTTGTACGAAATCGGAGGTATTATACTGTGTTAGGGGTGATCAACCCGGTCCACAGTCGACATCTGTCTCCAGATGTCAGTTTATCCCCCCGGCGATACCGGGGAGCCAGTCTTTCCATAGGTGTTACAAGGTCTTTCCTGAGAGTCACCATTCTTTCCTGGTAGTCTTGTGGGCTAGCCACGTACAATAGGAATAAACTCACAGGGAGCAAGTACAGCAGGGATCTACCAGTCGTCAGTATAAGTTATCCTCGTCGACAAGTGTTTCGACCCACTATTCTCCTAGACACTTTCGGAGATGGGCCCACCTGAGTTCATGAAGCTCAGGGCTGGTACCCTGCTGCACGAAATTACCGGATAGTGTTTTTCTTTCGGATAGGGACAAGACGACTTGGTCGTTTTGCAGAAGGTACTGTGAGATAAGATTCGGTATTCGGCCAAATAGTTGCGGTCGGGCCGAATACGAATAGTGGTTACTTTACAGCCGCTTCTAGACTAGTGGAAAATAAAGATATTAAGATTTCCCATCTTGGTTCATACTGTCAAGCGTTATCTTTGTGCACCACCTACGAGCGTACCAAGTGAACGTCTGTTTAGTACAGCTGGAAATACCTTCAGTGAGACAAGAAGCTGCTTTAATGCTGACAACATGGAACGATTTTTGTTGTTGTTGAAAGCTAATGCCGCTTTCATGGATTAATTAAGCTGTCAGGGACAATTTACTAGTTTAGTTACTTGTTATAAAACTAAGAATACTTACATTCCTAGGTATTAGTTACCACAGACTGACTGACTGAAGGATGCAAAATATGAAATGTTTTTAAATTTTTACTATTCTGTACTACATTTTGTGAAGTAAAATTTCATGGTACATTTGACATTATGGATAGGTTTTTTTTTTTTTTTTTTAAATATCTATTTTTTACACGAAAGTGGAAGAATGAGCCTCATTTGAGTAGTGGGAAGACAGAAGTAATGGTGGTATCTAAGAAAATAATTATTCCTAAACGTATAATAAAAGTAAATGGTTTTATTTTGGGACAAGTACAGAAATTTAAGTATTTAGGCACATGGATAACATGAGATGGAAGATGCATAACTGAGATAAGAAACAGAATAGGACAGGCAAAAACTGCATTTAATAAAATAAAGAACATCTTATGCAATATATCTTTGTCACTGAAGGTTAGAAAAAGAATTCTTGCTTTCTACATGCATCCAGTTTTAACATATGGCTGTGAGTCCTGGACAATTGGTAGGCAGGACAAACAATTTCTTGAGGCCTCAGAGATGTGGTTTTACAGAACAATGTTTAAATTCATTGAATAGCCACTCAAAAAGCAACCAAGAGGTTTTGAAAGAGGCGGGAGCCCAAAGACAACTACTCACAGACATCAGAAGGAGACAGTCATCATTTTTCGGCCATGGTATAAGATGAGGGAAAATGGAACATATTGTGACCACTGGAAAGATATTTGAAAGGAGGGATAGAGAAAGACAACGAGAGAAGATTCTTGACAGTCTTGTTGCATGGCATGGAGGTGTCTCAGCACACGAACTAACACATGCTGCAGGAGATCGCAGATTGTGGCGAGGCATAATCTCCCATGCCAGTCAGCAAAGCGCCTGATGATGATGATTCACTATTCGTATTCGTATTCGGCCGATTAGTTCGTCCAGCTATTCGTATTCGGCCGAATAGTGAAAATCATTATCCTGTGCAGCCATAATATATACATATGCAAAAAAATCTCCAAGCGCATCGCTTCACACGTGAACTGATTTCAAACAATCCCCACGCGAATATCAATTACTGTATATTCTATATGCTTTTTTGCATGGGTACACACATTACCAGTCAAACAAAGATCAAAGAAATTCGCCTCTTCAAGAAAACAAAAGCACTTGTGTAACTATATATTATACAATTCGCAAGTGATTAGAAGATCTAAGGCTACATGCACAAATTCATGGTTATCCATGGAGGAGTTTGTTGAAGTGTGAGATCACGAGTTTGGAAACGCACTTTAGCAGACCAGGCATAGTAAAATAAACAAACTGTTAATATGAATAAGAAGAACTCCACAGGGTAGCATTACAGCAGGAGTCTACAGATCATCAGTAGAAGATCCCTCGTCAACAATTGTTTAGGCCCATTACTTCATAGACAACTTAAGAGGATGGGCAGATCTGGGTCATGACTCCCAGGCCTCGATCTTCTCCTGCTGCACTTTACTGGATGTTCTTGAACAGGGACAAGAGGAAAATGGTGACTATGCAACGGGTACTGTGAGATTCGAAGTTAAATATATGTTTGTCGCTGAGGTAGCCTGTTAGATCAGTCGGCTACCTTAACGAACAAGTGACAAGCTTTCGGTTGGCTCATCAGACACATGTTAGACTTATGCAATTGGCAGAAGGACACTGGCAGAAATTTTGGACACAATGGCTTTCTAGGGGATAAGATTTTCTTTTCGACTAGAAACCCAGATCAGCCTACCGAGGCCCATCCCCCACGACGTTCCATTGAGCCCAAAAGCCAGCTCGAGCTCTTTCAGCAGCTTTGCCATGTTGTTTTAGTGACTGTTTGCTTTAGCACATTGTACATGAAAGTAAAAAAAAAGACCTCTTGCGCCTTCATCGACGGCGAAAATTTTTACTGCCTACAAATAAATCTTCCACATGGAGCAGTCAAAAGAATTCAGAAACGTCTGCCACTGCTTGAGGAGACGATCGACATCGTCTTCAAAGAGGTTGTTGTTGTTATTGTTATTGATCCATCGGCGCATGAGGTTTCAGCCTTTGGCCCAATGCCATGTAGTGGAATTTACATGTTTTCACACGCTGTCCTTTTCCTCCGTACAAGGTGTTCCACCTGTCTGGTCTCGGAGGGAGTAGCATTCTTTTAGTCTCGTTAAGTTTTGGGCACTCAAAGAGATGATGGTCAACAGTAAGGGTAGTTACATAGCTGGCACTCTGGGGAGTGTTGTGGTTGTATTCTATTCAGGTGTCCATTGAGTGGAGTATGTTGTGTTCTGAGTCTGAAGATGGTGGCTTGGTCCCTTCTTGTTAAATGGGTAATGCTGTCGTTAGGATCAGGGCTAGCCATGTGTGTATAAACCTCTCTTCCAGTATCTCCCATGGCCCATCTGTTCAGCCAAATCTCTTTGTTTATAGCTTTTATAAGTGTTTTTGCTGTCTGTAGGGTTGTCACTGTAGGTGGTTGTTCTTGTGTTGCTCCTTTCTTTGCCAGTCTGTCAGCTCTGTCATTACCTGGTGTGCCGGAGTGGCCAGGATATCGACTGCATCACTATTCTAATGTTGTATAAGGTAATGAGCTGATCAGCATCTAGAATGATCTTAGCTATGTCAATTCTGCAGCATTCACTGCCCGCCAGAGCTTGAAGAGCAGACATTTTAGCTTCATAATTTGAGCAGAATTCCACGCATGCATCAAATATCTCTTCAGTAGACCCATCAGTGTAACCTATGTAGATTCCGTAACATGCTTTGATGGTAGCTTTGAATGCAGACCCATCAGTATAAACATGTATCTATTCTTCGGGGTAAGAATCAATGGTCTTTAGTGATGAGTTCATAAGGGTGATTGGATCGGACTGTTTAGTTTCTTCGTCTACCAATTTCAACTGGACTTTTGGAGCTTTAAAGCGAGCATGTGATGGTAAGTTTCTTGCAACATTCTGAGTGCCCTGACGTCTTTCTGGGAGTTAGTATCTGTCCTGTACCTCATGTACACAGTGTAAAACCGATTTGTGATTTATTCTTTGTTTGTAATCCCAATTTTCGATAGGGTGTCTATTAGGATGGTTACGATTCTTTCTAATGCATCTTTCATAAATTTCTAAAAGGGCTTTTTCTCTCCGCAACCCGAGGGGTTCCACATTTGTTTGGATTTCACATGCAGCAGTTGGAGTATACTGCATAGCTCCGCTGATTAATCGGAGGGCATTATTTCGTACTCTGTCAAGAGACTCTAGGTTTGTCTGGTAGCAGGTTGCAAGCAGCGAGTTGTTATACTCTATCACAGGCGAACATATCCGAAATACAAGCCCCTCAGAGTTTCATTGTCTGATCCCCAAGCTGTACCTGTAAGCCTCTATATTAACTGCAACCGCCCCAATGCCTTATTCCTTATGTTTTCAATATGATTCTTGAGGCTTAGCTGCCGGTCAAGTGTGACTCCAAAATATGTAGGATGCTCTTCTTACATCATTTGGTGCTTGTCTAACCTTAGGTTAATATTCTTCCTTGCCACAATGTGGCTTTTGGTAAAGATTGTGTAGACCGTCTTTGTGTAGGTAACCTTGAGTTCCCATCTTTGGCAGTACTCGTGCAGTTTTCTAAGGTCTCCATTCAGTCTTTGGGCTCCACTTTCTATATTTTCATGACTCTGCCATATTGCTAGATCATCAGCGTACAAGGCGTTTTCGGAATTGATTTGTTCTGGCAAGTCATTGATAAAGATTAGAAACAGTGTACAGCTCAGTGATGAGCCTTGTGGCAAGCCCTCCTCCAAGACTTCTTTAAATGAGATTGCATTTTGTATCTTAGTATGGATTGTTCTATCTATCAGAAAATATTTAACCTAGTTATACAACCTGCCATGTATTCATATGCTCATCATCTTCATAAGGAGGTCTTTCCTCCATACTTTGTCAAAGGTCGACAAAGATGGCCAATGTGTGTTTTTTATTCTGGAATCCGTCATGAATTCTTTGTGTCAATCTAAACAGCTGGTCTTCTGTACAGCAGTTCGTTCTGAAGCTTGTCTGTTCATGGCATACAACACCAGAACTCTCAAGGAACCAATACAAACGCCCGTCTATCATTCTTTCGGCAACTTTTTCCAAGACAGATTTTAAGGATATCGGGCGATAGCTTTTTGGGTCGACTGGAGGCTTACTGGTTTTAAGTATGGGGACGATATATGCATTCCTCCATGCCTTTGGAAGTTTGCTTGATCTCCATGTCTTATTAATTAGCCTGAGAACTACTTCTCTGCCAGACCGGCCAAGATATTGCAGCATTTCGTTGTGAATCTTATCTGGACCTGGGGATTTTCTAGGCATTAATTTATTCAGGGCTTGTTCATCCGTGCTAAACTCATCTTCAAAAAGGGAGTCGCTGGCATTATTGTATTGGATCTTTGCTTCTGTTGAACGTGCAGTTTCGAGTAAAATTCTTGCTTTATTCCTCAAAGAAATAGTATTTTGAATTTCCTTATTCCATAAAGGTTTTTATGTCTTCCGGCTGCCCCTTGGGATGGCTTTCAACGCTGCTTTCATGATTGCTTCTATTAGATCTTCACAAAACGTTTCCACACAGCCTTTGTCAATTCTTCCCAGGAGACGGTCAGATGTTTCCTGAAACAGTTTCCAGTTTGCTGTTCGAAAATTCCAATTTGTTCTCTGCTTAAAGCGTGATTTAGCGGGGGTGCTTACAGTTGTGAGTATTGGCTTATTGTCACTTGCTATGTCCTCCAGGACTTGGGGGTAACTTGCGTCTGCTAAGTCGGATGAGCACATGATCAGATCAGGTCCGCTGAGAGATAGGTGGGCCCTGTGTAACAGTGTAGGTGGAGACATTGTGTCCTGCAGCACTAACAGGTTAGTTGTTTCATAAGTATCTTCGATGTATTTCCCTGTGTTATTGTAGTCAGGGTGACCCCAACGTGACGGGTGTCCATTGAAGTCACCAACAAGAAGAGTTTTAAGGTACTGTGTCTTGTATAGTTCTGGTAGGTAGCATGTTGTCTGAGGTGGGCTGTACATGTTGTATATCGCATATTGCTTTCATTGTGCCAGATAGTAATTGTTTGTATAACTGTAGGGTAAGATGCCGATAACTCTGTTACATCTCCTTCATTGTCATTTCTAATATAGGTTACTATGCCCCGGCAGTCATTGCACTTACAGGCATAACTAGTGTATTCAATGAGATGCAGATCAGAGTCTTTATGTAGGGTTTCTTGTAGGGTAGCCACGTGTGTACCCTGTGGTTGTTTAGCAGTCTGGCAAGTTCAAGTTTTACATTTCTTATTCCACAGATGTTCAGCTTCAAAATATTAAGCATCTGTGTATTTTTGTCTGTGCGGTCAGAGTTCTCTTTGCTCACAGTGTGCTCCCTCCCACTCTGCCTGAGCTCTAAGTATCTAAGCGTGAGTAGTTAAAACCACAACCCACAACACCAACACATCTTACCCCCTGCCTCTCGAGGCTCAAAGAGGTAAACGGATTGCTTTTAAAACTAATTGGACACAGCTGTTAGAATGTCAGTGTTGATTCTTGACAATTGTAATTCAAGAGTTGTTAAGGACTCTTTCTATTCTAAGTAACAATGATATATATATATATATATATATATATATATATATATATATATATATATATATATATATATATATATATATATATATATATATATATATAAACAGAAATACGTATTAATCAGATGGTATTCAGAATATAGGGAATTAAATGATATGAAAGAATTACAAATGTACAGTTTGGAAGATGAGCTACGCCAATTTCGGTGGGTCAAGCGGTGAAGAAAAGACCCTGGCATTGGATAGGACACACGTTAAGAAAGAAACCTTGAGGTTGCTATTATCTTAGATGACAGAAATAAGGAAAATCCAGGATGCTTAAGTCCAATCCACTATTCTAGGGGTGTTATGTGTTGTGGTGTTGTCAGCGTTTATGCCATAATCAATCTCAGTGTGTGTTTAACACCCGTGGTAAAATCGACTGAACAAGGGTGTCTGGGATTTCTATTGTTTGGGGTCGTCTATAATTATAGTACCACAATGAGAGCAACATTATGAAGTATTTGTACTGCAACCACCTGCAACCCTCCCCACCCCCAATCAGTAAGCGACAAAGTGACCTCCCTAGCCGTGTTTATAGATGTTCTTCTTATATGCTATTTATACCTTTCTTATTATTTTAAATATGTTATATACACTAACTGATAAAAGTCAGGGTTAAACTTACTATTTTTACTATGCTTATGT
>CAJHNH020000482.1:257500-267509 GCA_905116865.2 Candidula unifasciata
GCTAATGGAGCGGCTTTGGGGTAGGGTGGGGTGGGGGCAGCTAGTTGGTCATGTTTATAGTACACGTGTTACCATAGCGGGACGCATACGGCTTTTGGAGGAGAAAGGTTCAATTCCCGGCAACTATAGCTTTCGATTTTTAAGTGGATTAGTGTGTCCTTTTATCTTTTAGCATCTTTTCATGTGTGACACCCTCCAAGTGATTTAAAAAAAAAGGCTTTTAAGATTCTTCTCGCGCTGTCTCCCTTTGTCTCTTTTCCCACCAATATTTCCAGATGTGACTACTGAAAAGAAACGGAAAGAGAGATAGAGGGAGACCGCGCAAGAAGATTCTTGACACCCTTTTGTCATGACATATAGGCGTGTCAACAAACGAAGTGGTACACGCAGTTAAGGATCCCATGTTGTGGATAGGCATGATCGCCCACGCCAGTCGGCAAGGCACTTGATGATGCTGATGATGACATTGATGATGATGATGATGATGACATCTTTTTAAGAATGCCCAGCAACACATTGTCTATTTAAAAAAATTATAGACATATCCATAATATTTATGCTGCCTCACGGCTCCCCCCCCCCGCCCCGCACTTTTTTGTTTAACCAGCCTCTATTTATTTATGTGAATTACATATACTATGTATATACCACTACAAAGACAACACCGGGAGCCAAATTCCCCTCAGTAAATTTTATAGGTGTAGGAGCGTGCTCCATAGGGTTTAATCCTTGTTTAATTGCGCAATACTAATAACAATTTATAAATAATATTATATAAATAATAACAAGAAAAGCGATTGCTTAAAAAAGATTACTTCTGCAGATTGTTAGGCAGGACCACATAGGCTCCACACACATTTTTAGGGTTGGGGAGAGGCTCAGTCCAGTTAAACTGGAGGGAGGGCCGGTCAAAGCGCCTTATCCCAAATATTCCGGTACTGCTGGTTAAAGTTTTTTGAAGTCGCTAAATTGTTGTGTAAAATAAGCCGCAGCAAAAATGAAACTACGCGAATAGACACGAAATCACTACCCGCCAACGTGAAATTACACGGCTACACTCGTCGGAAGAATTACAAGAATTACAATGCAGTTGCAAACTGTGTTATTACAGATGCTCTGACACAAAGAGAACATTGGGATGACTCAGATTAAGTACATATGTTTGCGAGGGGGGGGGGGGTGGGGGAGCGGCAGACGTGACCTAAGCCCCTAAGTTCTAGCACCACTGTTTCTTCACAGAGAAAAAAGGAGGAAAAAGGGGAGGGGGGGGGGGGGGTTGTCCCTTAGTCCGTAAGCAAATGTTTGTAAAAAGAAGAATAAGACACACCAGGAGGTTTTTTTTTTTCTTCAGAAAAAAATAATGAAACCTTGCCGAAACGGATGCATATTATTTGATTTGATGTTGTGATTATGTACGATTTGCTTTGAGTTTGTATATCTAGAACAAAGGAAGCAAACGAGAATGCGGTCATAACCGAGGCATCTCTCTTTTAAGCCATGTTGGCAAAATGTATGCCAAGATAATAGAAACAAGACTGAGACCAGTGATAGAACCACAGCTGGCAAAAGAACAGATGGGATTTAGGAGAAATAGAAGCTGCACAGATGCAATCTTCACACTTAAACAGTTAATAGAAAAAAACATTGAATACAATAAGAACTTATTGGTGGCATTCGTAGACCAGGGGAAGGCATTTGACAGACAATTATTATGGAAAGTAATGGCAAGATATGGAGTAAGCGAACACCTCATCGAAGTGTGCAAAAGTTTATACAGGGATTGTAGAAGTGTAGTTAGAATAACCAGGGAACATTTCATCCATTCACAGTTACATCTGGAGTAAGACAGGGGTGTGTCTTATCACCACTGTTGTTTATCACCTACATCGACAGTATATGCAAGAATGCCAAGCCCATGAATGAAAATGTTAGTAAGATCAACGAATTACTCTTTGCAGATGACCAGGCCTTGATAGCAGATACATTTACCGAAGATGGGAAATTGGATAAAGAAATTAACATTAGATGCAGTAAAGCAAACCAAGTATTGGGGCGGCTAGCCCCCCTCTTACAGCATAAGACAATCCCAATCAGCACAAAGAGACAAAAACCGAAACAATGCAAGTTAGTAGACGTTCTGCCCCATTACACATACAGCTGAATGGTTCTGCCCTGAGTCAAGTTAGGAAGTTTAAATATCTAGGAAGTATGATCACAGAAGATGGTAGAATTGACAGAGAAATAGAAACCAGATGTCAGAAAGCAAGTGCACTTACATACCAATTGTCACCATTATTAAGACATCCAAGCATAACTATGAGTGCAAAGAGACAGATTATTAGTAGCATATTTATTCCAACATTAAGCTACCAGTGCCAAACATGGACACTATCTAAAGCCCATATACGCACAATTACCACCTGCGAGATGAGGTGCCTGAGAAAAACAGTCAACCTAACCATCCGAGATGAGTGAATAATGAAACTATCAGGCAAATTGTGGGAACAACACCTTGTACTAGATTCATTGAGAAACAGTAGATCAAGTGGTTTGGCCATCTCGTTAGAATGCAGCAAGATCGAATATCATCACTAGCACTACATCTCAGAAGATCAACTACAAGAGCAAAACCGCGGAAAACATTGATCGACAAAATTAAAGACACTCTACGCCTTCACGGCATGACAATAGCCAGTGGCAGCCAACGTGCACTGGATCGCAAATTATTCCTCCTCACGACGCTTAACGGCAGAAGTGGTTCATGATGATGATGATGATGATGATGATGCAAAAGCTCTTCAATGTATTCGACTTTTTTTAAAAACAATAATAATGCAAACTCCTTCTCTCATTTACTGTGATTTTGGTACGTCAGGTTTTTTCTTCATGCTTCCTGAATGACTCTAAACAAAATAGTTGAAATGTCAAAATCACTAATGAAGCAGAATTACACTGTAAAACGTCTTCAAATTCACCTCGGCCGTTTCTGATATCACTAGTCAATTCGTCATTTGTCGACAATATTTATGGCACAGTCCTTTCGAGTGGCGTCAATGGTGCCAAAAGAAAGGCATTCTAGAGCATTCCAGAAAATTTGCTTGGAAGTCAGTTGACATTTTTTAGGGGGTATCTGTCTACCAATCCACTAAAGGTCATCTGTAGACAAACTTGTCCGTTAACTAACCCATTGTAGAGATTCAAAGAACAATAAAGTTTGTTATTGCAAACAAAATTATGCAACCCTCTCTATCACGGCTTGCTGTCGCGCGCCCACGTGGGTAAATACACTGATATAGTGAGGGTGTGGGTTTGAACCTTAACAATGCCCACCCACGTGAGAAACTGGACTATTATCTAAGCTATGTTGATCCTAGACAGTCCTGGACAGCCAAGAAAACAGCGAGTGGCTCGTTCCATGAAATGAAAGTTGCTGTACTTGTATCCACAGGAGAAGGAGAAGGGATAGATAGATATCTGGATACACCCACTGTGATATAATCCAGGTGCTCAGTTAACCCCTGCGACTGGTCTCCTCTCCTGGCATTACTTAAAAGCCCCCCCCATCAAGTGATTTAAATATTTGTTAGCTGAAGTAAACATAATATGCACAAAGACACTTGAACCTAAGTACACAATTTACTCAACTAATGTTGTTACGACATCAAAAAGATTTATTTAATAAATCGAAATTAAAATAAAATGAACTTGTTTAGGCTAGTAGAGTTGAGGTGATGTTGATGAAATCATAAAGGTATTGGAAAGTAACAACCTTTGGACAGTTCTCGGCTTGAGACCCTGCCTATCTTTTCCAGTTTCGTCGTCCTCACTGCTTTCTGCAGGTCGTTACACTCGACGGTCGGGCAAATAATGGATGCCCTACTAGTCCCTGCCCAATGTGGGAACTGGAGAATGAAGAAACAAGCGCATATTTGTAGTATCTGCTCTAGATGTACACTAAGCATGTATATTATACTAAACATCAAGCATGTTTATTTAAATAAAACATTTCATCTCTCCCTCATGCTCACATTCACTCCTGTCCAATTTGGAAGGGCTTATGTCTCACATTCCAACTGTTACATCTTCTGCCTTCCTCTACACGTCCTGTAATGATAGTCAAGTCTTCTACGTCAGGTGCCATCTCTCGTACAGACTCAAAATGACAATCAATCAGACAGAACCAGTTCTGGAATCTATGCTTGGAACAATCGACGCGCCCAGAATGCTAACAATAGTTCTGGGGCGAATCAAATAACAAATCTCGTGGATTTACTCTCCGGGATCAATCTCCGCATTTGCCTCCCGAGAGTTAAACACATTTCAATGTGTAAGCTGTATGTAATACAGATTCACATTAACCACACGGGAAAAGATTGCCAAAGTTATCTTCACGCTTGTGATTTCAAAAACATGATAGTTCATTAAATTTCAATGGCAACGACAACATTTAGGTTTTACAACATTGAAACACATGTACACGAAAAACATTCATGACACTATCAAATAGGATATAAAGCAATGTGACAGTGCCCTACGGGAATGAAGAAATGTCCGCCTAGGAGTACTACAAAGTGATGAAGACATACACTTGAGTAAAAAGACAGTTAGAACTCTATCATAAAATATAGATTTAAACCTAATTTCGATCTTACCTGGAAAAATGAAACCACGATGCCAAAGGTTCTGTCTCAAGCTTAGGTTAAGCCCAACAGATGGCATGTGCTAGACAGGATCTCATTTACCAGACCTTATGTTCAGCCCTTTATAACTTTTATCAAGCTCCTCCTACATTACGCCTAAAATCATTCTCATTCACGGATGCCACAGCTCCTCCCTGTGGGTAAGTTTATTCGCTGTCAGTCAGGGCTGTACAACTATTGTTTGAATTCCCACGCTAGGATCTCCTGGTCAATTCATCTGACCAGAGCAAATAAGACAGGTCACACCTCTAGTCTACTTCACCTGTCATCACAATAAAATCCGACTTTGTCAATTCTTCTGCCAACACTTTCCGCTCACTGTGTCAATAGTGACCGTCGGACCGGCACTCCAGTTTAGGTAACCTCAGGGGGAGATAATGGCAATTAGCCCTTGTTATCTGTTCCTGGAGATCTGGCAGGGGGAATAACTATCTGACACCAACAAATGGTGTGCAAATCTTTAGTCAGTAAGTCTGCTTGGTCAGTCTTATCTCTGTACCTCAACACTTAACAACTGGGAAAAAGTTTTAGTGTTTGATATGACCAACGGTCCAGGAGAATTAAAGGTGTAATGTGGTCGTCTTACTAAGATTAAGGATGTATCCAAATCCCTATTTGTCTGTATACTTCAAAATACATACAAATAAAAGTAGGTTGAGGAAAGTCATTCTGAAGTCACCGAGCGTATTGTCACACTTGCCTATCAATAAGTCGATCGCCATAGACCCCTTTTGTCATCACTGGAGAATAGAAATATTAAATGTATTTGTTAGCTTTCCCTCATGAAGAACTCAACATGTCATGTCTTTATATGTTGACTTTAAAGTGTCCTAGCTGGTTCGTTATTCATCATCATGTAGCAGTGCAGAACGTCGCTCACGTCACGGTCTGCCTGAAAGAAACTAGGTCTCTCGCAAACTCTCCCGATCTTTCAAGATGTCAACATTTCTCCTCTTCTTTGTCCAAGATATTTTGAGAATCTTTCTATTGATTTTAGTTGAAAAGCCCCTATTCTACTTCTTAAGGACTGGGAGATAGTCCACGACTCACATCCGTACGTTGATTACATCACCGTGTGCCTATCGGTCTATACAGAATCGCTATTGACTATATGCCTCATACGCCTAAAGAACATACTTAAAAGAATCTTTTACTTGTATGTATTACCTGTTTGGGATTTACAGATTATTTTTGTGTTTTGTTGTTTTTGTGATCGATTTCACATTTAGAAGGCTTTTGTTTTCACATTTGACTTTAGCTCAAATTTCGACAAAGCCGAAATCAGTTCTCGTTATACCTAGTGACACATGAGGCTTCAGAGAGGACTTTCCATGATTTCCTGTCCTGTGTAATCTTCAGTGCAGTTTTCCATGTCAATTTCCATCGTTCGTCTCCATGTTGTTTTTGGGCGCCCCTGTTTTCTTTTTCCCTCTGGTGTCCATGTGAGAGCTGTTCTGGCGGGTATATCAGGAGTCATTCTCACAACGTGGCCAAGCCATTTCCATCTTCTGGTTATCATACTGTCTAAAGTTTCTTGGTTTGTGACTTGAAGTAGTTTAGTGTTTGAGATTGTATCTGGCAAGAAAATTTTGATAATTCTACGTAGACATGTGTGGTGGAAGGTGGACAGCTTGTGTGCATCCTTTTTGGTCATTCTCCAGCATTCCGCTCCATAAAGAAGAACTGGCAAAATGATGCTCTTGTAGAGTCGGAGTTTCATTCCTCTGCAGTAATTGTTAAATTAGCAGATTTGCCTCATCCTTCCAAAAGCAGCTCTAGCTTTGTTCAGACGTGACTGTATGTCCTCGTCAGTCCCTCCCGGCAGGGACACTGCACTGCCAAGATATGTGAAATGTTCTACATTTTCAAGACTTTGGTTATTTATGGTCACTGGTTGTTGGTTTGGACTGTTTGTCATGATCTTAGTTTTCTTTGTATTCATTCTCAGTCCCACCATTTCAGCTGTGCTGTGTAGTCTGTTACTTTTTTCGTGTACATGTTCATATTTATGTGATAGGAGTGCTATATCATCTGCAAAATCAAGGTCCTTAAGCATGGTGAATGGAGTCCATCGTATGCCTCTCAATGTCCTGTCTACTGTGTTCTTTAGTATTCAATCAATCACAAGGTTGAAGAGGAGAGATGACATAACACATCCCTGTCTTACACCTGTCTTTACTGTGAATGATGTATTGTAATTTTTATACTGCAGGAAAAGTCTTTATAGAAGAGAGCAACTATGTTGACTATTTTTCTGGAATTCCATAATGTCGTAACATGTTCCATAGACTGTCTCTATAGATGCTGTCAAAAGCGTTCTCAAAGTCCACAAAATTTATACATATATACTTTTCTGCCATTAATTGCATTGTTCTAAAATGTTACGTATGACAAAGCCGAAATGGGTATAAAGAAATGTTCTTGGTAACCAGAACTGCCAGTTTGATGTTGACAACATCCCCCGTCAAATGACGAATAGTCAATAACATATGAGTCTACCATCATAAACCAAACATTTATATGTATAGCAATTACTTAAGGTAAATGTGCTTGTAAATAATTATGGAGAAACGTATATCTGTCAAACTAAAGTACAATATTTGCCAGTTTTCTTCCTAAATGACACTGTTTGCAGTTCTGACACTGTTCGTAATGTAAATTGACAACTAATGTTTTTATTTACTACCAGAAACTACTTGTTAATTCCTTTACAGAGCAATGGTAGTGGTATTTTTGTAGTATCTAAATTAGATATAATTGTAACGATTTTAGACCTAGAAAAATTAACTTAGCATTTCAGATAATGTAAGAGTGTACCCACTGACATCACTGTAATGTCTTTGATAGAACAGTCAGCTGTCATTGTATGATTATGTGACTAAAATAGAATATACAACCAGTATATACAACTTTCTAAG
The DNA here is from genome assembly GCA_905116865.2 of Candidula unifasciata. Lineage (NCBI taxonomy): Eukaryota > Metazoa > Mollusca > Gastropoda > Stylommatophora > Geomitridae > Candidula > Candidula unifasciata. Next base: position 265,119 of record CAJHNH020000482.1, read on the forward strand.
GGCGGTGTCAGATATGATGGTTCTGGGAGCCTAGATGATATGTCCAACGGATCTTATTAAATCTTTAAAAATAGATAGCATTGTTTTCTAACACAGAAACAATTCATTGATAATTTTTGTCCTCCTTATTGTGGGGGAAATGTAAATTACCGTTTATTTCTGAAAACAGTTGTAACAATGTAGATGGATGTATTCCTCTATATACTTACTCAATAATTCCTGTTTTCAGTTCAGAATGAAAAGAATACAGAGAGTTTGTCTTAGCTGTTTTCAGCCTCACCTTGTTAGGGCGGTGTAGCACAGGGAAGTCCCGATCCTGAGGATTTGATGCCACATTGGATGTGTATGTTGTCATGGACTGAGAAAATTAGGATGCCTATTTTGTCTTTTGACAGAAGGAAGTGGAAATATATAGAAACTAGACCTATGCTAAATAAATACCTGATAAACACCTTATATACCACTACATAAGTCAAAACTATACAAAACTAACATTCTAAAACGTTTTAAAGTAAGAAGGCTGAAAACATTTACTTAAACACAGACACCTCACCTCAAACGTCGAAACAGCACTGTTTGTAAGGACTAATATCATGGAGGTTGACAAAAGACAATTAGGCAACCAATATTTTCTCAACATGTGATTGTCCAGTCATAAGTAGATACATTGTAGTAGAATGTACGTAGTATGTAGATAGAATATAGGTGTACGTATGTTAGATAGATAGTATGAGCTAGATAGATACAGATAGATAGTACGCTAGATAGTAGAGGATAGATAGATAGTAAGTAGATATGTAGATAGATAGATAGATAGAGTGTAGTAGATAGATAGATAGATAGATAGATTATATAGATAGATAGATAGATAGAGTATAGATAAGATAGATGGTAGATAGATGATAGAATAGATTAGATAGATAGATAGATAGCTAGATAGATAGATAGATAATGTAGGTAATAGAAAATAAATAGATAGGTACATAAATAAAAAATAAATGCTAATATATAATAGTTAAAAAAAATAGTAGATAGAAGAAAAATATTAATTATGTAGAGTCATGTATGTTTTTTTTTTTATAATATGTATGTAATAGATGAGAGTAGGTATGTTATAGATAGATCGACAATGATAAGATAGATAGATAGATAATAGAGAATAGATAGATGGTATGTAGAATGTATGTATGTATGTATGTACTATATGTAGTATGATTCATGATGTATGTATTATGTAGGTATGTATGTATGTATTCTGGATGTATGTATGTATGTATGTTGTATGTATGTAGGTATTATGTATGTATGTATGTATTATGTAATTATGTATGTAGTCTGTTAATAGTATGTATGTATGGTATGTATGTTTGTGTGTAGTATGTATGTCTGTGTTGGGGTTGTTGTATGTTGTTTTTTGGTGTGTGTGTGTGTTGTTGTGTTGTTGTTGTTGTTGTTGTGTTTTGTTTGGGTTTTGTTGTCTGTTGTATGTTGTATGTTGTTGTTTCTGTATTTGAGTTGTTGTTGTTGTTGTTTGTATGTTGTTTTTGTTGTTGTCTTTTTTTTGTATGTTGTTATTAGTTGAATCTGTTTTGATGTTGCATAATGTCTTTATGTTGTTGTATGTATGTTGTTATTTGTTGTTGTTGTATGTTGTATGTTGTATGTTTTGTTTTGTATGTTGGGTTTTTTTTTTGTATGCTGCATGCATGCTGCATGTATGTTGTATGTATGTTTTGTATGTATGTATGTATGTTGTATTAGTATGTATGTTTATGTTGTTGTATGTTGTATTATGTTTATGTATGTATGTATTTGTATGTTGTATGTTGTTGTTGTTGTTGCTGTTGTTGTATGTTTATTTGTTTTTGTTATGTTGTATGTAGTTGTATGTAGTCGTATACGTAGTACTACGTCGTACTACGTACTACGTCCCTACTCGTACGTACGTACGTTGTATGTATGTATTTTAAAGTATTATGTTGTATGTTTGTATGTAGTTGTATGTATGTAGATTTGTAGGGATTATGTATGTAGTAGTTGTATTTGTATGTATTTGTATGTATGTTTGTATGTATGTTGTATTATTACAGTTAAAACCTGGGGGGTAAAGGCATCGCATGATGTTGATCACAGACACAATGAGCGCCATTGATTTTACTAAAAGATTTTTTAAATTTACATGTTGTGCGTGTGTAAGCTGACCTTTTACCGTTCTACTTTTAATTATTAAAATTCATATTCTTCCTCATTCCCCTACCGGTAATACTGTAAACATATTTATTTGATTCAAATAACGATAAAAAAAACATAATGATAAAAAAACTATTCTTCTGGCCTATAACTATACTCCTTAATAAAAGACTACTCAAATTTATTTATATTACCTTGTAT
>CAJHNH020000483.1:0-2500 GCA_905116865.2 Candidula unifasciata
AAAATAGTTCTGGCTTATTTATAAGCTCACTGCTGGTACCTTGCTTATCAGGCAGGTGAACTCCTTAACTTGAAAGGAAACACACCTAGTGTTGCCTACTACGACATGCTTGTAGTAGCAGTGGGTCTGTGAGTCTATTCTCCACCCCACCACCAATGGGACCCTGAAACCTACAAGAGGTGTGTGTGGGGATAGGGGGGTAGGGTGTGTTGCCGATTTGACCAGGAAACCAAGGTCAATCGTTAAATCATAAAAGCATACGCCGTGGTATGGATTTGAACTTCGATTGATGTCTGTGTTGGCACCTTTCCGTCTTTGCAGACGATAGTGTTACATTGTGCTGTGGTGAGGCATGGGAATCACAGCCCGTGGCGGTGGTGAGTGTGACTAGCAAGAACCGTCTGCGTTAGGAAAATTCTTCAATAATGAGAGCAACAAAGCCTGGGCAGTGTTACAGAGCCCATCCATAAGGATTCCTCTCTATTTCCGCCTTGTTTACTCCATAGGACAGGTAACACCGGTATGAAAGCTATAGATATTTGCACATTATATATATAAGGGTCGGCGTCTTTGGCTTAGGCGTTACTAACGCACTTTGTAATGTCGGGGTGCCGGGTTCGATCCCAGCTGCGGACCCTGCGCCTTGCGTTGGTTTCGACAGTGGTATTGAGAAGCCGACTGTCCAGAAAGCAATGGCAAACTACTGGGCGTAAACTTGCCTAGGAAACCCACAACAGCCAAAAAATGCTGGAGCTGGTTCTACAACGTCCTGTAAAGGATACGCAACTTACTTTAATATATATAAAGGATAGAATCCAGTCCAGCACTTCAGGCCTCTCTCAACAACATTCGTTTCACGATTTTATCTTGAACGTCATTGCTTCCTCAGTCAATTTGTTTCCTATTCCAGTACTTGTTTAATAATTCCCTTTCCGGTTCTACTCTTGATGTAACTAGTATATTTCAATTATTGTTATAAATATATTTTTGAGGCATTCTCTTCGATTCTGTCTCCGCTTCTACTTATAATGTTACCAATACATTCCAATTTTTTTGCCTGTCATTCTTTGCGATGTCTTCGTTCCTGCAGTCCATTTGTGTCTTATCCCAGTGTCTGTTTAGTGATTCTGTCTCCGACTCTACTCCAGTCTCCGTTTTGCTGTCATTCTTTTATTTCTTCGTTTCCTCAGTCCACTTGTTTCCTATTCCAGTGTCTGTTTGGTGATTATGTCTCTCCTGCTTCTCATGATGTTACTAATGTATTTCAGTCTTTTTTTTTTCCTAAGTCATTCTGTCGGATGTCCTTGTTCTCTCCCCCCCCCCCCCCCCCCCAATCCATTTGTCTCTCATTTCAATGAATGTTCAGTGATTCTCTCTCTCCGTTTCTACTCATGATCTACCCGATATTTTCCAATCTGAATTGTTCTTATGCATTCTCTTCAACGTGAACTTTCCTCAATCCCGGTGTATCCCATTTCAGTGAGTTTAGTGTTTCTCTGTCCACTTTCTGCGCTTGATGTTCCCAAAGTATTCCTATCGTGTGATTCTTTTTCTAATAATTCAAGATAAAAAATGCGCACGCACACGGTTAACAATTCTACTAAATAACATTCTTTGTTACAACTTGACCACACACCCACACAAAATATATATATATATATATATTCTGTAGATTTTTGTTTTGTTTTTACCTATCTTTTCTCAGTCAGCAGCGAGAGACATCTAAAGAAATTTTCTAATTTTCCTGACTCAAAAGGCTCATTTAATACTTCCATCCTTGTTATTAACCCTTTTGATCTGCTCGCATCGAGTTACATAACCCACTTTCCCCCCTCCCTTTCGCCGGAATTGATTTTTGTAAGGATACATCTTGTGTATTGTATACGATTCCCACACACAGGGGAAAGCTAATTACCTGAAAGAAATTGTATTTTCCCGGGGGGTTTTCTATTGTAGACCGTGCGAATGGGGAGAAAACTGAAAACATTACTAACCCACTTATCGTTTTTTCTTTTTAAAGTCCATGCCGTGTGGCGTTGGTGGTCATGTCTATGCACAACCTTCTGTCTCGTGTATTTTCAGTCAGCTTTGACATAGAAGTCGGCTCTGTGGCTGTCGATGCGAACGCTTCGTAATACCGGGATGCCGGGTTCGATCCCAGCTGCGGGCCATGCGCCTTGCGTTGGTCTCGACAGTGGTATCAAGAAAGCCGACCGCCCAGAAGCAATGGTAAACTACTTGACGTAAATTTGCCTAGAAAAACCACAGAACAGCCAGGGGCTGCTGGGGTTGGTTCTGCAACGTCATGTAAAGGATACGCAACAACCTTTTTAACACAAGATGGTCCTGCATGCTAAGATGTCAAACTATCCAGTATCTTCTTTATTGGCCTCTCTCTCTCTCTCTCTCTCTCTCTCTCTCTCTCTCTCTCTCTCTCTCTCTCCCCCCCCCCCCCCATTACAGTCGACTAACCAGGGGCTTCTTTCGAAGAGGGAGAGGA
>CAJHNH020000483.1:7500-30000 GCA_905116865.2 Candidula unifasciata
AATACACAATTCAAAGGCTATAGTTATCGTGCCGGTTTGAGATTAATTACGTCAGTATTCCATAGTTGTTGATTTCAAGCATGGCCAATGGAGACATTTTTTTAGGGATGTCTAATTGGTCATGTTCTTATTACATTTCTTTCCATGGCGAGGCGCAAACGCCATTTGGAGGTGACAGGTTCGATTCCTGGGGCGTTGACTATAGCTTTCAGTTTTATGTTGTCTTTTGTGTTTATATATATATATATATAATGATGACAAGGACGTAGATGACTGTTTTGAGGATGGTAATGGTAATGATCATGATGATGATGATGAATTAAATAAAAATTTTTCAGGCGTATTGGGCATATCGGGCATTTCAATATTTATAGGGCTAGACCTATATTTTATAGACCACTAAGCAGTCGGTGGGTGATGGGCCGACAGCACGCCGACCTCCTTTACTTCCAGGACTGTACCTAGTATCCATTTAATGCTGATCGACCTGAGAGACGAGGTTATTTCTGAAAGAAGAAGAAAAGAAAAGTCCGACTCCTCCATGACCTGAACCCACGACCTTCCGATCCGCAGGCGAGCGTCTACCCGCTACATTACGATGATGATGATTGTGACAGGATTGTCTGTATGATGTTGTTGTTGGGGGATATTATTGATGCAAATGAAGATTACAATAGTGGCGATGATGATATTAATGAAGGTGGTGATGATGATAGTGGTGAAGGTGGTGATGATGATAACAGTGAAGGTGGTGATGATTATAACGGTGAAGGTGGTAATGATGATAACAGTGAAAGTGGTGATGATGATAACGGTGAAGGTGGTGATGATGATAATGGTGAAGGTGGTGATGATGATAACAGTGAAGGTGGTGATGATGATAACGGTGAAGGTGGTGATGATGATAACAGTGAAGGTGGTGATGATTAAAATGGTGAAGGTGGTGATGATGATAACGGTGAAGGTGGTGATGATGATAACGGTGAAGGTGGTGATGATGATAACGGTGAAGGTGGTGATGATGATAACAGTGAAGGTGGTGATGATGATAACGGTGAAGGTGGTGATGATGATAATGGTGAAGGTGGTGATGATGTTAACGGTGAAGGTGGTGATGATGATAACGGTGAAGGTGGTGATGATGATAACAGTGTAGGTGGTGATGATGATAACGGTGAAGGTGGTGATGATGATAGTGGTGAAGGTGGTGATGATGATAGTGGTGAAGGTGGTGATGATTAAAATGGTGAAGGTGGTGATGATTAAAATGGTGAAGGTGGTGATGATTAAAATGGTGAAGGTGGTGATGATGATAACGGTGAAGGGGGTGATGATGATAACGGTGAAGGTGGTGATGATGATAATGGTGAAGTTAGTGATGATGGTAATGGTGAAGGTGGTGATGATGATAGTGGTGAAAGTGATGATGATAATAATGACGGTAATGATAAGACTACTGGTAATGATAAGGATAGTCATGTGGGGACGATGATAATGACAATGGTCGTAACAACTATGCTTTAGCTGATAGTTTTGATGATGGTGGTGATGATAATGGTGGTGATGATAATGGTGATGGTGGTGATGATGATAATGATAGTGATGATGATGGTAATGATAATGATGATGATGATGATGATGATGACGACGATTGCGGGGATGATGATGGTATATTGATGACATTAAACGGCTTCTACATTGACACGGAATGACAAAAGCCATTGCTGCCCATCCTCTGCAAGCTGCTTAGCGGCATAAGTGCAGATCGATGATGATGATGATGATGAACAACTAGTTAAGAGATGAATGTTGAATAGCACTAGGGACACTTTAATAAGCGGTCCGTCCACATCAACAGCAAGCGAAGAGTTGCAGTTGCGATGGTTCTAGTAACTGTCTGATCGTACATCAGTCTCGCCTTTCCCTGGAGTGTAAAGCGTCGACCAGGATTCTCTGGTAACTCTCCCCAGCGCCATTGTCCTATGGTCGTTACGATCTGTTTGCGCCTCCGCACTGATCACTCGCTCCAAAAGGGACATCACCGTATCTAGCTTTAACTTGTTAAGAGGCAGACAACGATACAAGTGAGAGAGTGACCTCAAGAGATGGCCAAACAGCACCCTGACAAGGTGAACATTGAGGACGAAAAACATTGTATTGTAAATACATTGCAGCCAACCTTTATTGTGAAAACAGGAATTAATTTATGTTTTTTAATTAAGCTAAATACGGGTCTATGGTTAAGCACCAGCAAGGAAATCGAAATGCTGAGAGCATGCATCTTCCCCGCAGCAACATACGGATGTGAGTCGTGGAATATCTCTCAGTCCTTAAAGGGGAAAATAGGGACTCTTGAGCTGAAATGCTATAGAAAGATTCTCATAATACCATGAAAAAAAGAAGAGAAGAAATACAGACATTTTGATAGATCTGAACGTCAAGGAAGATTGACTGATAAACATTATTTTTTCGGATGCTGGAATTTTTTGGTCATATCAAGAGCCACGACGGATTGGAAAAAATTATAGCAGAAGGCATGGTACCAGGAAGGAGGGGCAGGGGCCGAACAACATGAAGATGGGCGAAAGACATAAGTGACTCCTTGAATATAAAAACACACACGATAGGAGAGCTGGCGAGAGACCGAGTTTCTTTCATGCAGACCGCGATGAGAGCTACGTTCTGCACAGAACCTGTTACATGATGATGAGTTACAAATTCCTCAAGGATACCCTAACAGTTTATGTGTCTGCCGTGCGATACAGCTCGTAAACTCCCCTTAGCAATAATCATCGCAGTAGTATAACGCATCCAGGCGAATACATTTAAAAGCACTTTTCCACAATTTTATCAATCCCCCATTACAACAGACGCCATCTGTGGTTTTACATAGCAGCCTTAAAAAAAGCCACCTCTGCGCGCAGTGCTAGATAAGTAAATTAGCATTACAAACTAGAGCTCGCAGCTGCGGGGGAAAATATATTATGTTTTGTAACTTGATATATGTAACAGCATATGTGTAGTGTATGTTTTTAACGTATAGTTCTTATTGGTAATAGGATTGTGTAACTTATTTTTTGTTTCAAACACACTGATGCCTGGTTTTCAAACACTTGCAGATCGGCTGCGAGGTAAGTAGGGTTGCTTTTATGTGAAAAAGATATTCGAACACTGTCTATTTGTTGTTAAATATTTAAATTATTAGGATTCCTGAATTCGAATTTAGCATCGGTAGTTAATATAGAGCTCTCATACCAATCTGGTTACCATTTAAAGTCCTAGGAAGTAAAGACCGCCGACGTGATACCACATTACTCATCTAGTGCCAACTGGTGTGTTAGAGTATGCCTGGCGTTAAACGATAGCTTAAAGTTTGCTAGAACTGCCTTGTTCATCCAGTTTAAAATGGATAGCAGGAAATATCCAGGAAATAAAGGCGTCCGATTTTATGTTGATTGCAACCACCATGGAGTGTCGGTTTTCTAAATAAACAGAAACATTTGTTTGCCTTGGTTAGTGAATGAATCAATCAAGAATTGCCATTACTGCACTCGGGATATTCATGCACGTGCTCTGTCTTCTTCGTCAGTAGCCAACGATGAGTCCACATAACAATAGTAGCTTTGCAAGCTTATTAAAAGTTTGCCTGTATTCGCTCCTTAGTGTTGAATGTTTAATTAAAAATCGACATCACAGCACTTAGGACACTCCCATAAGGGCTCAGTCCCCATCTTCGGCAGCAAGCGAAGAGTTCCAATTCCGATGATACCAGTAACCGTCTGATTATATATCCGTCTCATCCTACCCCTAAGTGTTGAACGTCGGCCAGATCCCCTGGTATTTCCCCACAACGCCATTCGCCTCAGACCGTAATGATCTATCTGCGCCTCCACACTGTTCATTCGCTCCCAAAGGGCCCTCACAGTATCTAACTTTTCATACATCAATTCACCACCAAATGGCGCAGAGCTAGCCAGTCTATCTGCCTGCTCATTTCCCTTGGTGATGAATATCTTCGAGAACCTCTACTCACGTTTCGTTGCATTAGTCGTTCAGTGTATGGTTGCCCTGTATTTTCTGCTGCCTGCCCATTTGATTCCAGAGAACCTTCATAACGTCTTTTGTTTAAACTACAGGCAACGTGTCGGGACTGTATTTAAGGATGTCTCCTTTGATCGCTTCAACACTGCAGGAGTCCTTGTTAGAGCTCTTGGTTGCGCGAAGTTTTATATGGACCACATAACCTAGTCACAATAATAACCTAATGCTCCCTCTTTCGGGGTTGCTGGTTTGAACGTGACCATTTTTTTTAAGCAAAAGTTACCTACCTCTGGAAACGTGTGCAGCTTTAGTTGTTCGAACTAATTTGTTTTTCTTGTAACCTTCATTGTGAAATCGAATATAATAATCTTTCTTTTCTTCTTTTGTCAAAATCTGCTTGTGCCGCTAGGCGTCGCAGTCTATAAGATGATCGGCAACCGAGCCAGGGCGCGCTCAGTCGCTTCATATGCGTGATGTTATGAAGTCTCAAGTTGTCCGTGACTCCTTCAATCCATCTTCTTCTTGGTCTTCCCCTGCCTCTTGGTGTTTCGATTTTCATGTTGTATGCTCTTGATGCTGGCATCGTTGGTTCCATTCTCATTAGGTGACCAAACCATTTCATTCTTTGCTTCTCAATAAATTTAACGATGGGTATGGTTCCAATAGTTCTTGTAATCACATCGTTTCTCACTCTATGTCTTCTGGTTTTATTCGCAGCCATTCTCAAACATCTCATTTCACAGGTGGTTAGTCTTCTCTCGTGTTCTTTTGTTAATGTCCAAGTCTGACATTGATAACCTAATGTCAGTTTAAAGATTGTATTTATAATTTGTCTTTTTATCTCAGCTGGGACAGCAGGGTGTTTTAATATTGGGGCAAGCTGGTATGCTATAATAATGCATCAAGTTAATTCTGAGGGGTTGTACTTTCATTTCATAATATTCTACACATGCAGTGCTGTCTTGTTGTACTTTTTAATTATTATTTTTTGTTTTGTTTCGTGGAGGACTCACAACCGGCTAATATTTTAATGTCCACAGCTGTGCACTATGTACGCACTTCGACACGCATTAAAATGAAACCGCTGCACTTTTTAATTAATTTATTTTAGAACAGGGGCCCCGGAATCTGAAAACATAGGATGTGGAGGGCCCCTCACTTACAGGTGCGGGGGCTAAGAACCCTTTCCCATTTTTTTCGGCACACAGAACTATATATAGATGTACTCTGTTTTGTACCTGTTACGTAGCGACATCCTAGCATATCATCCCGACACATTTGTGCCTAATCCTTTAGTGCAGCAGCCGTTACATTGTCCCCGTGCTCAAACGTACCAAATAGGCGTTGACTAGCATCTCTTCTTTCTTTCGGGAGCTGAGTGGTCTCAAGGCATATAGGCACCGGGTTCAAGCCCCGGTAAATGCTGGTTTTTCACTTGGACTTCTAGTAATTTACCCGTGTCTTTCGGTAGTAAGATTGGACGCCCGTATGTATTCTTGCGCACGTAAAAAAAATCTTTTGGCGATTGGAAATCGAAAAAGAGTAGCCTAACGGCGCTGCCCGGGCAAAATTTGGAGTTTAAAATCTACTCAGAGTATTTCAGGATCCTAAACCTAATCGTCTTCCTTTGCCCCGCAAGTGGTTTCTGCATGCCTGCCTATGTCCCCGACCCTTTTACACAAGGTGCTTGGTGGTGTTTGTGTTTGCTTTCAACAGGATGATTACATTGGTTCGCCTTTGTCATTATTATTAATTATTATTTAAACAAGGCTTAGGCAAATTGCCTTCTCTCCCACGTCCAAAAATGTGTAACTGGCTAAGGTCATATTCACCCTACCCCCAATATTTTCATTATGTTGGTGCTCCTGTTTGAGAGAGTCGCTTGCTACAGCTTGTGGGATATATTGAGAAGGGGATCCGAGAACTTATGCGCTGAGTGGTTTGGTGTGCAGCCAGTGGAGTGTGTCAACTGTTAAATTTTTTTTTTTAATTGTGATATTCTTCTTTTTAATCATCGTTCGCTCGAGTGACCTAATTGCCTTGTCCCTTTTTTATAGTATACCTATCCGCGATTTTTGCGCCTTTCGGCCGACACCTCCAACTTCTTGAGGCTTCTGTTTACCTGATTAACCTTCCCGGTTGGGTTTGTGCGACACGGCGTAGTCTTATTTGTGGGGTGTTGTCCCCTTTGCCCTTTTATTTACTGCAGTTGCACCTGTAGAACTCATCAAGGGCAACCACATGCAGCCTAGTCGGCCTTCAAGGAAAGGGAGGGGCATACGACGGGTATTGTGTTCTACGCCATTCAAGGAAGCTTCTAAAAATGCATAACTGACACATGACGATCCTGGGCTTTTCCATGAAATTGTCACGGCCTGCACATATAACTGCTTACCCTCACATCCGTATGTTGAGCTTCCCATTCGTCATGGGCTGCACCCTTTGAGAATCACGAGGGAGCTGCCTATGGGTCCGGAAGTACACATAAAGGAACAGTCTTCTTCAACAGCAGTCATTTACGTCCTTCTTAGGACGTAATTTTTTGTTATTTGAAGCCCCACTCTGGCTTTTGCCAGTGGCCGCAATATAGGCAGGTCATTATTATGGCCAAATGTCTGAACGCGGTTTCTGGGACCTCTCCACGGTGATCCTCATCCGCATGGTGGCACTTTGTGTCATCGGGTGTTTATCGCTTGTGTGATGTCCTGGTGGGGTAGAGAGTCAGTCAGTCAATCAGCACGTTATACATATTTAACGTTGTTGCAAAAGAGGACTTTGCACGATCTTATAGGAAAGCATGCATCAGGCATGGATTACAATACAAAACAAAAGTAAAGGATCCTCTTCCACGCCTCTAGGCATATTGGGCATACAGGGCTAGACCCAAATTTTAGATATTGTGATATTGTGAGGGCCCTTTGGGAGCGAATGAACAGTGTGGAGGCGCAGATAGATCATTACGTTCTGAGGAGAATGGCGTTGTGGGGAGTTACCAGGGGATCTGGCCGACGTCAACACGGATATATAATCAGACGGTTACTGGTATCATCGGAATTGGAACTCTTCGCTTGCTGCCGAAGATGGGGGCTGAGCCCTTATGGGAGTGTCCTAAGTAGCGAATACAGGCAAACTTTTAATAAGCTTGCAAAGCTACTATTGTTATGTGGACTCATCGTTGGCTACTGACGAAGAAGACAGAGCACGTGCATGAATATCCGGAGTGCAGTAATGGCAATTTATGATTGATTCATTCACTAACCAAGGCAAACAAATGTTTCTGTTATTTAGAAAACCGACACTCCATGGTGGTTGCAATCAACATAAAATCGGTCGCCTTTATTTCCTGGATATTTCCTGGGCATATAGGGCTAGACCCAAATTTTATAGACAGTATAATGTAACAGGGTAGGTGATGTGGTCAGCAGCATATTGGCCGCCTTTACTTCCCTGGACTGTACCTGAAACTCACTCAAGGCTGGGTTGACCTGAGAGCCAAGGTCACCATGCATGGCGTCTCTCTTATGTCATGACCTCTGACGAATGAGGGTCAGTGGTAGCGGACATTTGAACTTTTCTTTTCAATCAATTATTGGAGCCGGACATCTGAATCTAGTTTGTTTGTCATTGGGATAATTTGGCGGTCGGACTTCAGGTCCCGAAACTTGGACGAGTGGGGCCAATCGCAGCGGATCTTTGAACCTTGCCTGTCACCCAGTAAAACATTTGATGGTCGGCCATCTAAAACATTACTGAAACACCGTTGGATATTTGGATGACGGATGTTTTGAAGCCTAGTCAGCAATTAAGTCAGACTTTCGGTTGACTGACATTTGAACCAAGGTTTGTCATCTAGTGGGATAGTCGGTAAAACTAACGTTAGTCTGCCCATTTACACAGAGTTACACACTAGCTCACTTTTGATTGGTCAACTTTTAGCCTGTCTCACTTCTGATTGGTCGACCTCTGAGATCGCCTGCCACTTCTGTTAGACCCACTCTTTCCTTCTGACTCTCTCTCTCTCTCTCTCTCTCTCTGTCTCTCTCTGTCTCTTTCTCTCATGTTCGTGAAATCTTTCTGCCTCTCTCATCTCCACCCCCCCTATTTTTATCAGTTTCCTCCCTCATTATTTCCTTCTCTCTCTCTCTCTCTCTCTCTCTCTCTCTCTCTCTCTCTCTCTCTCTCTCTCTCTCTCTCTCTCTCTCTCGTTCATTCCTTCCTCCTCTCCCATCCCCACTCACCATTTTGTATGTTTCCTCATCCATTCTTTCCTTCTCTTTCTCTCTCTCTCTCTCTCTCTCTCTCTCTCTCTCTCTCTCTCTCTCTCTCACTCTCTCGTTCGTACAATCTTTCTTCATCTCCCACCACCACCACCACACCCTTCCCAATTGTATCTGTTTCCTCGCCCCTTTTTACCCTCTCTCTCTCTCTCTCTCTCTCTCTCTCTCTCTAGTTAAATCTTTTCGCCTCCCCCCCAACCCGCCATTTTATCCGTTTTCTCACACATTCTTTCCTTTTCTCTGTTTCTCTCTCTCTTTCTCTCTCTCTCTCGTTCGATCTTTCTGTCTCTCCCAACCGGCCCCCACCTACCCCTATCTTCAGCAACACTACAGCCTAATTCCCGTAGCCTTATCTAATTTTCAAATCTGAAAATCGCGGATTCAATTTAATAAACAAGAAACCTAAATTATCCTTGCTGGCTGCACGATGCTATCTATAACTTATCTAATCACGGGAGACACTCTTCTGTTGTGGCACACACGCCAAGCCCTTAGCCTTCACATTCGGCATTAGAACAACATGTGTTAAGTATACACGTCGAAAGGTTAGGAATGTTCTTGACAGTCGTGTTCTTCAGCTTGTGGTCAACGGATCCCCGGATGGTCTGAAGTATCCACTCATACACCGGGTACAATGGGTAAGTAAAGTGAAGTAAAGATTTCTTTTCACGCCTTCAGGTGCTTCTGGTTTATGGGCAGAGCATCTATATTTTACAAACCAATCGGCACTGGGTAGGTAATGTGGTCAGCATTACGCCGGCTGTCTTTACTTCCCCAGGACATACATCGTGTTATCCATTTTAGGCTGGGCGACCTGCCACGTCCCATCATCATCATCATCATCATCATCATCATCATCATCATCATCATCATCATCTCATCATCATCATCATCTCATCATCATCATCATCTCATCATTATCATCAGCTGCCTTGCCGACTGACGTGGGCGATCATGCCTCTTCATAATCTGAGATCTCCTGCAGCATGTATCAGTTCACGCGCCGACACACCTGCATGCCATGCAACAAGACTGTCATGCATCTTCTCTCGTTGTCTTCCTCCATCCCTCCCTCCACAGATCCCTCCAGTGGTCACAACATGCTCCATCCTCCCTCCTCTCACAACGTGGCCGAAAAATGATGACTGTCTCCCTCCGATGTCTGTGACAAGCTGTCCTCGGGCTCCCGCCTCTCTCAAAACCCCCCGGCTGCGCCCCATATGATAAAAATCCACACAGCAAGCAGTGCGTTTCGACCACGGTATGTTGGAATTACGAGTCGAACGCGCAGCGTCTAAGCCACGGACGCCGCTGGTACGATCGTTAGTGCACACTAGCCCCCATCCCCAACAACCCTCACTGGGTACTAGAGTACCGGTCCAAGCCACTAGTTTTGGTGCAATTAATACTTCTTAGCCAACTTAACTGACTCAAAGAAACCAGGCCACAATTATAATCGACACTGTTCGTAGTAGGTTAAACGATTTGTTTGTTTTTGTTTGTTTTGTTTTTCATAAAAGGCTGTATGGAAACTTTAGAAAAGAAATGGAGAAATCAAAAAAGATTCTTTCAGAAACAACTCTTCAGCAACATATAGCAGAGTTTCTAACCTATAAACCAGTGGTTCTCAACCTTCTTAATGCCACAGCCCTCTAATACGGTTCTTCGTGCTGTGGCGACCCTAAGAAATACAATTATTTTCGTTGCTACTCCATAACTTCAATAAATATGTGTTTTATGATGGTCTTTGGTGACCCTTGTGAAAGGGTCATTCGACCCCAAAAAAGGGTTGTGACCCACAAGTTAAGAACCGCTGCTCTATACAGCAGCAAATGTTGCGTTAGCTAAATGTTTTTAATTTGTAGCAGTGTAATTTACCACAGAAAAGACGAAGGGACAAATTATAAATACAGTTTTTATACCTTCTTCTTGTTCTGTCTTTCTAGCCCCCAGTTGAGTATAGGCCCTCAACCAACTCAAGCCAAAACGCTCTCTCCTTCGCTTTCACGTGCAGCTCTCCCCATGACCTCTCCATCTTTTTGCTTCACTCTCTAGCTCCCTTCTTCAAATGCGTTTTAGTCCCCCTTTATTTCTTTGCCGCTTGGGGTTCCAGTGCGAAGACATTCTAGTTATATTTTTCTCAGGTTTTCTCAGCACGTGTCCTATCCACCGCCAGCGTCTTTTCGTCACCTTTCGATCTTCATACCAGCCTTGTGCAATCATCCTTTGGCTGGCTGAAGAAAACTGACCATATGCGAAATGAGATGTTTGAAAAAAAAAACTGTGAACAAAATTAGAAGAGATCATGCGTGAAACGAAGAAATTACAAGATCTCTTGGAACAACACCTTCAATTAAATCTATTGAAAACAAAGACTGGAATGGTTTGGTCATTAATGAAAATGAATCCAATGAATTCCCATATGGTTTTTTGGGGCACCATTGAAGAGACCCACTGCCTCCATAACAAGCATGTCGTAACAGTCGACTGATTAGGGAATTCCTTCGAAGTCTGAGTGCATCTGCCTACGAGGCAAGGAATCAGCAGTCTGCGTTCAAATAGCCAGATCTGTAAAACGTATGTGCATGCAAAACTTCCGTTCTGGAACAAGACTAATGTCCAGAAGAGGACGAACAACCAGAACTTTCTGCCGGAGTTTACAGCCGATAAACAGCAGCTGAAGAAGAAAACAATAGCATTATTATTGTTTCTGTTGTTGTTTTTGATCCCCTTCATAGAGACAATGTCTGACCCCTCCCATCGAGACTTCTTTGTGTGTGTGTGTGTGTGTGTGTGTGTGTGTGTGTGTGTGTGTGTGGATTTAGAAAAAGTTGTGTCCTGTTCTGAGTCTAAAGATAGTAGCTGGCCCAGCCCTGTCCTATAGATAACGGCCATTGTGCTGCTGGAAGCGTGGTTTGTGTGTTTGTGTGTGTGTGTTTGTGTGTGTGCATGCATGCGCGCGTATATGAGTGTGTGTGTGTTTATTTCATTGTGTTTTTATGTTGACAATTTAAGTGGGATATCTGGTTGTTGCGCTCCAGTGACTTCGTGGGTCGATTTGACAAACTCCTTATTTCCAGGTATATGGGATCTCTTAAAAAATAGTATCCAATCGGTGACTGGGGGCGAATACATTCACTGACCTGGGGGGTCTGAAATCCTGATTCGGTTCTATGTATTCAACTTGGGACACACACACACACACACACACACACACACACACACACACGAGCTCTCTCTCTCTCACTCTCTTTCTCTCTGTCTCTCTCTCTCTCTCTCCCTCTCTCTCTCTCTCTCTCTCTTTCTCTTTTGTTGTACCCCACCAGGATATCAAACAAGCGATAAACACTCGGGGACACAAAGTGCCACTGTGCGAATGAGGATTACCTGTGGAGAGGTCACAGAAAACCCTTTCTTTCAGCCGTTAGGCCACATTTATGGCCCGGCTAAATCCAAGGTCCCTGACAAAAGCCAGGGTGGGGCTTCGAATAACTAAAAATGGCATCCCATAGGGGGACGACTAATAAACTTGGGACAAGACTTATTCCTCTCTTATCCTCGATTACGTTTCAGAAAGTTTTCTTTATGCATTGAGTACAGATCTACCTTCGCAATCCATATATTTTCTTGTGACCCAGACCAGATCCCTTTCAATGAAATTTTCAGCTTAGTTAGCTTGGGTCATCATTATCATGTAGCAGATCCTTTGCAGAACGTCACTGTCAGCACTGTCTGTGTGAAAGATACCCGGTCTCTCACCCATGACAAGTTTCTTGGGATAGTTTCCCCTTGCTTTCCACATCCACATGGCCTTAGACTGTCCTCAGTCTTCAGCAACCTTTCAGATTACCAGGGCAAGTGAGTTCCCTGCTCTGTGATACTCATGCTAACAGCAGAGGGCACTAGGGGCGAGTACTCGGTTCCCGTAGCTGCATTGGCCACACCCTAGTTTGTTTAGCATCCTCTACCGCGAGGAGGTTGTCAGCGACCTAATTTACTTTAATCATTTTATATGGCTCGTTATGTAGGCCAGCTAACAGACTTCACTACCCTGGACACTCTTAAGACACGCGCCTATTGAGTACAAACATAATCTTCAATGTACAATGAACAAACCGACTGTAGACACCTCAACTAGGTAGGCAGTTCTCATCCGAAACGATGGCGTTGAACAGCTTTTACATTCACTGGTCAACCCAAGTCGTTCCCGTGGATTATTGAGAGCACGACTCCTAGCTGACAGTTTATCAGTGCTAACTAAGCCACCGTCTATTGCCACATGGGACTCAGCGTCACACGTAAGGTGAATGGCCTAAGCGTGACTGGGCAGTGTTACCGCCATTAACAATGCGTGTCACACCTTTACTAACTGCCCAAACAAATACAGCATGGAATGTCTACTATACAAGGAACATTAACTCTACACTATCTAGTCGAAACATTAAATGGAAACACAGCCTTGAGACCAAAATTGCATTTCCCAAAACTTCAGTTCTTTTAGAGGACTTATTGCCAAATGTAATAAATTCCTGAGAGTTAATAAGGACAGGCTGATTCACCACATGTTTAAAAAAATAAAAACAGGAGATGGGTCTAACTTTGGAACTAGTAACACGACGGCTGAATATTTGTTGGAACAGTGGCGAGCATTCGGAACACAGAAAATAATTTAGATTTACTGGTAAACTTCGTAAAAGTAGAAACAGACTGTTGCCTTTTTTCAAATATATGCAGGCGGATATCTAAAATCAGTTAGTTATTTAGTTAGTTAGATAGTTAGTTAGTTAGTTAGTTAGTTAGTTAGTTAGTTAGTTAGTTAGTTAGTTAGTTAGTTAGTTAGTTAGTTAGTTGGTTGGTTGGTTAGTTAGCTAGTTAGCTAGTTAGCTAGTTAGTTAGTTAGTTAGTTAGTTAGTTAGTTAGTTGGTTAGTTAGTTAGTTATTTAGTTAGTTAGTTAGCTAGCTAGCTAGTTGGTTAGTTAGTTGGTTAGTTAGCTAGTTAACTAGTTGGCTGGCTAGTTGGTTAGTTAGTTGGTTAGTTAGCTAGTTAGTTAGCTAGTTAGTTAGCTAGTTAGTTAGCTAGTTAGTTAGTTAGTTAGTTAGTTAGTTAGCTAGTTAGTTAGTTAGTTAATTAGTTAGTTAGTTAGTTAGTTAGTTAGTTAGTTAGTTAGTTAGCTAGTTAGTTAGTTAGTTAGTTAATCAGTTAATTGCAGTTTCCAACTTCATAGCGAACAGGCCATACCGCAGTTGCTCCGTTCATGTGCCAGCGCAAGCCACACAGAATGTCCATCACTGTACCTTGTGGAAAAATTGACACAGCAGTCTCAGCGTGTCCACCAGCATACACGAGCATTAAATGCATGCGGCAGCCATCAGAAGTGCCGTCACAAACAGTCCAACACTAGAAATGCTGTACACTATCGTCTGAAAAGACGAAAGGTGCTAATCAAAAATACAGTTCGGTGGAAACAGCGGTTACAATCGTTCAAGAGACTAGAACGCATGTGAAGAAAAATCCGGACCACTGTTTTGGCATGCACACACTCTGAACTGTTTGCAGCCGTGACTCTCAGAGGACTCATGAATGTATGCAGGTAAATTGTACCCCACCAGGACATCACACAAGCGATAAACACCCGGTGACACAAAGTGCCACCATGCGGATGAGGATCACCCTTGGAGTGGTCCTGGAAACTCCATTCAGCCGTTTGGCCATATTTCATCCCCGGCTATACTCAGAGCTCCCGGCAAAAAGCCAGGGTGGGGCTTCAAAGTAGCTAAAAAATTGCATTCTTCAAGGAGATGACGAGCTCATAATTAGAGAATATAAACCTCGTTGTCCATGTTTCCCGTGCATAAAACAGCAGATAATTCTTCTCTGTTACAGATCCCTTTTTAGAGCAGCTCCAACAGAACAGTGCTGCCAGGATCCTGCAAGAGCTGCCTCGCTACAACTGGCTGGAGCAGAAGATCCTTCAACGAACCGCCTACAACCAGAGCCCCGGTTCGGCCAATTCCAACTCCCCGCAGTCTCAGAGCAGCAGAGGAACCAACAACAGGAGCCCCGGTTCCCCGGACGCCAACAGCAGGCCCAAACTCACTAGTGCTCTAGAGGGTGTCCTTATGACAAGAAACAGCACTGTGCCCAAACAAAGTCATGACGGCGATGGCGGCAAGGGTGAACGACTGAAATCGTTACCCGCTGAGAATGTCTTGCAGAAGGATGATCCTTCATCAAAGCAAAATGTTGCAGAGTTCTCATCTACGACGACGAAGAAAACGGATAATGTCGTTTCTACGTGCATGAAGTTGAAGTAAGAAACCACAAGTGTATATGACTGATAACACTTTTATGTCTGTCTGTCTGTCTGTCTGTCTGTCCGTCTGCCTGCCTGCCTGCCTGCCTGTCTGTCTGTCTGTCTGTCTGTCTGTCTGTCTGTCTGTCTGTCTGTCTGTCTGTCTGTCTGTCTGTCTGTCTGTCTGTCTGTCTGCCTGCCTGCCTGCCTGCCTGCCTGTCTGTCTGTCTGTCTGTCTGTCTGTCTTGCAGATTCTCCACCTTAGTTTTCTTCCCCTCCCCACTCTCTCACTAGAGGCTTACCTGCCGATCTAAACGTCGTGGGTTCAAATCTTGATGGAGTTGGTCTTTTTTTTTTTTTAAGAATTCTTATCAGGTAAGGTCCTGGAGGTGAAGGCAGCCTGTGTGTTGTTGACCACATCATCTCCCGTGTGCCGATTTTTCTATAAAACACACGTATATCCCTTCATGCCTAATATGTATGACGACATGGAAAAGGATCCATTCCTTCACTTACTTTCACTATTTTTGTATATCTTCTTCTTCTTCTTCTTCGCGTTCACCAGCTGTACACTCTGGCGGAAAGTTCTGGTTGCACGTCCCCTACTGAACTGCAGTTCTGCTCCAGAACCTGAGTGTTGCGTACTTTTGTATATATCGTGTAACTTTGTTCTAGACTTTATGTTTTATCCACATTCCACCCTTTTCTGCACAAAGAATAGTGACATCTTACCCTGCCAGGCATGTCTTTGGAGGTAACTAGGTGTCTGCTAATCTTTGTTTCAGTTTTATAGGAAAGGATCACCCCATAAGTGCCCAGATCATGTGACAACGAAAAACACACATGTGTTATATCATATCCAGTTGGCCTTTTTATGTGTGTTATATCATATGTTGTGTCATATCCAGTTTACCCTTTTCTGTGTTTTATATCATATGCAGTTTACCCTTTTCTGTGTGTTATGTCAAATCCACTCTATCCTTTCTATACATTATGAAATATCCAGTTTACCCTTTTTCTGTGTTTTATATCATATGCAGTTTACCCTTTTCTGTGTGTTATGTCAAATCTACTCTATCCTTTCTATACATTATGAAATATCCAGTTTACCCTTTTCTATAAGTTATGTCATATCCAGTTTACCCTTTACTATGTGTTGTATCCTATCCACTTTACCTTTTTCTAAGCATTATGTCACTTCCTGTTTACCATCTCTGTATCCCACCCCACCCTCCCTTCTTTCTAGTAAGCCAACCTTATATCTTCATCTCCCCAGCACCAGACAAGAAGCAGAAATAGCCTTGGCACCGGCACCAACCCTAAACCTTGAGGTCTCTGCTGTGGAGAATGATGATGTGGAAGGGTATGAGATCAACATCCCATCTCCAGGTAACAGTCTTCTTCTTGTTCTTCTTCACATTCACTGGCTGTAAAACCTGGCAGAACATTCTGGTTCGTCCACTTCTGGACGTTAGTGTTGTTCCAGAACAGGAGGTTGTGTGTGCATATCCATTTTACAGATTTAGCTAATTTGTGTACAGACTGTTGGTTCACACAGTGCTCTCCAGCTTCAAAAGAAACAACCCCAATTATTCACCTTTTATGATATGCTTCTAGTGACAGCAGTGGGTTTATTCTTTGTCCCACTGACATGGGTACCCAGAAACCATACAGGAAAGGTAAGAGCCAAAACCCACTATAGGAATTCTTGAAATTTCCAAAAAAAGCATTTTGACTTGTCTATCTTTTGCCAAACTGCTTTCCAGACTTTTCAAGCTGGTTTTTCTTCTTATCCGCTCCTAGAATTCCTCGCAGTGCCAGGAAAGGAAGAGATCCGTGGAACAGGCCCTTCAGTTCCCTTTGTATATAGTATTTGTCAGTGTCTTTGATATTTCTGTGATCAATATTCTGCATTGTAAACCTCTGGCTCTGTTACAGCTGTATCTGTACCACATTGACCTCTGTGGTGCCCTCTCTGGTGACACTTTATTGTGGCAACAGGATAATTCAGTCTACCAGCAAATAAGAGGTTTGCAAAACCATACATTTGCCAATTATTCTGTTTAATACCTTATGTTTGTGCGATACATCTTCACACTGCAGGTTTTTTCTTCTTCTTACAGTTCATGCCGCGCGTCATTGGTAGTCATGTCTTTCCACAAATTTCTGTCTCCTGTACTTTCAGTCAACTCTGATACAGATGACCCTCCATGCAACGATGTCAGACTGTCCAGCTTCTATTCTCTCATTCTCCCTCTGCCTTTCCTTCCTTCTGACTTTCATACTGTAACGATGTTTTCTCCATCTCATCACTGCAGGCAGCACATACAAATTTGGTAACTTTAGTTACAGAGGGCTGGCACATTGATCATTGTGACATTGTTAATGCCATTAGAGAGGTAGGAGGTTTGGAGAATTTTGGAAGCAGCACATCCACATCGATGCTAAGAGTGCAAGAATTGGGAGTAAAGATCGGCACAGCCAGGCACGAGAATCACAAAGGATGCATGAGAAGTCTTTTTAACCAACATAGGACTAGGACCATCAACCGCAAAACGCTGATGTATCTGAGCACCTATGGATGTGTCCGGAGTGCTGTGAAGACTACCCAGATCATAACTCATAACTCATAGCATACCAATTTCCATACCATAATGCAGCACACAGGATAGAAAGCTCTTCACCAGAAGTGCTGTTCTGTTTCTACGTGCTGGTTCACACTGTTTGAATGTTTAGCACATTTCTGTAAAACCACACTTCTGAGAGATTCTGTACAATGTGGCTTGTCTTAACCACTGTCTCATGGCAGACAACAGAGACACAACAACTTTCGGTACATAAATGAGCTGATATATTGAAGTTGGTCATTTCCTTGTGGGATGCAATTTTTCCTTTTTTGAAGCCCCACCCTGGCTTTTGCCAGGGGCCCTAAATATAGCCGGGCCTGAAATAGGGCCTAACGACTAAACAGGGTTTCTGGGACCTCTCCACAGGTGAACCTCATCCGCATGATAGCACTTTGTGTCACCGGATGTTTATCATTTGTGTGATGTCCTGGTGGGGTACAACTTACATACGTACAAACGAGCTGACTGGGAGCAGATCTTGAGGCAGACTTAGACAAGGATGCCTGAAACATGTAGAATAACTAAGACAATTACTAATAAACTACACACATTCATAAACTGATGCCTGTGAGGATCATAGAGTTAAATTATATATATAATAAAATTACAAATGCACAACTTTGGGAGAGGACGAAGCAAACTTCTGGGAGCCAAGTGAGGAAGAAAAGATGCTGGCATTTGAAATGACACACATTGAGAAAACCTGAGAACAACATACCTAGTATATATTTTCACTGGAACCCACTAAGACATAAAAATAAAGGCAGACAAACACGTGGAGAAGGAAGCTAGAGTGGGAATTTAAGATAGGGGTGAGCAACTTGTGATAGCAAAGGATAGAACTACTTGGGGTGAGTTGGTTGAGGGCCTACTCTCCATTAAGGAAGAAATAGCGCAAGAGGAAACACAAAGACTGAGAAACGGAAATATAAGCCATTATATAATTTTCTGATAAAAGCATTTTCTAGAATTCTCTTGAACTAAAGTATTGGTTTTTTAACTTGTCCATTAAGGTAAACTTCTGTCAACATCCTTTCTGACCCCTTTAACGTATCAGTACATAATAAAACATTTTTTATTATTATTTTAATATAGCCAAGATGATTATCTATCATTAGTAATCATTGAAGTATCTACAGTGAGCACATGTTGCCAGTTAAGTCTTTAACATAAAACTAACATTATCAGAGTGAATATGAAATGTCATTTATATGTTAAACTTGTTTTGGTCTGGCATGTTCTGTGTATTTGACCTTCATGTAATAACAGGAAGCTAAACGCTATTTTAGTTCTTTCTTTTTTTGGGTCCATATATCGAGGTTTATAAGCTTAATCTTAATCTCTGAAGGTTATTTTACACTCTGAAGGTCACCTCCCTAACACTCTCAAGTTTACCTCACTCACATTCTAAAGAATACCTCCCTCACACTCTAAAGGAAGGAAGAAAGAAAGAAAGAAAGAAAGAAAGAAAGACAGACAGACAGACAGACAGACAGACAGACAGACAGACAGACAGACAGACAGACAGACAGACAGACAGACAGACAGACAGACAGACAGACAGACAGACAGACAGACAGACAGACAGACAGACAGACAGACAGACAGACAGACAGACAGACAGACAACAGAAGAACAAAGAAAGAAAGAAAGAAAAAAGAAAGAAAGAAAGAAAGAAAGAAAGAAAAGAAAGAAAGAAAGAAAGAAAGAAAGAAAGAAAGAAAGAAAGAAAGAAAGAAAGAAAAAAAGAAAGAAAGAAAGAAAGAAAGAAAGAAAGAAAGAAAGAAAGAAAGAAAGAAAAAAGAAAGACAGACAGACAGAAAAACAGAAAGACAGAAAGACAGAAAGAAAGAAAGAAAGAAAGAAAGAAAGAAAGAAAGAAAGAAAGAAAGAAAGAAAGAAAGAAAGAAAGAAAGAAAGAAAGAAAGAAAGAAAGAAAGAAAGAAAGAAAAAGAGAAAGAAAGACAGAAAAAAAAATGAAAGAAGAAGACAGAAACAACAGCAGTAGAGAAGGAAGAAGAAGAAAAAGCTAGTGCAGAAGAGAACAAACAAAAAGCATGAAAGACAATCTTTGCTGAAACTGCATTGAATGTTGGTAAAGAATTTGTAAGAGTGACAACCTATTTGTCTTTGCTGTTTTTCTTGAGTGATATAATTGCTAGTGCATTTGCTGCATCAGCTCTGACATGTAGTTTTGCCCAACTTCTTAGTTGAGTGCATGGCGTAACACTAAGAGCTGCGGATTTTATTTGAACTGTGATAAACTATGGAGGCGACCCATTTGCTATGTAGCTGAAACTAAGATTACCAGATTACGTAGTTAAATCCTTCTTTCATTATCTTCAGATGATGGCAACGATGAACACAATCTCACCATTGACCTGACGGGCATTGATGAAACAGAAATGGCTTCCTCTGAGTTTGCAGATGGGGTTAAAACCTCAGAGTTGGTAGATCCTGAGTGTGATGATAGTGGCCCCATGGATACTGATGCCCATGAGAGCTGGTAAGGAGAGCATTGTTTTTTTTTAAAAATATGTTATGCCAACAGAATATCATGATGACAGAATATCATGATGACAGAATATCATGATGACAGAATATCATGATGACAGAATATCATGATGACAGAATATCATGATGACAGAATATCATGATGACAGAATATCATTGAATTACAGAATTGCATGCTTCATCAAGCTTTACTCCCCAGTCATGAAATGATGTTAGCACCATAGATTCTTCATTATCCAACAGCCTAAACCATACTAGGTTGACGGTATCAGCTCTGCCTGTACTTCCATGCAGTGGTGAATAACTTGCCAGCTGGTCTACTCTTTCATTACCTTTCACTCCTGCAAATCCAGGTAGAAAGATTCAGGTGAGAAAGGCTGATTGCTGCTTCTAAAATGCTTTCTACCCATTGATACTACCTGTTGAGAGTTTTCTGACGCATGTTCAGAGTCTGATACAATTACTAGTCCGGATCATGGAAGTACATCCTTTCACTTAAGAAAACCTCCAGAATTGGCACCTATAATGTTATAATTCTGAGCACTGGAGCCAACAGGGGCAGAAAAAAGGGGGCCACGACCAAGCAAAGTTTGGGACACATTGGTCTGTAGGTTTTTCTCAAGGTCAGCATTGGGCATCCTGTGTGGTTTTCATTGGCATCAGAATGGAACAATGAGGGGGTGGTCTGTTTACTGTAAAGTTGGAACTGCGATTAATGATTAGCTTACATGGCTACACTAGTATAGCTCTTCTCACTATGAAAAACAAATATGTAATCATCACTTGTCTTGTTTTGTGTCAGTCACAGGTTGGACAAAAACAAGAACTCCCTAGCTGGCAAACAACAAGCCAAAGGAGCCTTAACTTCACCTCCTGGCCTAACAAGCAGTACACGTGCGACATCAGGCTCACCTTCAGTAAGGCAAAATACATTCAGAAAAACAGAAGAACAGGCAATGTCTGGCAGCATGGTGAACACATGCACTGGCCCACCTCAAGGTTTACTCCCTTCACAGTCCCAGCTGTGTAACTCAGTGACGGCTGTGGTTACCACAACACAAAGTACAGTTACCCTGTCCAAAAGCATCATCAGACAGGAGGTAATTTTACTGACATCATCTTCCACATCTCAGGGAGGTGACTCGGAAAGACTGCCAGGAATTTCCAGTGATAATTCAAGCAGTGTCACTAGCGTTAGTGTTGTTGGGGATAAATGTGGTGCTGACAGTAACTGCTGCGGTTTAGTAGGCTTGCAGAGTCTGGGGACAAAGACAACCACCACGGTAACTGCGACAGCAGCTTCAGCATTATCAGCAACAACAACGACATCTTCGAAGCTGACAGGAGCGTTGGAGAGTGAGACTGCTGCTCCACTTGATTTGTGCCTCAAAAAATCTGGCAAGTATATGTTTGTCATATATGTGTGCGCTAGAGACATATTTGATATATGTATGTGCAGTAGTGTCTTATGCTGGGTGCACTATAGAAATATTTGTCATATGGATGCATTAGATGGCAGTTTATACGTATAAACTGGAGACATTTTTGTCATTTTGTATGTGCTAGTGACACCTTTGTCATATGTACATGAAAATAAAAATGCATCTTCCCTGAAGCAACATAAGGATGTCAGTTGGCTATTTCTTAGTCCTTAGGGAAGAAAATAGGGGTTTTTGAGCTGAAATGCTATAGAAAGATTCTCATAATACCATGGACACAGAAGAGAAGACATACTGACTCTCTAACAGATCTAAACATCAAGGAAAATTGACCAATTAACAGTAGCTGAAATATTTTGGTCATATCAAGCGCCGTGGCAAAAAAAAAAAAAATAGCAGACGGGATGGTACTATAAAGAAGGGACAGGGGCTGACCGACATGAAGATGAGTACAGGATATAAGTGACTCCTTAAATATGAAAGTACATGAGGCAGGAGAGCTGGTGAGAGAGCAAGTTTCTTTCATGCAGACCGTGATGAGAGCGACGTTCTGCAAAGGACCTGCTACATGATGATGATATGCATTAGAGGCATATTTTCTTTGATGGGGAATTACAGACAGGTAGAAGATGTCGAGCCCAGCCTCTGATAAGATACAAAGATTTGTGCAAGTGGGACATGAAGGATGCACATGCTGAGGTAGATACGTTACCTTTATGTGCACTGGGGGCTGAAACCTCAACGTTCCACTGCATTACTGGGAAGAACGGGGTCCTTGAGCAGCAGAGGATAATAGACATTAAGAGTCTTGTATTGCTCATCATTGCTTCATTAGGACCCCTAGTTAGGACTCCTAGTTAGGACCCCTAGTCGTGATTTACCCTGACATGGGGTTCAGAACCTTTTTTATCTCACCTAAAAAATGGAAAGGTTTAACTCTTTAGGTTCCAAACAACATACTTTCTTCTGATCAGCTGCTTATCTGTACGTACCACGCCAGGCAAATTGGGATTGTGAGTTAGGCTGGATTTTGACATAATAAGGCCCTGAGCTCTATATAGCCCCGTCAAGGGACCCCTACTCTGTCTGAACTTCAGCTTATTTCATAACTGTAGGGGCTCAGAATAACTTTGAACAGGATTTTTTCTTCTTCTTCTTCTTCTTCTTCTTCTTCTTCTTCTTCTTCTTCTTCTTCTTCTTCTTCTTCTTCTTCTTCTTCTTCTTCTTCTTCTTCTTCTTCTTCTTCTTCTTCTTCTTCTTCTTCTTCTTCTTCTTCTTCTTCTTCTTCTTCTTCTTCTTCTTTCTTCTT
>CAJHNH020000483.1:32500-137482 GCA_905116865.2 Candidula unifasciata
CTTCTTCTTCTTTCTTCTTCTTCTTCTCTTCTTCTTCTTCTTCTTCTTCTTCTTTCTTCTTCTTCTTCTTCTTCTTCTTCTTCTTCTTCTTCTTCTTCTTCTTCTTCTTCTTCTTCTTCTTCTTCTTCTTCTTCTTCTTCTTCTTCTTCTTCTTCTTCTTCTTCTTCTTCTTCTTCTTCTTCTTCTTCTTCTTCTTCTTCTTCTTCTTCTTCTTCTTCTTCTTCTTCTTCTTCTTCTTCTTTCTTCTTCTTCTTCTTCTTCTTCTTCTTCTTCTTCTTCTTCTTCTTCTTCTTCTTCTTCTTCTTCTTTCTTCTTCTTCTTCTTCTTCTTCTTCTTCTTCTTCTTCTTCTTCTTCTTCTTCTTCTTCTTCTTCTTCTTCTTCTTCTTCTTCTTCTTCTTCTGCATTCATCTGAAGATATAACTTTTGGGGCCCGTTTACAGCATAGCTGCAATATTTGCACCTTTTGGCCAACACATCTGACTTTTGCTGGCATTTGTTGACCAGGTGAGTCTTTCTGGGAGTTCAGGAATGAGTACCTGTGGATAGCCATGCAGCCGTAAATCCTCAGACTCAAAGACCCCCCCCCCCCCCTGCCTACACCACAAAAGTAATTAAATGAAGCAGTAATTGGCAGTACCTGTGGAATTCTGATCCGACTATTAAGTCTTTTAGGTCACCGGAGGTGCTCCTATAGGTTTCAGCTTCACTCACTCATGTCTTATTTTGCTTATTTTTAATTACACCAGCTAATCTGAGAAAATGATAAAAATATATTTCTTTTAAATATCATCATCATCATCATGTAGCAGGTCCTTTGCAGAAGGTCGCTCTAATTAAGATCTGCCTGAAAGGAACTCAGTCTCTCACCAGCTCTCCTGCCTCATGAGCTTTCATACTCAAGGACTCGGCTCCTGCCCCTCCTTCCTGGTACCATGCCTTCTGCTATAATTTTTTCAAATCCATCGTAGCGCTTGATATGACCAAAATATTTCAGCTTCCGAGACAGGATGCTGTTTATCAGCCAATCTTCCTTGATGTTCAAATCTCTCAAGATGTCAGTATTTCTCCTCTTTTTCGTCCAAGATATTCTTTTAAAAATATGGATGAAAAAATATGTTGTTGTTTTTATTTTTTTTATTAAATGAAATAATTAAGAAAATGTCCCCATGTGGGTTCCGGGACCCCACTGTGGGGAAAACAATAATAGATCCACTTCCTCCACAGTAAGTATGTCGTAAGAGTTGACTAACTGAGGATTTCCTTCAAAATCAGAATGCATCTGCCTGAGATGCAAGGAACCAACAGATAAGTCAGATCTGTAAAACAGATGTGCATGCAGAACTCAGGTTCTGAAACATGCCTAAAGTTGAGAGTTTGAACAACCAGAACTTTCCGCCGCAGTGTACAGTCGGGGAACGAGAAAATAAAGAAGAATAAAGAAAATGTTTGAAAAATTACAGAAAAAATACTATATAGTCCTCAAAAAGGCTGTGAGTTACAACGCAGAACTTTTTTCTTGAATTGAGAATTTCTTCTTCTTCTTCGTGTTCACCAGCTGTAAACTCTGGCGGAAAGTTCTGGTTGTTCGTCCACTTCTGGGCTGCAGTCCTGTTCCAGAACTTGAGTGTTGTGTGTGCATCCGTTTGACAGATCTGATTTTTTTCTGGGATGAATGACACTAATTGGGAGGCTGCCTCTCAAGACCGAAATGCATGTAAAGCAAACAGAACAGCAAGTCTGATTAAGAAAAGGATGAGCAGAAAGGTGACTGCAGGAGATCTCCTCCCTGGAACAACACTCATTCCCTGTCCTCACTGTCCGAGAACTTTTTGAGCTTGCATAAGCCTCATCAGTCATCTTCGTACTCATACTTGATGAAAAAAGAGTGCTCATCATCATCTTGATGGACCATACACACATACAAGAAGATTTTATTTGACATCGTTCTCAAAGAAACTGTTTTGGTAGTTATGAAGAGAACTGACCCCCTCACATCATTATGCCAATGACATAGAATTTCAGAAGGTCTAATATGTCTCAACCTCTAGACCAAATCTGCCATGATATTACTTTTCCTTTCTAGCCATGCTGTAAATTGGTTTATCCTACATCTGTGAATTCTAATAAATTTAGCTTGAAAGCTTAACTGGCATGCCATATTCTTAACTCTGTGGCAACAGCAGCTAAATTCAAATTTTATGGAGTTAACATTTGGTTTCACATTCGAAGGGAAACAGAAGTAGGATGCTGTATGGAGCTATAAAGGTGTGTTTGAGGACCATAATTTTTATCTCAATTCAATTTAAGTTCGTAATTGTTTCATAATGGATGGTTTGGCAGTAGGAAATACATGCAGTTTGGTTTACATTCTCCTGCCTATCTACTTTTTATCTGTCTGTACATAACGTTTGCAGTTTGGGGGACTTCTTCTGATGATGATCTGATGATGATCAGAAGATTCCTGTTGTGCTCACTCATTGGGGAGTTATTCATATTAGTCCATCTATCTATCAGTCTGTCCATCCATCCATCCAGCCAGCCAGCCAGCCAGCTGTCTGTCTGTCTGTCTGTCTGTCTGTCTGTCTGTCTGTCTGTCTGTCTGTCTGTCTGTCTGTCTGTCTGTCTGTCTGTCTGTCTGTCTGTCTGTCTGTCTGTCTGTCTGTCTGTCTGTCTGTCTGTCTGTCTGTCTGTCTGTCTGTCTGTCTGTCTGTCTGTCTGTCTGTCTGTCTGTCTGTCTGTCTGTCTGTCTGTCTGTCTGTCTGTCTGCCTGTCTGTTTGTGGTGTCTTTCAGTCTCTCTAGTCATCGGTTCTTCCCAATCATTATATCCACTGCTAACCCACATTCATTGGTACAAATGTTATACTACCAGGTAACACAAACATTACAATTATATCAAAATCAGAAAATAAAATGTTTGCCACACTTTATTGTTAGCATCTTTCTGTCTCTCTGGACAATAGTATTATGTTGTCCTATATGAAAACATGCGACTCACAGCCCATGGCAATGGGGAGTCTGACCAGCAGGACCTGCTCAAGTTGAAAATTTCTTTCATAATAAGTACCCAGGATTGCAGGATCGTTGTTGCTAACTGTTTGTATTGATTCTACTTCTTCTCAAAAACTCAGTTCTCAGCCTTTCTGCAGTCATTTTCTCCTTTATTCCTCTTCCGTTACTGGTTTTGTCCCTCCGTGCAGCACGGTAGGCCATAGTTTGTTTTGCACCTTTCCATCTTTCCAGACGGTATTGTTATTTTGTGATATAGGGCGGCATATGAATGAAGTTCCTCCTCTCTATAGAACAACGCCTGGCCAGTACTGCAAAGACAATGTGTTGCCCCTGCCTCCGTCGGCCTTGTTTACTCTAAATAAAAGGTAACACCAGTAAACTTGAGATAAAACACACAGCAAAAGCTGCCAGTGCTGAGAAGCATTGATCTGTCTGTCCACCTGTCGGAGCTTCCCTCCTGCACCAGCTGCCAGCCAAGGCTAAGGGCCTGGTACTCCTTGAATTAACATGAAGTTTTCAGGTTATATTTCCTCTTCCTGGGATAAGGCTAGTATCCTTCCAAAAGTGTTCCTTCACTGAAATCATTGGCACAAATGTGAAATGTCAGGTTTGGCATAGGCCATCTAACATTCATTGATTACCAGAAACAGGTAGTACCTTCTACTATTGTATGGTAGCTCATATCTGACCCAGTTAACAGAAAACAGGTAGAACTGACTACTATTATATGGTAGCTCAGTCATATCTGACCCAGTTAACAGAAAACAGGTAGAACTGACTACTATTATATGGTAGCTCAGTCATATCTGACCCAGTTAACAGAAAACAGGTAGAACTGACTACTATTATATGGTAGCTCAGTCATATCTGACCAAGACCTGACTGCCTTGCCTAAGTTAATCATAATAAATAAATAACACTTTTTGTTATGGATTGAACAGAGTCCCTGACAACTTCAAGCTGTCGGACCAAGGGTAATCCCCCTGTGCAGATGGTGCTGCCCCAAGTCCAGCATAAACTAGCCTCTACCTCTTCACAGTCTGGGTTCACCACAGGGTCGCAGGTCACTGCTGAGGTCAAGCCTGGAGGAAAGTCTGCAATACATGGATTGGAATTGTCTGAAGATTTAGGTGGGCTGTTTTCTACAATTGTTTTATTGTTGTGATTATTCTACTACTGCTACAAATTCTGGGAGTCGCTGTGGCGGAGAGGCTAGATGCTCGCTGCGGATCGGAAGGTCTGGGGTTCACTCCCTGGCGGAGCCGGACTTTAAAAAAAATTGACCTCAGCTCCCAGGTCGACCCAGCCTTGAGTGGGTACCGGGTGCAGTCCTGGGAAGTAAAGGTGGCTGGCGTGATGCTGACTACATCACTCATATTGTGCCGATTGGTCTATAAAAATATAGGTCTAGCCCTATATGCCCTAAACGCCTAAAGGCGTGGAAAAGGGTCCTTTACTTTACTTACTACAAATTCTACATTGACTACTAGTACGCCCACTACCACTACTACTGAATGTTGAATGAAGAGCCTACATTATGTTACTTGGGACATCCAGATAAGTGCTCTGTCCCCATCTCCAGCAGCAAGTGCAGAATTCCATTTTTGATGGCGTTAGTACCAGTCTGATTGTATCTCCGCCTCACCTTTTCTTGAGTGTTAAGCATCGGCCAGATCCTCTCGTCACTACTTCTAATTTCCTTTTACTGAATTTTCAAGGATGCACATAATATAAATCCTACTCCAAATGTAAGCCATAGTTAAGATCATAATCTAGATGGATTTAATTCATCCATTTGAGCATATGATGGATGTATTGAATTATAAAGTAATTCATAAAAAAAACATTTTTTATTGATATTAACACTGTTGTTAATGTATATTTTGTCTATAAAAGAAAGATATCCCTAGAAAATAAGTCCTAAAATGCCATTGTGAAGAAAACTGAATACAAGACCTAGGTCTAAATTCGAGGAAAGATGATAAAAAATGTTACAAATGCTTCTATGATTGCCACACACAGCATACACCTCTAGGACACTAATGGGTCTAGGGTTACATTATGGTAACCTGCAGTCATCTGCTGGTAAAAACCCTTGTGCACCAGTTGAGTTGAGTTGAGTCAAGAATTGACATCACAACGCTCGGGGCATTCCCATGTGTGCTCCGTCCTCATTTTCAGCAGCCAGCGTAGAGTTCCAATACTGATGGTACAGGTCACAATACTGTTATATGTCTGTCTTGCCTTTCCTCTGAGTGTAGTGAGCCAGACAGACCCTCTAGTTTCACCCAGGTGCCTCATTCTCTCTAGGTCATAATAATCTTGTTTCTTTACTGATTCTGTTGCTTGTTTCCAAACGGCTTTGACCACATCGACCTTGTCATATATTATTCACCATCCAGTGGTGCTGATTCAGCCAATCTGTCTGCTTGTTCATTACCCATTCGCCGGCATAGCCTGGAGAAAAGATCCAAAGTAAGCTCACTACCTGTGACCGTCCCAGTGAAGCTTGCCACTCTTCTGGAAGCATCCCTGTCTTCAGCTTTCTCAGCATGCTTTTAGAGTCTGTTACAATTACAACATGTGTATGCATCTTATTCTCTAGCCACTGGAGAGCTGCAGTTACTGCCTCCACCTCCATTCTCATGCTAGATGTTGTGGTATTGTATGCTAGGCTGTTTTGCACTAAAGAATTTCCATTTGCTTTCACTATGAACCCTCAAGCACTTCTCTTTCCTCTCACCACCGAACCATCTGTATAGATAATCAGATCACCTGGGCGTGAATTGCCATGAATCAACTGTTGGACTTCCACCTCCGTAGCACCTGCTGTCCACTCTCTACACTCCCTAGCCTTTTGTGCTTTCTTCATGCACCAAAACCATGAAAAGGTCCTTTTAAATGCGGCCCATTATAAATATGTATCTAAACATGGATGCATAATCTTCATTTGTTTTGTCATAACATAGAATTACATTCTTGCTATCAGACAAGAGAAAATCCCCATAAAACTGAGAACATGGCGCTATATTGGACACATCCTGAGAAGAAACAAGGTTTGACTTGGACTTCTAGTAATTTCCCCCTGGGCTCTGGGTAGTCAGATCGGATGCCCGTGTGCATTGCTGCACACGTAAAAAAATCTCTTGGTTGTTGGAAATTGAAAAAAGTTGCCTAACGGCACTGCCCGGGCAAAATTTGGAGTTTAAAATCTACCCAAAGTATTTTATGATTCTCGCCGGTGCTACAGAGCCTGTGCACTGGGCTGAGCTTCTTCGGACTCAGACTTGAGTTAGAAGAAAAACAGAGCACTTATGAGTTACTACCCTTGTGCCATGATGTTGATCTGTTGTTCAAAACCTCAAACCTCAAACCGTGATGAGATGGTTAAGCTATTTCTCTCATGCTGTAAACAGTCTGGGTCAAGTTTAGGACTTTGGCTTTCCATTCTTGAGTGCAGTAGTTCTTGAGATCCATGAAGGTCATTGCTAGAGCTACAGTGTTTGTGCTTTGTGCACTGCTCTTTGTAGTGACTTTATTTTAAGTATACTTTTTTAAATCATGATAATCATACTGTAATTCATCTTTGAGAATATCTATTGTGCTTTAGAGTACAAATTTTTGTGTGTCTCATAATATATAAACACCTTACATGCGCACTTTTGTTTTTTGTTATTTACTGTTTCCCAGCAGTTCTTGAGAGCTATCACAAATGAAGAATGTGTCTATTTCTGTGCTTGGAACTTGGAAGTTGCCAGGGGCTCAGTCAGTCAATGCAGTTTTTTAAAATTTATTAATTAATTAATTTTTTTTAAATTAAAAATGATTCCATTACTTATTTTTCTGACCTGAAGTACACTCATTATCTTGTTTTCTGAAACAGATCTAACAGAACCGGGATTGTCAACCACATCTGTTAGTAAACCACACCACATCACCTTTAAGCCAGCCCTTGGTTCAGATTTCAAGGTCGAACGATGTTACCCGCTTCACTCTGACACTCTTGACCTCTGTATTAAGAGTTCAAGTGTGACCAAGTCGTCTGCTGCTGATACGCTTGTAGATGACCCTTCACCTCAGCGGCTTCATCATGAGCCATCACAGAGCTCGGAGATAGAAGAAAGTATCTCTATAGGCCTTGCATTATCCGCAGAACTGGAGACAGAAAGAGAACGGGACATAGGCAGTAGATTAGTCATCAATGAAAGTGATTCTTCTGTGGATGCTTTTATGGAATCCAACAGCAGTGACACTTCGGCTAACTTTGCATCAGAACTGTTGGATATTCCAATGTCGCTAACGTCATCTTATCAAACAGCAAAATCCATGACAGATGCTGAGCTGGATCAGGAGTTCCAGAAGCATTTAATAGAGTTTAAGGCGCTGGAGAAACTCGCTGAGCGAAAGGCACAAGAACAGATGCAAGTGGCAATAATGAGGAAGAGGAAAGCAGAGATGTTGCGTATCATGGAAATGAAGAAAGCCAAGCGAGATTTAGATAGAGTGGGACAGATCACCACGAGGTCAAGAGAGAATGAGAAATTAGCAGTTTCAAAATCAAATGTATTGATGCTCAAAACATTTTCGCCAACGCCTGCATCGTCAACCATAACGTCTTTCTCATTAACCTCCCCAGTTTCATCAAAAACATTCAGTAGTTTACCAGCAGTATTAGATCTTGAAACTCCCACACCATCCTGTCCTAATTATACAACAAAGTTGCCAACAGTCCTGATAAATAAATATGACCAGACTTTCCCTTGCCCTCAACTATTCTGTGATACAAAAGCTATTGATACTGTGGGCACAAAGCTACAAAATTCAATGCCATTAACACCAACTGATATAAAAAAAGAAACATCAGACAGTGTTGAAAATGATTCAGTTGTTGACCTCAGGTTTCCAGATCCTCATATTCCAAATAAAGAATGCAAAACTGAGATTGTGGATACAGAATGCAAAAGTGGTTCAGAAAGCGACTCAGTAAATACCACTTTGAAATCTGATATTGTAGTAGACAATTCGGAAGACATTTTTAAAGAGAAAAACACTTTCAAAGACAACCATGACCAAATTTTGGATCCTCAAACCATGAAATCTGTCCAGGAGCCAAATTCTGATCCTTCAGTGAGCATTCAAAAAGTACAACCTGGCAAGGAATCACTACCAGTTCCAGCCCCTGCACACCAAACACTACCAGCATCTCTGCCCTTAGATAAAAGTGACTGCTCACAGCCTAATCAACTGTATATACAGGGACCATACTATCGAAGAAATGTGGCTATTAATGAACCTCCATTTTTGGGAAAGGAAGGGCCCAAAGACGAGGTACTTAAGAAAGCTCATACTCAGCGTCCATTTCAGACTTTAGGAAGTGAACGAAAGATGCTACATGGGTCTTCCAGACCACCAGGAAATGATCCTGCATCAGTTGTTCTGAGACCACGTTCAGGTACATACATAGGGTCTCAGGCAAATGAAAGGGTCATTCATCCTCGACCAGTCGGCGAAGGAGTTGCTTATAGAGAAATGAAAAGCTCAGACAGGCCTACATCATTAAGCAGAGA
The DNA here is from genome assembly GCA_905116865.2 of Candidula unifasciata. Classification (NCBI taxonomy): domain Eukaryota; kingdom Metazoa; phylum Mollusca; class Gastropoda; order Stylommatophora; family Geomitridae; genus Candidula; species Candidula unifasciata. The sequence continues at coordinate 41,079 of CAJHNH020000483.1, forward strand.
GAATGAATCTCATAAAAATGTATTATCTGATAGCGCTTTGGTCGAGTCCGTGCATGTCAGATCTCAGCGAAAATCATTAGACGAGTCTGCTTTGAATCGCAATGCAGGTCCTTCAGTGACTGCATCAGGTTCAAGGTCAGCTGATGATGTAAACAAAGGACAGCAACTCTTTCAGTCTCTAAGTCCCATCTCAAGCAAAATGTTCTTCTCAAGGACAAATGGGCCACCAGGAACTCCACCAGATCTGGACAAACAGGTATTTTCACAGAGGCATCAACATCAGTTGCAACTACAACATGCTGCACCGCCCGTTTTGACTCTACAGGCTCCAAATGGAATATCTAATTACAGAAGTGAGGATGAGGAGAAGAGGTTCAAAACTCATAATCTGCTACAGAATAACCAGGTGGTGGATTTAACCTGTGACAATGTGCCATCGAAAGGCAAGACAGTCTCTTCCCCATTTCCTAGTCAGTCTGCATATATTCAGCATCTTTCTGCCACTGAAAGCACATCTGGGTCAGAGGATCCCTTACAATATTCTCGGTTGGATCCATCAAATAGACCCAGTCAGTCACTGATGAGTAACTCTCAGAAAAGTCTCGGGGGCGCTGATTTAATGCCGGCTTTCTTTCATAACATCAGGTCAGATCGAGACACAAGTTCCTTGCCCAATGGATTCATCAACGACAGATCACGTCCAGGTGGTTTCATCACCAATAAACATCGATCACAAAACAAGGAGCCTGTGCAGCCGGTACCGATAAAAGATCCTGGGTTCTTCAAAGAACACATACGACCAAGCATGTCCTCTGTCACCCAACACAGACAGCGATACAAACCAAACCAACTTGATCCTCATTTACCATTGCTAGCCCAAGCCGGGTTAAGCACCAGCTATCATAAACCAATTGATGATCTGGCTTTAAGATTCCAAGGCCATCCTGGCTCAATAGTATGGTCTGATGAACAACCAGCAGCAGGAGTTGATTTCTTTGCGGCAAATCCTTCAGTGCAATGGAGAGGGCAATCGCCTATCACATCAACACACTCTGGCCCTGGTAAGGACATTTTCAATGATGCCAACAGCATTGGAAGCAGAACTTTTGCTGATGACGTGGAAAAACAACGACGATCGGAAATCCACCCTGCTTTTCATAATCCCTCAGATCTGGTTTACAAGCAGCAGAATCAGCTGGAGATGGATTTGGTTATAGGTCATTCGATCTCAGGTGCCTTCAGTAGTGCATCTGCCATTCCGATATCTAGCATGCATTCAAACTCCACCTCACTTCGCCAGCAGCCTATGATCGGGCAGAACTATCCTCAGCGCACTTCTCTCATTAGTTCACAGCCTCAGTCTCATAATACATTTGTGCGGCAACAAGTACCTCAAGAACATTTTCAGCCACAGCAGCAGCAGCAGCAGCAACAGCAACAGTCACCATTATGTCAGCTCCAGCCAGTAGAAATGGCCCCTGGGTCATGGAGATCTTTTGTAAATGCTGATCCCTGCAATATGAGTGCCCCTAATTCTCAGGTAAGGTTTAATTCATTCTCGTTTAAATTATAGGAATACGATTAGTCTCCCCAAGCATGTCTTAAGAGTCGACTAACTGTGGGTTTCCTTCAAAGTTGAAGTGTATCTGCCTAAGAAGCAAGGGTTAAACAGTCTGCAGATAAATGAGACAGATCTGTAAAACAGATATGCACACAACACTAAGGTTTTGGAACAAGACTCAAGTCCAGAGGTGGATGAACAACCAAAACTTTGCACCAGAGTTGACAGCTGGTGAATGTGAGGAAGAAAATGGAGTTTCGAATATACTTTGATAAAGGTAGTCTGACTAAGATGCCAAAAACTAGCTCAGAAATAAAAAAACTCAGTAAATACTGCTTTTAAATCTAATGCTGTAATAGACAATCATAGAGATACATTTGAGGAGAAAAAAACTTTCAGGAATGACCAAAGTTTAGGCCTTTAAGCAAGTGTTTAGTCAGTTTGCTAGCTCAAAAGTTTGCATACCTTATAGAACAACCTTCTTCTCCTTTCGTTTGCTTGAAATAGATTATCTATATATATATATGCAATGTTGTCTCTAGTATGAAACAGCAAAATATGGAACAACCAAATTTATAGAGGTTCTTGGGTGGTTGGGGAAGAGTAATAAAGATGTCTTGAAAGAAGCTGACTCACGAAAAGAACTGATCACCTTGGGAAAGAGTAATGAAGATGTCTTGAAAGAAACTGACTCACGAAAAGAACTAATCACATTGGGAAACAATAATGAAGATGTATTGAAAGAACCTGACTCACGAAAAGAACTGATCACCTTGGGAAAGAGTAATGAAGATGTCTTGAAAGAAACTGACTCATGAAAAGAACTGATCACATTGGGAAACAATAATGAAGATGTCTTGAAAGAACCTGACTCACGAAAAGAACTGATCACCTTGGGAAAGAGTAATGAAGATGTCTTGAAAGAAACTGACTCATGAAAAGAACTGATCACCTTGGGAAACAAAAATGAAGATGTCTCGAAAGAAGCTGACTCATAACGAGAACTAACTGTCCGAATCAGAAGGAAACAGCCTTTATTCTCTGGTCAAGTCATGAGATGGAGATAAGTGGAACATATCGAGACAGTGGGAAAGTTTGAGGTAAGAAAGCGAATGAGATCGAGAGACAAGAGATTAGACATTTTGACATCATGGCATGGAGGGTCATCTGTGTTAAAGTTGATTGAAAGTGCACGAGACATAAAACTGTAGATAGACATGACTATCAACAACCCATTGCATAGACTTAAAGAAAAGAGAATATAGATTGAGAATGAAGGTAAAGGTGAAGTCGGAAGATGTGAACCAGCGTCATTGCACACGGTTATAAACCATAAGTGCTCTGCCACTAGTACGGACAGCTGATAAGAATTTTCCACCTGTGTCGCCTTTCGCACGCAACTCTGTGGCTACAACGACGTTCCTCCATTTACCCCCGAGTGTCATCCCTGGTACCCATTTCCTAGAGGCTGGGTGAACCCCGGTAGCCGCCCGGTTTCGAACACCGACTGTGGGCTGCAGCGAGTCGCAGCTGGATTTGAAAGCGAGCCTCTTATCGACTGCGCTAACGCGGCCACCGAGAATGAAAGCAACAAACGTAACAAAATTATATCAGGAAAGGTTGAATAAATCAAGAGATGGATGAACAGAAGTTTGTGAAAGAAGTGGAATGTTGGAAGGTCATTACAACCAATCTTTACTATTGTGGACATGGCCCCTAATTGACTAATTAAAAGTAACTGTTGGTTCTTTTGAATCATACCATCTGTCACGCAAATTAATTATTTCATTTCTCATAAACAGCGTGCAGTATTAATTGCACTTAAAAAATGCTTTAGTCATATATCGTATGCAATATAAATTAAACGGTAGACCCTTTATAAGAGATAATGTTATATTAACAGAAGGGTTGATAAGTTAATTTTCAGTTTTATAAGATGGAGAGGCCATCAGGCTTAGGTTTATCGTTTTATAATATGTGATAGCCAGTTCTGTGCCCAGGGTACTTTTGCATTAAGTTTTAAAAATAATAAAAATAAGGCAGATATTCGTCATTAAATTATCATGATATGGTTAAGAGAGTAGCGCCATTCTGTATCGTTTGCAAAATCCCGAACAGTCTTCAAAGATAATGACTTTTTAATCCTCTGTGAAATTCGATATTTCAAGGGAGTTTGTAATATTTCGTCCCCATCTGCCTTTTTCCTTTTAATCTCCTTGCCAGAGGTTGTCAGATGAGTACTTCTACTGCAGGGGGCTGAGTGATCTTGAAGTATTGTTTCCGCCTCGAGTGCTCGAGCTCCTGAGTTCAAGCCCCGGTAAAGGCTGGGATGTTTTCACGTGGACTTCTAGTAATTTTCCCTGGTCTCTGGGTAGTAAGAACGGTATTGAAGTCATCTACCGGCCAGCAATGGACGACTCGGTCGCTGATGTGCCTTGTCACCTGGTTCACGTTTTTCAGATATAAATTCGTGTCAAGTTTCTTGGTACTGCGATTTTATTTTATTTTTTAAGTTAACAAGATGTTCCACGACGCATATTCTAAGTTGCTTCAGGAAAGATGCTGGCTCTCAGAATGTTGACTGTGATTAACAGGTCACGATTCCCATCCCCTGTGTTGCTCCATTAAAAGAATTTTGACTTTGATATGCTCTATGTTGGTGCAATTTTATTTTCACATCCGTATATAGACACAGTCGGCTCTATGGTTAAGTCGATGTGAACGCTTTGTAATGCCGGGATGCACGGTTCGATCCGAGCTGCGGGCCATGTGCCTTGCGTTGGTTTCGACAGTGGTATCAAGAAAGCCGACCGTCCAGAAACAATGGCAAACTACTGGACGTGAATTGCCTAGAAAAAACCCCCATGCTTGGGATTGGTTCTTCAACATTCTGTAAAGGATACGCAACTAGCCTGTATTGACACAGGAAACGGATATTGACTTTGATATGCTTGTTGGTGCTTAGCCATAGACTTTTAAGGTAACTTTCACGCCTAGATTATGGTAGTTTCGCTCATTTTATCTGATGCAATTGGTACTTTAAAAGGTCGGTTATTTTAAAAAAAAAAAACCGAGCGTCGTGGTATAGCGACTAGACGCCCGCCTTCGAATCTGAAGTTTATTGGTGCAAGTCCTGACGAAGGCGAACTTTTGTTAGAAAAGGACATTGACTGACAGGTCCACAGAGCTTTAAATGGGTACTAAGGCTAACTTGTTTCAGGTGTGACGTTTGAACAACGGATCAACATCATGGCACACGGGTAGTAACCCATAAGTGCTCCGTTCTTCTTCTAACTTAAGTCTGAGTCCGAAGAAGCTCAGCATAGTGCACAAGCTCTGTAGCACCGGCGAGGATCCTGACATACTTTTGGTAGATTTTTAACTCCAAATTTTGCCCGGGCAGCGCCGTCATGTTACTCTTTTCGATTTCCAACTGACAGGGGATTTTTTACGTGCGCAACAATGCACACGGGCTTCCGATCTCACTGCCCAGAGACCGGGGCAATTACTAGAAGTCCAAGTCCACATAAAAAAATCCTACCGGGGATTGAACCCAACACCTCTAGCACTTAAAAGGGTACCAGGTACTCTTAAGAAGTAAAGGCGGCTGGCGTGATGTTAACCACATTACTCACCGAGTGCCGATTGGTCTATAAAATATTGGTTTAACCCTATATGCCAAGAGACACGGCGGCGATGAAAAGGGTCCTTTGTGTGTGTGTTTTTTTTTTTCAAAAACAAAATAAAAACTCCAGCATTCACCGATTGTAAACTCAGGGGAAAAGTTCGGGTTGTTCGTGCTCTTCTGGACTTTAGTCTTGCTCCAGAACTTAAATTTTGCTTACACAATCGTTTAACAGATGTGACTTGCATGCAGACTGTTGGTTCCTCGCCGCTTTGGCGATGCGCTCGGCTTCAGAGAAAGTATTCTTAATTTGTCACCTTTTAGGACATGTTTGTTAGTGAAGCAGTAGGTCTATTCTCCCTTCTACCCCTACCCCCACCTCCTGCCACCCCGAAAATGGGGTCCAGTGTTGAAGGAGATAGACACGTGGAGATGCGGTTTTGAAACAAAAATCTTCAGACAACAATCTATCTAGCCAGTTCACTACTAGGGTTTCATCTGTTCATATTCTTAATATTTTCTCTCCACAACCACATCTGTACTTCTTTCTGCCTTTCTATCCCCCAGTGGAGCATAGGCCCTCCACCAACACACGTCAAGTCGTTTTATCCTTCGCCATTACATGGAGCTCTCCTCATGTCCTCCCCATCTTTCTAGCTTCATTCTCCAGCTCTCTTCTCTGCAAGTTTTTTGGCCGTCCTTTATTCCTAAAATATTAATTCTATAATGTTTCATGTCTCTTGCTACTTCCATTGTTCTCCCTATATCACAGAGAGTTCTACATTCCAGGTGCCAACTCTGAAGGTTTTCCTAGCTGAGAGGGGGTACGTCGACGATCCGGACTCCTTTCGGCTTTCTCCATTCACACCGTGTCATACTTATTCTACTTGAAGAGCCTCCCCTCATCTTGGTTGGCTGGGTTTTACTTTCTTCTCTTTTGGACTTATCCATGGTTGGTTGGTTTTTTGTGGGTATTGTTTTTACAGGATGAGGTAACCAACCTCAAGCCCAACCCTACCCTTAGTCGCCTCTTACGACAAGACTGGTAAGGTGCAGTGTCACTATTCGTTGCTCCCAGTGAGGGCCCCGGTTACACACGGGAGACATCTGTATTACCCCCAGTTTTTTGTCTTCTACAGTTTTGCTACTTCTTGCCCCCATTTTCATCAGTTCTAAAAAGATTACGCCTCATTGGCGAGGGTATCAAAGCATGTAAAATACAACAGGGCCGTATCTGATTAAAAAGTCCCTCGCATTTAATGAGGCGGCATGTTGTAGGAACGACGCTTGCTGGTTGATGTAATGTCCTAAGTCCCTTCCCCAGCTAATAGTGAGGGTACTGCTGGGGTGACCGTTTATTAACCCACAATATAATGCTTCAGGTCAAAATGGACGCTAGGCACAGCCACTGTTTTGAGCCGTGGCAAATGTTTTTGCTTCTGCCAGACTTTGGCTGTTGCATTTTTGCTCCATTTGTAGACTGGAAAGATATAGTTTCGTTGCACAGCTTCTAAGTTAAGTGCATGGCGTGATACTGTGAGCTGCGTATTTCATTTATAATGTTTTTTTTTTTTACTGTGACCAATGTGGTGGTGTGAATTATAGATTCAGAAAATGGCGGGTTGCCGGTTGTCGCAATATTGGTGGTGTCATTATGTGATTAAAATTGATCGCGTGTGCAACTGCTGATCTGTTCGTGACTTCTGTTTGTCACTAGTGCTACTATCTATGACGAACTGCATTTCTAATGTCGGACTGTTTGTGTTAGCACTTTGGATGACTACCTTATGCTTTTAATGCGTGTGCATGCTAGTACATATGCTGAGACAGCAGTCTGTCAATCTTTCCACAAGGGACTGTAATAAACATTCTGTGTGTTTTTCGTTGGCACAGGAGCGGAGCAACTATGGGGTGACCCGTTTGCATGAAGCTGAAACTAAGATTACCAGATTACCAGAGGCGGCATGTGCTCCCATCAGCCTGCATGAAGGCTCTTTGCTTGCTGCTGAAGATGTGGACGAAACGCTTATGGGGATTCTTGAGTGCTGTGAAGTCGATTCTTAATTCAACATTCAACAACATTCAACATTTTATAATATACAGTTGATACTTTAAATGGTCGCCACGTCCGTGACTTGGGCGTTACGAGTCCGACTCGTAATTCCAACGTACCGCGATCGAAATCCACTGCTGGCTGCGTGGATTTTTATCATGGTATGGGGCGTTGCAGGTCGACCCAGCCTGAAATGGGTACCAGGATGGGCTGTCCTGGGAAAGTACAGACGGCCGGCGTAATGCTGACCACATTACCCACAGAGTGCCGACTGTCTGTAAAAATAAGGGTGCTCTTCCAATATGCCCGATGCGCCTAAAGGCGTGAAATCTGATATTTTTTTTTAGGGGGGGGGGGGGCGCTTTAAATTTTTTTTTTTTAAACGGCAGCTGTCGTGGTATAGGGGCTAGACACCCGCCTTCGGATCTGAAGGTTATAGGTGCAGGTCCTGATAGAGTCGGACTTTTTTTTTTTTTCAAATGACCTTAACTGCCAGGTCGACAGAGCCTTAAATATGTACCAGGTGCCCTTAAGAAGTAAAGGCTGCCGGCGTGATTTTTACCGCATCACTCACCGAGTGCCGAATGGTCTATAAAATATTGGTTTAACCCTATGTACCAATTGCCGTGAAGGCGATGAAAAGGGTTCTTGCTATGTTTTTTCAACAACAACAAAATAATAACTCCAGTACTCACCGATTGTAAACTCTGGGAAAACATTCAGGTTGTTCGTCCCCTTCTAGACTTCAGTCTTGTTCCAGAACTTGAAGTTTGCTTACACATCCGTTTTACAGATGTAACTTACTTGTATGAGATCCCTTTTCACGCTTTAGGCGCATCGACCATTTGGGAAGAGCACCTATATTTTTTCAGACCAATCGGCACTAGTTGGGTAATGAAGTCAGCATTACGCCGGCCGTCTTTACTTTCCCAGGACAGCCATCCTTAAGGCTGGGTCGACCTGCGACGCCTCATACCATGATAAAAATCCACGCAGCCAGCAGTGGGTTTCGTTCGAGGTACGTTGGAATTACGAGTGGGACTCGTAACGCCTAAGCCAGGGGATAGACACGTGGAGTTGCTGATCTGAAACAAAAAAACTCCAGACACCCAGCCATCTAGCCCATGCACTACCAAGGTTTCCTCCTCTGTTCATTTTCTTAGTATTCTTCTCCACAACCACATCTGCACTACCATCAGTTTTTTCTTCCACAGTCTTGCTACTCACTGACCCTATTCCCATCACTTCAAAATAAAAATTACACCTCACCAGTGAGGGTAGCAGAGCATGTAAAATACAACCGGGCCGTATCTGATCAAAAAGTCCCTCTCGCTTTTAATGAGGCGGCATGTGTTCTCCTGCGCCTGCATGAAGAGAGCACCCAGCATGATATTTCTGAAGACTACTGAGAAAAAAAGTTGTGATGTGGTAAAGTTGTAAAAAATTGAATGAGCAGATCAAAGATTAATGTATGAAAATTAGTCAGCTTTACAATGCTTTAAAATTAGTGTATTTCCAGGTAGGAAGTTGACTGCTGTGTTGACAGTTGATAGTCGAGATATCTGCTTCAATGCATACGTATGAGCGGGTTTTAAGACGAGTAGTTAGTTTTTGAAGTTTTGAACAACGAATCAACATCATGGCACACGGGGAGTAACCCATAAGTGCTCCGTTCTTCTTCTAACTCAAGTCTGAGTCCAAAGAAGCTCAGCACAGTGCACAGGTTCTGTAGCATCGGCGAGGCTCCTAAAATGCTTTGGGTAGATTTTTAACTCCAAATTTTGCCCTGGCAGCGCCGTTAAGCTTCTTTTTTCGATTTCCAACTGCCAAGGGATTTTTTTACATGCTTAACATACACACGGGCGTCCGATCTCACTACCGAGAGACCAGGGGGAATTACTAAAAGTTCAAGTCTACGTGAAAAATCCCAGCCCTTACCTGAGATTGAACCCGAACCTCTAGCACTCGAGGCGGACACGATGCCTCTAGACTACGCAGCACCCGTGAAGTGACCTGGTAAAGAGCAAGAAAAGCCTTCCTGTGCTGAGAAGGTGAAAGGTTTTACCGTGGGAAACAAAGTGATTATAGGGGTCAGCCCAAGCCTGTGATTACAAAGAAGACTGAGGTCACAAGAAGGATTCGGATGCATATGAAATGTAGAGAATGCAAATACAGAAAACAGTTTCCCTGTGAAGCAGTGCAGACGCTTTGTGTTGGGAGTTGATAAGGACCGAAAGGGTTAAAGAATCGTGTTCTCGGCGGCATAATTTTACTGGCATTAAAACAACGTAAGTAATAGTTCTTTAAACAAATATTGAACTTCAGGTTACGTTTGTAACCTTAAGGTTTTCGTATTCTTCAAGTCCATGCTGTATGGCGTTGGTAGTCATGCCTATCCACAACCTTCTGTCTCTTGTACTTTCAGTCAGCTCTGACACAGATGGTCCTACATGCATGATGTCAGACTATGCAGCATCTTCTTTGTTGGTCTCTCATTCTCTCTGTCTCTCTCTCTCTCTCTCTCTCTCTCTCTGTCTCTCTCTCTCTCTCTCTCTCTCTCTCTCTCTCTCTCTCTCTCTCTCTCTCTCTCTCTCTCTCTCTCTCGCTCGCTCGTTGTTTCTCTTTCTCCCCTTCCTCCACTCCAACTTTCCTACCGTCGCGATGTACTCCAGTTTTCTCCTTCTCATCACATGACCAAAGAATGTAGATTGTCTCTTTCTGGTGTGGGCAATCAGTTATCTTCGTGAGTCAGTTTCTTTCAAGACATCTTTATTTTGCTTTTTATCTGTCCAGGGTATTCTCGTCATTCGTCTGTAAAACCACATCTCTGCAGCTTCCAAATAATTTTTAACTAATCTGCTAACTGTCCAAGATTCACTACCGTATCAAGGTAGGATTTATATAGCTTTTAAGAATTCTCTTTCTTTTTTTCCATTCACAAAGAAAGGTTATATAAAATATTCTTCATTTCGTAAAATGCTGCCTTTGCTTGATCTATCCGAAATTTAACTCTTTGAGTCCCAAGGAACGCATCATACGTTCATAGGTTCCTACCTAGAAGCCCAATGAACGCATGATGCGCCGATTTTATGACTCTCTTTACTACTCCCTGGGTCTGTGACGTAAAACCCCCTGGGACTCAAAGACTTAACCACCTTAATATCGCAAGTTGTTAACAATTTGCCCACCAAGGGATATTCCCGGAATATCATGTATGGATCTAATAAGTTTGTAACTGTACACATTTTATAAATCGGGTGATAGTTCAATCCCTGTCTAATGGCTTGTTTTATGTTTCAAGGGAACCCTGTATAACTACTGCATGTGGAATAGAGTTTCTGGGATTTGTATTCACATCTGAACAGTGGCTCTTTGAGGCATCCCCCTTTTTTCAGCTTTCTTCTTCTTCTTCTTCTGCCTTTCTATCCGCCAATGGAGCATAGGCCCTCAACCAACTCACGCCAAGTCGTTCTATCCTTCGCCATTGCATGGAGCTCTCCCCATGTCCTCCCCATCTTTCTAACTTCATTCTCCAGCTCTCTTCTCCATATGTTTTTTGGCTTTCCTTTATTATAATGTTTCATTTCCTTTGCCACTTTCATTGTTCTCCCTATATCATAGAGAGTTCTAACATTCCAGGTGCCAATTCTGGAGGTTTTCCTAGCTGAGAGGAGGTAAGTCAACGATCCGGACTCCTTACGGCTTTCTCCACACCGTGTCATACTTCTTCTATTTGAAAAGCCTCCCCTCATCTTGGTTGGCTGGATTTTATATGCTTCTCTTTTTGACTGATCCATGGTTGGTTGGTTTTTGTGGCTATGGTTTTTACAGGATGAGATAGCCAACCTCAAGCACAACCCTACCCTTAGTAGCCTCTTACGACATGCTTGGCTTTCACCGACTGAAAACTCTATTGGAAAGTTGTAGTTTTTCGACCACTTCTGGATTTGGTCACATTCGTTTTTCAGATATGGCTTACTTGTATGCAGACTCTTGGTTGCTCGCCTCTCAAGCAGATGTACTCCGACTTCGAAGGAAACTTTCCTACTTAGTAACCTGTTATGACATGCTTAGTGGGGTTCCCCCCCCCCCACCTCCATCACAGTGGAAGTCTGAACTCACATAGGGATTTGTGTCACTGAGTGTTAATCTCTTCGGCTGCATACTCAGTATATTCTGTTTCTCTTGTTGTACCCCACCAGGACATCACACAGAACGATAAAAATCCGGTGACACAAAGTGCCACCTTGCGGATGAGGATCCCCGTGGAGAGGTCCCAGAAGCCCCTTTTCAGCAGTTAGTCCATATCTATGGCCCTGCTATATTCAGGCCTCCAGGCAAAAGGCACGATGGGACTTGAAATTTAAAAAAAAAAAATTGCATCCCACATGGAGACGACTAACTTCTCAGTGGATATTTATTGCTTGTACAGACCCAAAAAAGAGCAACCGAGATGCTTTGAAAGAGGCCAGGACTCGAAGACAACTTATCACATCTAAAAGAGACAGTCATCTTTGGTGAAGGGGGTGGAGGGGATGGGTGGGGGGAGGGGGGTGTGGGACCATTGGAAAGATATGTGAGAAAGGAAGCAGAAGAGACAACACGAAATGTTTCTTGACAGTCTTTTGTCTTGACATGGAGTGGTGTCAACAGGCGAACTGATACATGCTGTTGCAGATTGTGAAGAGACCTGATCGCCTCACCCCAGTCGGCGAGGGACTTGATAATGATGATGACGATGACTCAAGAGATAACATTTTTGACAAATGTTTTCTGGTAGAAGACATAGCTCATCGGTTTTTATGTTCTATTTATTTATGTAATTTTTTTTTTTATTCTCAGTCTCGCCCGTCATATTCCCAGAACCAACAGCTTTCGAGTGGACAGAGTGTACCTGGCATACACCACGACTCGCTGGCATATCAGAAGATGCAGCAGCAGCAGCAGCAGCATCAGCAATATCAGATGCATCAGATGCAACAGGGGCGCCCGGCACATAAGCTGATGGTAGCCTCTTCTGGCAACTCTCCCGTTCAATCTATGTCTCTTGTCCAGTCGAACCACACAGCATCAGGTCTCGCTCCGCCCCAGCTTCTTTTTGGAGACTGCTCACGGTGAGTGTCATGTGTTGTTGTTGTTGTTGTTGTTGTTGTTGTTGTTGTTGTTGTTGTTGTTGTTGTTGTTGTTGTTGTTGTTCTTCTTCTTCTTCTTCTTCTTCTTCTTCTTCTTCTTCTTCTTCTTCTTCTTCTTCTTCTTCTTCTTCTTCTTCTTCTTCTTCTTCTTCTTCTTCTTCCTCTTCTTCCTCTTCATCCGTCTTTCTTCTTCTTCTTCTTCTTATTCTTCTTCTTCTTCTTCTTCTTCTTCTTCTTCTTCTTCTTCTTCTTCTTCTTCTTCTTCTTCTTCTTCTTCTTCTTCTTCTTCTTCTTCTTCTTCTTCTTCTTCTTCTTCTTCTTCTTCTTCTTCCTCTTCTTCCTCTTCATCCGTCTTTCTTCTTCTTCTTCTTCTTCTTCTTCTTCTTCTTCTTCTTCTTCTTCTTCTTCTTCTTCTTCTTCTTCTTCTTCTTCTTCTTCTTCTTCTTCTTCTTCTTCTTCTCCTCCTCCTCCTCCTTCTCTTCATATTTCTTTCTCTTCTTCTTCTTCTTTTTCTTTTCTCTCCTTTCTCTGGTGGTTCACAGCTACTGGTAATATCTGCAACTTTGGACACAACACATCTGATTTCAACAAACCTTTCATTAGTCCCATTTTTTTTTTTTACATTAACGAGTCTGTTCTGTTGTTCCACCCAGAGTTCAGCTCCTGGAACATCACGCAACAATGGCTTTCCTTTATGCGAGTGTCTGTAGCATAACTGTTTCACAGGGCATTGGGTCGCAAATAATGGTGATCTTGTGGGCTCTTTTCTTCTATTTCACCCCATCCCTGGGAGTCCGAGATTTCGTGGGGGTATTCCCAGGAAAGTTCAATATTGGGGGAAGGGGATGGGGTAGTGGTGGGGTGGAAAAGGGTGGGGGGGGGGGGTTAGAGTAACTATTATTATTGTTAATGCTAGTCGGTGTCCATTTCCCACCCTAACACGCCTATACTATTGGACTTTTCCGGGAACTGCCCACGCAATCTAGGCATCCCGAGATGGGGTGAAATAAAAGAAAAGAATCCTTAAATGCTATAACCCAAAATATATCAAGGCATACTGTTTCATATTCCAACAGTAGCAACTGCAACAGGACTACCTTTTACCTTTACAATAAGTACAGGATTCCTTAGACTCTGGCAACACAAATACTTGGCCCTGAAAGTATTTCCAAATGTAAAGATGAAAGCAGTAAAACAAAACAGTGGAAAGAAAGAATGCGATAAATCATATGATTCTTCAAATTTCTTCTGTTGTCTCGCCGATACCAGTGTCTTTATTTTATGTATTTGTCTTGCGTTTCTCTAGTGGTGTGGGTGATGGATTTCTTCATCTTTTGTTCAGATTTCATCTGCACCATTTATCCATCTCTTTATTGGTCATTCCCTCGCCTTCCTGCCAGATATTCTGCTGTGAAAAGTCTTATATGCAGTTTGGTCTGGCTACATTCTCACTTCAGTGAAGACAGCTAGAAAAGAAAGAGTTAAAGGCGCTAAAAGAAGATTTAGAAGTGAAAGACTAAATAGAATTAGGAGTGAACGTTGTAAGAGAACTGAAAGTGAAAGAGTTCTTTCTTTATTTTTACAGTTCCTTTCTTATATTACATCAGAAAGAGACAGTCTGTATTCTTTAGTCATGTGATTGGAAGGAAACAACTGGAGTACATCGCGACGGTAGGAAAGCTGGAGGGGAGGAGAGGCAGAAGGAGACCGAGAGAGCAGATGCTGGACAGTTTGACATCATGGCATGGAAGATCATCTGTGTCAGAGCTGATTGAAAGTACACGATCGGTAGGTTGTGGACTGACATGACTACCAACGCCACACGGTATGATCTTTAGGATGAAGACATTCTCTCTAAAACACTGAAGAGTTACACGGGGATCTGGTCGACGCTCAACACTCAGGGGAAAGGCGAGACGGATATACAATCAGACAATTACTGGTACCCTAGGAATTTTAACTCTTCGCTTGCTGCTAAAGATGGGGACAGAGCGCTTATGGGGATGTCCTGAGTGCTGTGATGTTGATTTTTAATTCAACATTCAATAACTAAATAACTGAACCATTTCATTCTTTGTCTGTCAGTCTACTTCAGACATGGTGTTTAAAGATTTGATTGTCTGGCATAAATAGAAGAACAAACAGTTTAGGTTTTAGAGTGCATTTCTCTAAAGTTTAAATCTTTAAAGCTTCGAAATCAATTTGAGGCTTTAATGCAGTTTTCAGCAAGTATATTCCTCAGTCTTTAACTCTTCTTTTCCATCTTCTTTGACTCTTTTTTCTTCTGCTGCTGCTCCAGTTACCCCCCCCCCCCACACCCCACCCCCCACCCCCCGCCGCCGCCGCCGCCCCTTTCTGTTCCTTTTATTCTTTGTCTTCTTCTTCTGTCTTCTTGTCTTCCTCTTCTTTTTCTTCTTCAGTCTCCCCGTCTTTCTCTTCTTCCTCTCCCCCCCCCCCTTCCTCCTCTTATTTTCGCCTTCTCCGTTTTCCTTCTCTCTTCCTTCTTCTTTCTTCGTTCTTCTTCTTCTTTCTTCTTCTTCATTGATGTTTTCTATAAAAACTTCCACCGTCTCACCTGAAATGCAACAAAAGACTAGAACACGTTAATCAGAAACATAATTTGATTGGTGCACTGCATGTCTGCCATTTAATTAGGATTCAGAAAGAAGATTAAATTAAAAGTGAGAAAATACATTTCACAGTACTAGGTTCTGTCCCATCTGTCTCTCTCTCTCTCTCTCTCTCTCTCTCTCTCTCTCTCTCTCTCTCTCTCTTTCTCTTTCTCTCTCTTTCTCTCTCTCTCCCTCTCTCCCTGTCTCTCTCACCCTCTCTCTGTCTCTCTCTCTCTCTTTCCCTCCCCCTCTCTCCCTCTGCATTGGTTCTCTGCAGGCAAGGTCGCACAGAGCATGAGCTCTAAAGCTCCAGGGACAACTCAAAGGAATCGCTAGACGAAAGAATTGCACTTCTAAACCAAATGACAATCAAGAGTCTTAGTTTAAACAACAGAATAATAGAAGTAATGCGATATCAGAGTTCATAGGACAATCCCTAAGCATGAATGAAGTAGTGTGACTACTTTGCCATGGAGAAATTCCGAAGAACAGAGTTACTATACACCAATGTGGCAACAACTATTACTGTGTACTTATTTATTCTGTGTATAATCCATACCACAGGGCAATGATTCCCAACTAGCAGTGACCTTCTGACCTATTTCCCAAAGTCTTTCTCAGACCCCAACAAAAATTATTACTTACCCTAGTCGCACTGAAGAATATTTTATAATTTACAAATTAAAAACAAAACAAAAAATTAAAAAGATTGCATTTTCGAGTCTGGCAACTTTTCTCTTAACTGTTTTCAGTCGCAGAAGATGGCACCGCAGACGCCCAACCAGTATCATGTGTGTATGTTATTGTGCAAGATGCAACACATACTGTCATGTTTGTTTAGATAATTAGCTAGGTTTTTTGTAAACTGAGATCAAATGTAAACGATATTAGAACACAATATATGTTACATGACATGCGAGTGCAATAGTTTATCAGACACGGTAAATTGTTTAGGACATAAACAATTAAGAGAACTGGGAATGAACGAATTATTAGAATTAGGAGTGAAACAGTTAAGAGAACTGTGGATGAAAAAAAAATTGTTAAAGAACTATGAACGAAAAGTTTAGAAAACTGTGCATTTTAAAGTTTAGAGAACTGCGAGTGTTAAATAACTGAGGGAAAGGAGTTTAGCTAACGGCAAGTAAAAGAGTTAAGAGAACTGCGAGTGTTAAATAACTGAGGGAAAGGAGTTTAGCTAACGACAAGTAAAAGAGTTAAGAGAACTGCGAGTGTTAAATAACTGAGGGAAAGGAGTTTAGCTAACGGCAAGTAAAAGAGTTAAGAGAACTGCGAGTGTTAAATAACTGAGCGAAAGGAGTTTAGCTGACGACAAGTAAAAGAGTTAAGAGAACTGCGAGTGTTAAATAACTGAGGGAAAGGAGTTTAGCTGACGGCAAGTAAAAGAGTTAAGAGAACTGCGAGTGTTAAATAACTGAGGGAAAGGAGTTTAGCTGACGGCAAGTAAAAGAGTTAAGAGAACTGCGAGTGTTAAATAACTGAGGGAAAGGAGTTTAGCTAACGGCAAGTAAAAGAGTTAAGAGAACTGCGAGTGTTAAATAACTGAGGGAAAGGAGTTTAGCTGACGGCAAGTAAAAGAGTTAAGAGAACTGCGGATGAAAGATTTTAGCATATTGCTAGCGGAAGAAGAGTTCAGAGAACTGCAAATGAAAGAGTGAGTATACTGTGAGTATAAAGGTTTAGAGTGATAAGAGTGGAAATAAGTTTACAGAGCTGCGAGTTTAGTTTAGTCGACATCATGGCACACGGGTGCAACCATAAGTACTCCATTATATTTTTAACTCAAGAATAGGTTAGAAGTTTATCACAGCGCAGTGCATGAAATCCGTAGCACCGGCGAGGATCCTGAATTACTTTGAGTATATTTTTAACTCCAAATATTGCCCAGGCAGCGCCGTTAGGTTACTCTTTTTTCCATTTCCAACTGCCAAGGAATTTTTTACGTGTGTTACAATACACACGGGCATCCGATGTTACTACCCAGGGACCAGGGGAAGTTACTAAAAGTCCACTTTAACAAATTACAGCCTTTACTGGGGTTTGAACCCATGACCTCCAGCACTCGAGGCGGACGCCATACATCGAGACACAGATGATCTTCCATGTCATGAAGTCAAACTGTCCAGCATCTGTTCTCTCGGTCTCCCTCTTTCCCACCCCCCCCCCCCTTCCCCTCCAACTGTCCTACTGTCACGATGTACTCTAGTTTTCTTCTTCTCATCACAAGACCAAAGCATGTACATTGTCTCTTTGTTGTAGGCAATCAGTTCTCTTTGTGAGTCAGTGTTTTTTTTTTTTTCTTCTTCAATACGTCTTCATTACTCTTTTTATTCGTCCAGGGCATTCCCATCATTCGTCTATAAAATAAAAAAAAAACATCTCTGCAGCTTCCAAATAAGATTTCACTAATTTACTAACTGTCCATGATTCACATCCGTATATCAATTAAATAATGTTTATTACTTTTGAGAATTCCCTTTCTCATCTCAATTGGCAAGAAAGACAAAATATTCTTCATTTGGTTAAACGCTGCCTTTGCTTGAGCTGTTCGACATTTAACTTCCTTAGTATATCTTTCGTCTGATGATATCAGAGTACCCAAGTATCTAAACACATCAACTTGCTTGAGGTTTGTCTCATTTACTTTGATGTTGCATTTTCGTGGGTCAATTTTCTTCGTATTTACCATTAATCATCATCATCATCATCAATGACCCCTTCAGTCGTTTAGCGTTGTGGGGAGGAACAGTTTGTGATCTATTGCTTGATGAGCAGCAGTGGCTTTTTTCATTCCGTGTCGATGCAGAAGCTTCTTTAATATCATCAGTCGATATTCTGCTAGGACTGCCTCTTGCTTTGACTTCAGATCTTACCTGCGTTGGTAGTTGTTCCGGTTGCATTTTTACTAATTGACCAAACCATTTGATCTTTCGTTTTGCACTGAATTTGTTGCATGATTGGTGTTCCTATGGTCGTCTAATAATATCATTTCTAACTGTGTCTCAGATGGTTAACTCATTTGGCAGATGTTGCAGCACCTCTGGTACTGGTGGCACAGTGTTAAGTGGAATTGAGTCAAGAATTGATATCAAAGCACTCAGTGCATTGCCTTGCATCCACCGTCCTCATCTTCAGCAGCCAGCCCAGAGTTCCAGTACTGATGGTACCGGTCACAGTCTGGTTATATGTCCATCTTGCCTTCCCTCTGAGTGCAGTGAGCCGGCCAGACCCTCTGGTTACAGCCATATGCCCTATTCTCTCCAGACCATAAAAATAATCTGTCTCTACTGATTTCGTTGCTTTTTCCCAAAGGGCCTTGACGACATCTGCCTTGGTGACACAGTGTTGGATGAATATTCTATTGGTTGTGTTGTTGGATGAATATGCTATTGGTTGTGTTGTTGGATGAATATGCTATTGGTTGTGTTGTTGGATGAATATGCTATTGGTTATGTTGTTGGATAATATTCTATTGGTTGTGTTGTTGGATGAATATGCTATTGGTTGTGTTGTTGGATGAATATGCTATTGGTTGTGTTGTTGGATGAATATGCTATTGGTTGTGTTGTTGGATGAATATGCTATTGGTTGTGTTGTTGGATAATATTCTGTTGGTTGTGTTGTTGGATGAATATGCTATTGGTTGTGTTGTTGGATGAATATGCTATTGGTTGTGTTGTTGGATGAATATGCTATTGGTTGTGTTGTTGGATGAATATGCTATTGGTTGTGTTGTTGGATGAATATGCTATTGGTTGTGTTGTTGGATAATATTCTATTGGTTGTGTTGTTGGATGAATATGCTATTGGTTGTGTTGTTGGATGAATATGCTATTGGTTGTGTTGTTGGATGAATATGCCATTGGTTGTGTTGTTGGATGAATATGCTATTGGTTGTGTTGTTGGATGAATATGCTATTGGTTGTGTTGTTGGATGAATATGCTATCGGTTGTGTTGTTGGATAATATTCTATTGGTTGTGTTGTTGGATAATATTCTATTGGTTGTGTTGTTGGATGAATATGCTATTGGTTGGGTTGTTGGATGAATATGCTATTGGTTGTGTTGTTGGATGAATATGCTATTGGTTGTGTTGTTGGATGAATATGCTATTGGTTGTGTTGTTGGATGAATATGCTATCGGTTGTGTTGTTGGATAATATTCTATTGGTTGTGTTGTTGGATAATATTCTATTGGTTGTGTTGTTGGATGAATATGCTATTGGTTGTGTTGTTGGATGAATATGCTATTGGTTGTGTTGTTGGATGAATATGCTATTGGTTGTGTTGTTGGATGAATATGCTATTGGTTGTGCTGTTGGATAAATATGCTATTGGTTGTGTTGTTGGATAAATATGCTATTGGTTGTGTTGTTGGATGAATATGCTATTGGTTGTTTTGTTGGATGAATATGCTGTTGGTTGTGTTGTTGGATAAATATGCTATTGGTTGTGTTGTTGGATAATATTCTGTTCGTTGTGTTGTTGGATGAATATGCTATCGGTTGTGTTGTTGAATAATATTCTATTGGTTGTGTTGTTGGATGAATATGCTATTGGTTGTGTTGTTGGATGAATATGCTATTGGTTGTGTTGTTGGATGAATATGCTATTGGTTGTGTTGTTGGATGAATATGCTATTGGTTGTGTTGTTGGATGAATATGCTATTGGTTGTGTTGTTGGATGAATATGCTATTGGTTGTGTTGTTGGATGAATATGCTATTGGTTGTTTTGTTGGATGAATATGCTGTTGGTTGTGTTGTTGGATAAATATGCTATTGGTTGTGTTGTTGGATAATATTCTGTTGGTTGTGTTGTTGGATGAATATGCTATTGGTTGTGTTGTTGGATGAATATGCTATTGGTTGTGTTGTTGGATGAATATGCTATTGGTTGTGTTGTTGGATGAATATGCTATTGGTTGTGTTGTTGGATGAATATGCTATTGGTTGTGTTGTTGGATGAATATGCTATTGGTTGTGTTGTTGGATGAATATGCTATTGGTTGTGTTGTTGGATGAATATGCTATCGGTTGTGTTGTTGGATAATATTCTATCGGTTGTGTTGTTGGATAATATTCTATTGGTTGTGTTGTTGGATGAATATGCTATTGGTTGTGTTGTTGGATGAATATGCTATTGGTTGTGTTGTTGGATGAATATGCTATTGGTTGTGTTGTTGGATGAATATGCTATTGGTTGTGTTGTTGGATGATATATGCTATTGGTGTGTGTTGTTGGATGAATATGCTATTGGTTGTGTTGTTGGATGAATATGCTATCGGTTGTGTTGTTGGATAATATTCTGTTGGTTGTGTTGTTGGATGAATATGCTATTGGTTGTGTTGTTGGATGAATATGCTATTGGTTGTGTTGTTGGATGAATATGCTATTGGTTGTGTTGTTGGATGAATATGCTATTGGTTGTGTCGTTGGATGAATATGCTATTGGTTGTGTCGTTGGATGAATATGCTATTGGTTGTGTTGTTGGATGAATATGCTATCGGTTGTGTTGTTGGATAATATTCTATTGGTTGTGTTGTTGGATAATATTCTATTGGTTGTGTTGTTGGATGAATATGCTATTGGTTGTGTTGTTGGATGAATATGCTATTGGTTGTGTTGTTGGATAATATTCTATTGGTTGTGTTGTTGGATGAATATGCTATTGGTTGTGTTGTTGGATAATATTCTATTGGTTGTGTTGTTGGATGAATATGCTATTGGTTGTGTTGTTGGATAATATTCTATTGGTTGTGTTGTTGGATGAATATGCTATTGGTTGTGTTGTTGGATAATATTCTATTGGTTGTGTTGTTGGATGAATATTCTATTGGTTGTGTTGTTGGATGAATATGCTATTGGTTGTGTTGTTGGATGAATATGCTATTGGTTGTGTTGTTGGATGAATATGCTATTGGTTGTGTTGTTGGATGAATATGCTTTTGGTTGTGTTGTTGGATGAATATGCTATTGGTTGTGTTGTTGGATGAATATGCTATTGGTTGTGTTGTTGGATGAATATGCTATTGGTTGTGTTGTTGGATGAATATGCTATTGGTTGTGTTGTTGGATGAATATGCTATTGGTTGTGTTGTTCGATGAATATGCTATCGGTTGTGTTGTTGGATAATATTCTATTGGTTGTGTTGTTGGATGAATATGCTATTGGTTGTGTTGTTGGATGAATATGCTATTGGTTGTGTTGTTGGATGAATATGCTATTGGTTGTGTTGTTGGATGAATATGCTATTGGTTGTGTTGTTGGATGAATATGCTATTGGTTGTGTTGTTGGATAATATTCTGTTGGTTGTGTTGTTGGATGAATATGCTATTGGTTGTGTTGTTGGATGAATATGCTATTGGTTGTGTTGTTGGATGAATATGCTATTGGTTGTGTTGTTGGATGAATATGCTATTGGTTGTGTTGTTGGATGAATATGCTATTGGTTGTGTTGTTGGATAATATTCTGTTGGTTGTGTTGTTGGATGAATATGCTATTGGTTGTGTTGTTGGATGAATATGCTATTGGTTGTGTTGTTAGATGAATATGCTATTGATTGTGTTGTTGGATAATATTCTGTTGGTTGTGTTGTTGGATGAATATGCTATTGGTTGTGTTGTTGGATGAATATGCTATTGGTTGTGTTGTTAGATGAATATGCTATTGGTTGTGTTGTTGGATGAATATGCTATTGGTTGTGTTGTTGGATGAATATGCTATTGGTTGTGTTGTTGGATGAATATGCTATTGGTTGTGTTGTTGGATGAATATGCTATTGGTTGTGTTGTTGGATAATATTCTGTTGGTTGTGTTGTTGGATGAATATGCTATTGGTTGTGTTGTTGGATGAATATGCTATTGGTTGTGTTGTTGGATGAATATGCTATTGGTTGTGTTGTTGGATGAATATGCTATTGGTTGTGTTGTTGGATGAATATGCTATTGGTTGTGTTGTTAGATGAATATGCTATTGGTTGTGTTGTTGGATGAATATGCTATTGGTTGTGTTGTTGGATGAATATGCTATTGGTTGTGTTGTTGGATGAATATGCTATTGGTTGTGTTGTTGGATGAATATGCTATTGGTTGTGTTGTTGGATGAATATGCTATTGGTTGTGTTGTTGGATGAATATGCTATAGGTTGTGTTTTTTGGATGTATATGCTATTGGCTGTGTTATTCTCTAATAAACTCCATAAAACCACCTATTTTGCCAGTCTTAATGTTATAATATGTGTTATGTTATCATCATCAATGTCCCCATGCATGCTCAGTCCTTCAATGCAGCAGCCACTCCAAGGTACCTCTACTGATTGTTTCCATAAGGAGTTGGTTATAGTATCCCTGTCTTTACCTTGAGAAGGGCAAGGTTGTATATATATATATGTTTACAATTTCTGATGCAGGTTGCCAACTTACTCCAACATATCCCCGACAGCAGTCCAAACCTCGGCCCTCATGATGCCTCAGAGTCGAAATTTTCACCACCCTAAGGTCAGCGAAGCTGAGCATATGACTATGATGCACCAGGTAGGTCTGAGTTTTGTAGTAAACCACATTGTTTTGGTTACCTGTGATATATGGTTACCTATATTACTGACCTACCTATCTGGGTTGCCTCTCTTACCTGGGTTGCATTACTGTTGCCTCTGTTACCCTGGTTATGGTTATTGGTTACCTCAGTTTTATTTGTTAGTTACCTGTGTTACTGACTTACTTAAGTTGTTTGGTTGGCTTTTTAATGGGTAATCTTTATTATTTAAATATTTTACCAGGGTTATTTTGTCACCTGTGCTGCTTTTATTATTCACTCACCTGTGTTGTTGGATTACCTATGTTTTTTTTACTGTGTTTTTGGATTAACTATGCTGTTGAGTTACATATGATATTAGGTTACCTTTTTTTAAAATTGGGTTACCTGTGTTATTTGGTGTTCTCGGATTACTCATGCTGCTAACAATTCTAACACATACCAGCAAAAGTTGGAGAAGCACCAGAGATTCTGAACAGATGTTAAATGCATTTGGAATTAAATGTCTGGAAAAATTCACAAACGTACCTGTAAAATGGTATGAATTAAAAAAAACGAGTGTGAAGATCAGAGAAATGTCTGGACAAATACCTGTATCGACGGCACTAAGACAAAGAAGGTGGAGATATATTGGGCACACTCTGAGATGAAATTAGCAAAGAATTACAAAACAAGCACTGAACTAGGAAACAAACGTTCTGAGAAAAAAAAGACGCCCAATGGAAACATTAAAAACATTATTATGAGAGGCAAAAAATACTGGGCTGAACTCCATGTCAGAAATTTAGCAAGTTGCATGTAATAGAGTGGAGTGGGGGAATCGAATGTGAGGCTTATGTGACGTCTGGCAGCATACAAAGGATGATGATGATGATGAAATATTTGTCTGTTTTGATTTTGATCAGCAGAGACAGCAGCCGAAGCTTCCTGTGTATGATCAGCGACCCAGAATGCCTCAGCAATCCCAAGCTATGTCTGGAATTCAGGCCCCCACAGCTTCTTTATCTAGTCCAGCTGGGACATCCAGAACTGGAGGTTCAGCAGCCTTTGGGCCCCTGGGTCCAGCCCCAGGGGGTAACATGGGTCCTACAAACAGTGTGTGTAGGGTGTGTGGCAAAGTGGCCGTGTTTCTGTGCTCAAGTTGTCGTCGTGTGTGGTACTGCAACCAGTTGTGCCAGGTGAGATCTATCTTGTCTAACCATCCCTCATCTTCATTGTCTTGTCTTGTCTTACCATCCCTGATCTTCATTGTCTTGTCTTGTCTTACCATCCCTCATCTTCATTGTCTTGTCTTGTCTTACCATCCCTCATCTTCATTGTCTTGACTTGTCTTATCTTACCATCCCTCATCTTCATTGTCTTGTCTTGTCTAACCATCCCTCATTTTAATTGTCTTGTCTTGTCTTACCATCCCTGATCTTCATTGTCTTGTCTTGTCTTACCATCCCTCATCTTCATTGTCTTGTCTTGTCTTACCATCCCTCATCTTCATTGTCTTGACTTGTCTTATCTTACCATCCCTCATCTTCATTGTCTTGTCTTGTCTTACCATCCCTCATCTTCATTGTCTTGACTTGTCTTATCTTACCATCCCTCATCTTCATTGTCTTGTCTTGTCTTACCATCCCTCATCTTCATTGTCTTGACTTGTCTTATCTTACCATCCCTCATCTTCATTGTCTTATCTTATCATGCCTCACCTTGTGTTATTAGGTCTCATGTTGAATTGTCTTATTTTTTATTGCCATTGCATGTCATAAATCATCTTGTGTTATCATATCTCGTGTTGAATTGTCTTATTTTTTATTGCTATTGCATGTCATATATCATCTTGTGTTATCATGTCCCCAGTTGAATTGACTTATACTATCTTGTGGTGCCATCGTTTGCCTTCTTATGATGTGTCTTGTCTTGAATTGCCTTGTCTTTTTTGTTTTTGTTTTTGTATTCTCTTCTCACATCTTGTCTTAAATTGTCCTGCTGTTCCTTGTCTTGTCTAGAATTGTCTTGTATTTTGTGTATTGTCTGGTATTATCTTGTCCTAAATTGTCCTGCTGTGCCTTGTCTTGACTAGAATTGTCTTGTATTTTGTAAATTGTCTGGTATTATCTTGTCTTAAATTGTCCTGGTGTGCCTTGTCTTGTCTAGGATTGTCTTGTATTCTATATTGTCTGGAATTATCTTGTCCTAAATTGTCCTGGTGTGCCTTGTCTTGTCTAGAATTGTCTTGTATTTTGTGTATTTTCTTGTATTATCTTCTCCTAAATTTTCCTGCTGTGCATTGTCTTGTCTTGAATTGTCTTGTATTTTGTATATTGTCTTGTCTTATCTTGTCTTAAATTGTCTCGCTGTGCTTTGTCTTGTCTTGTATTTTGTGTATTGTCTTGTACTATCTTGTCTTAAATTGTCCCGCTGTGCCTTGTCCTGTCTTGAATTGTCTTGTCCTGTCTTAAAGTGCCTCGCCTTGTCATGCCAGCTGCGGGCGATTTTACAGCAGAACATCTTATGTTGGTTCGACATTGGTATTAAGACCTGCCCGTTTAAAGAGCAATGGCAAACTGCTGAGAGTAAAATTTTCCAAGAAAAACCACAATAGCCAAAAACTGCTGTGTTTGGTTTTGCAAAGTAAAAGATACGCTACTAACTGTTTCCTTTTTTATTTTCATCGTCATGCCATATATTTCTGAATTTACTTGTCTTGTCATGTTTTCTCTTGTCTTTCCTTGAACTGTCCTAACATATTTTATCATGTCTCTTGGTTTGCCTTGTTTTTTTGTCTTGTCTTGATGATTGTGAATGAATGATTGAATCAAGAGTTGACATTACTTCACTCAAAACACTCCCACAAATGCTCCATCCCCTTCTTCAGTAGCCAGTTAAGAGTTTATATACTAACAGTACCAGTTAACAACCTATATTTTCATATCTCTCCCCCCTACCCCCAGCTCTTATGTCAGCCAGAAAGTCTTGGGTTTTAAAAAAAAATTGTGATAATAACCTACAAAATGCTTCTATCGAGTGCCAAGTGCTCTATACAAATATGCATTTAGCATCATATGCTTGATGTGCCCATGGTTAACAAATACAGGGTCCTTGTTTGTTTCACTTCTTAGCTATAAAATCAGTCAAATGGATCTGCAAACACTCTCTGTCTTTTGGCTTGAATTTTGAATGTATGATAAAGAATCAAAATCACAGCACCTGGGACACTCCCATAAGTGCTCAGTCCCCATCTTCAGAAGCAAGCGAACAGTTCCAGTTCCGATAGTACCAGTGACCATCTGATTGTATTTCCATTTCATCCTTCCCTTAAGTGTTAAGCGTCGTCTAGATCCCTTGGTAACTCCTCATAGCGCTATTCTGCTTAGACCGTAATGATCTATCTGCGCTTCCACATTGTTCACTCGCTGCCTACGGGCCCTCACAATATCTGACTGGTCATACATCAGTTCACAACCAAGTGGTGCAGAGCCAGCCTGTCCATCTGCATGCTCATTTCCCAACACACTGGCAGAACCTGGAGAAAATATCCAAAGGATAACTACCCGGGACCTCTGAAGTGGTGCTTGCCACTCTGCACAAAGCATGCCTGTTTTCTTCTTTCTCAACATGCTCTGTGAGTCAGTTACAATCACGGCTTGATAGTACACTATCTTAAACTGCTGTTCACCCATCTCTTGATTTTGTCTTCCCTGATGTTGTCTATCTCTTGCTCTCTTGCATTCAACTTTTCCCTCCAGTATAGATTTTAAAAGAGTGTTAAGTCTTTTAATGAGGCCAGAATATTTAAATTGCCTCTTTTTCAGTCAAGCGGTGCCCATGGCTTAGGCTTTGCGAGTCCGACTCATAATTCCAGAGTACCGCGATCGAAACCCGCTGCTGGCTGCGTGGAGTTTTATCATAGTATGGGGCATCGCAGGTCGACCCAGCCTTAAATGGGTACCAGGATGTATGACCTGGGAAAGTAAAGACGGCCCCTGTAATGCTAGCCAAATTACCCACCTAGTGCAGATTGGTCTGTAAAAATATGGGGTGCTCTTCACATATGCCCGATCCACCTCAAGGCGTGAAAATGGATCTTTCCTTACTCTTTTTCAGTCACAGTTTCTTTAGAGACCCTGTATTTCATTGTTTTGTTTTGTTAACGATGCCTGTGTATTTTTATTCTCTTACAGACAAAACACTGGAGTGTGCATGCTTCAGAATGCAAACCCTTATCCTGATGTTGAATTCCACGACGCAGACAACAACTGCCCGACAGTTATCAAAATTTGTGATCATTAAACAACAGCTTCACCCTTGGAGCTAGCTAGCTAGTTTGCAGTAGCATCTTCAAGCTGGGGAGCAAAGGATATTCTCTGGAAGCAACCCAAAGGATAATTGCATAGTCAACAGAGAAGGGTCTCCTCTGAGAGGTTCATTAAAGTTGTATTATATCAAGCATTGCGCGGCTCTGTGGCTCACACGTCAGGGAAATGGTTTCCCAGTGTAATCCTTGTCATATTTGAGGGTTTAATTCCTGCAGTGTGTGGTTTAGAATAAGACAGCTCTCATGGCTTTCAGACACTGGTACGAGAGTCACACTTTGGAAGAGATTGGAGCTCTCCATTTAAAATTCTCATAGCGAGTTGTGGAGACTGTAGCCAAGCTCTGTTGTGAAAGCCGTATAGTTTATGCATGCCAGTGCAACCCATAGGAATGCAGGTTACATCATAAATGTAGGCTGCTGTAAATACAGCTGTTTTATACGGTTGAATGAGTTTCTGGAATTTGCCTGTGTTGGGTTACCGTACAAAAAGTGACCCTTTGAGTCACTTGATGTCCCTCTTTGCTTTAAACAGTAGCTGGTCTCCATGGTAAAAGGTGGTGGTTAAGCATTGAAATTCATCGGTTCGTTTTTAAAATGTGCCCTAATAATGACTTCTTTGGCAGTCGAACGGGATTTACAGGATCTGCCTTGTTGCTCTGCCATCCAGACTAAGATTTTTAAATCCCAGGATGGTGTGATAAACCGTTAGGTAGCAGCCCAAGAGAGACAAACTTATCAATCAACTGGAAGATGGTAATTAGAGAATGAATGGAACAATAAATAGGGAGGACTTTAATTAAGCTAATGCAGCGGTTCTTAACCTGTGGATCCTGACCCTTTTGGGGGTCAAACAAACTTTCGGAGGGGACATCTAAGACCATCGGAAAGCACATATTCCTTGAAGATATAAAGCAGTAATGAAAATGTTTTTTTATGGCTGGGGGTCATGGCAGCATTAGGAACTGTTTGAAAGGGTCACGGCATTAGCAAGGTTGAGAACCACTGAGCCAATGCAATACTGAAGGAGAAGATGACTTGACGGGAGTTGGTGTGCCCGGCTCTCTAGCGTAGTTGGCTAAACCGGGTTGCGCGGAGACTGGTTGACAAACTCCTTGTGGTCCGGGTTCAATCCCGGGGGTGGGCAGGAAAGCCACATTTTCTCCCAGATTTTACGGTATTTAAAATGGAATCAAGGCCGAAAGGTTGCGATATCCATAATACTGAGCCTAAGGGTTAACAACTCATGGCTTCTGGATACTAAAAGAAAGACAGGAGTTGGTTGTGGACCTTTGTTTCACTTGGGAATAACAGGAAGGAAAAAAGAGACAGCTAAGGCTAAAGACACATTGTTGAATATAACGAAATACAAGTCTTGAGCTTCAAGAGCTTGTACAATTAATAGCATTTTCTGTGTTTGCTCAAAACAGTGCCTAAGTGTTTCATATTTGCACAGATGGTGTTTTTTTCTCAAGAAGATTTGTTTACGGGAAATGAAAAATCAAGGCTTCTGTTCTTATTGTTTTTCTACACAACTTCAATACTTTATACACACACGATGGGTGCTGAAACTGGAAAGCTCACAACCCCCCCCCCCCTCTTCCCCTCCACCCCTTCCCCCCATCCCCTTTTTAAGTGGGTTGGAGAAGGGAGGCTTAGCTTGTCTTTGTTTCGGCACCCCTGACACACACATCTCATTCCCACCTTTATACCCAGTATTTGTTCATTTGTCTGTCTCTTTTAATTCTTCTTCTTGTTTTTAGTATTTTGCTCAATTTCATTGGTGCTGACTCAGTAATGGTAATCTTTGCCATTGTTTAAATGTACTTCTTTGTGCATAATGGTATTTTATAAATTGATGTTGTCACCTAACTGGTGTGTGGCTTAATGTACATGAGTTATTTGTTTGTCTTTGGTGATCTTAAATATCAGAATTACTAAGGGATAGAAAGGGAGCTATGGGTAGCCAGGTGACCTACAAGTGGCTAGCACTACAAGTGGCTAGCATTAGAAGTGGCTAGCACTACAAGTGGCTAGCATTAGAAGTGGCTAGCTCTACAAGTGGCTAGTACTGAAAGTGGCTAGCGCTAAAGTGGTTAGCACTTATAGTGGCCAGAACTACAAGTGGCCAGAACTACAAGTGGCCAGCACTACAAGTGGCTAGCACTACAAGTGGCTAGCTCTACAAATGGCTAACACTACAAATGACACAAGGCTATCAACCTGAAGATCATTTGTTTGATTCCACATTGGAGTTGATTTTTATAATTGATCTACAGCTTACAGGCTACTTCAGCCTGTAACAGATACCAGGAAATATCCTGGAAAGTAAAGGCTGTTGGCACAATGTTTACCACGTCACTCTTCAAGTGCTGGTTGGCCTGTAAACATGTTGGTTTGGCACAGTGTGGTTGGTAAGACAAAAGAGTGATATTACACTACTTTTAAACAATAACAGAGCATAATGCTAATACAATAGCTGAAATAATGTCTTACCATATTTGTTCATGAATAAATTTTTCCACAGTTTTTTAAAGTTTAAAATTAGGGTGGTCTTATACATGAATGTCTTCTTCATCTTTGGGTTCATCAGCTGTGAACTCCGGCAGAAAGTTTTGGTTGTTTGTCCACCTCTGAACATTAGTCTTGTTCCAGATCCTGAGTTTTGCATGTATGTCTGTTTTACAGACCTGACTTAGTTGTATGCAGATTGTTGGTTTCTTGCCTCTCAGGCAGATGCACTCTGACTTTGAAAGAAGCCCCCTAGTTAGTCTACTCTTACGACATGCTTGTTGGTGAGGTAGAGGGTCTCTTCTTGTTTTGCCCACAATGGAGTCCCTGAACCCACACTCAGAATTCATGAAATTAATTAAAATATTGTTTTCCTTATTTGGGGCTAATAAAAAATAGAAATTGTTTTATACATAGTGGCATCTGTTACATGGAACAAAACTGTACTTCAAATATCATGTTCAGAACAGCAGTGAGTTATCAGATTGATTCCTTTTCACAATAATTGTCTTGTTACTGTGAAGTTGTTTGTGCTTTCGTGTACTCAATCATTTTTTTTTAAAAATACGTAACAATGAATTGTTAACAAAAACAGTTATTGTTGATGAACAAGCTAATTCAAATTCATTACTCTCAGTGAGTAGGTCTTTTGAATCTCTGTCCATCCATTGCTTAAATGACACCACTGTCCCTGCTGTGTGGGTTCCAGGGACCTATTTTAAGAGAGAAAAACTGTATAGATCCACCCCCCCCCCCTCCCCTCTCGCCAACCAACAAGCATATCATAAAAGGCACTTAACTAATCTTTGCTGAAACTGAATGACTCAGCCTAGCTGTAAATCATAACATGACATACCACCTGCTTTTTTAACTCCTTTAATCCCGTGAGGTTTAACATCTGAGGCCCAAGGGATAGCAAAGAGAGATGTAAGATTTGGGCATCTTGCGTTCATTGGGCTTGTAGGTAGGAACCTAGGAACATATGATGCCTTCCTTGAGACTTGAAGAGTTAAGAATCGCAACACGATCTGCCCTTTAATTGCTAATGAAGGAAAAAAGGAAGAAGAAGAATACACCATAGTGATCCAGAGTTTGTTAATAACTGTGGACACTTCCGATTTTTTAAAGGTTTACCATGGTTTTACCCCACAGTTTTTTAAAGTCATTGTGAAAAACTTATTATATTTTATGCAAATAAAAAAGATTTTTTCTGAACATTCGGAGGGGGGTGGGGAGGGAATTTGCTTTGTTTCGTGTTTTTTGTGTTTTTGTTGTTGTAAATATCATCACAGACCCTGAAATGTCAAAGACTGCATTGAACAACTCTATCCAAATTTGTAATTAAATATATTAGGTGCACTGATGTTATTATTTTACATTCTCAGTTAAAACATAAATAGTTGAAGTAAAAATTTATAATAGAGTAACATCTGTTTAGTACTGACAGTTAATGACAGTTAATTATTTTCTGCAACAAACTTTTTTTCCCCCCACTAATCTAAATCTTTCAGAAATTTGGGATGTTAAATTTGATGGCAGATTAATGTTCAACACCCCCCCCCCACCCCCCCCCCACCCCCAGCTCCCTTTTCCTTTTTGATTTCCCCCATCCTTTTTCTCTGTAAATCTGTTAATGTTTAACTTGTTTGTAAACTGTAATTAAAATTCGCTTCACTGGTTATATCGTAGCTGCACTGAACATAAGACACTTAAATTTTCATTTTATATTTTGACTCTCAAATGCTTTGCATATTTTTAAGTAGTATTTTTGGTGGCTCGTCTTTTGTCAATTTTGGTATAGGGTATTTGTGTGTTTTTACATTTGTGAATTCTATGAGTGTATTATGTTAATTTGTGTATTCTATATTATGTTTTTTGTATGTGATTGATTATGTATCTATTATATAATATATGAATCATTAATTTCATTTTCCTCATTAATTTTTTATTTTATTTTGCTTCAGAAATGGCTCATACCAGAGATTTAATTTGTCAACTCGTGATCGGGAATTTACAATGTTTAAATCTTTCTACTTTTCCACCATTTTCATTTACTTTTTGCATTGGGGCGTAACTTTATTGGCAGTCCTGTTCGACTCAAATATAAACTGTAGACTGATTAGTGATAAACGAGGAATGTTTATAAATACATCTCAGCTGTGACCAAAACTTGTTGATGCTAATCAAATGTTCATCTTAAGTGAGTTAGCGTTTTTACTATTTGACTGTAAGTAAAGTAAAGGACCCTTTTCCACCCCTTTAGGTGTATAGGGCATAAAGGGCTAGACCTATATTTGTATAGACCAATCGGCACAAGATGGATTATTTGGTCAGCATCATGCCGGCGCCTTTACTTCCTGGGACTGCACCCGGTACCCACTCAAGGCTGGGAGCCAAAGTCATTTTTGAAAATAGTCCGGCTCTGCCAGGGAGCGAACCCACGACCTTCCGATCCGTGGCGAACGTCTAGCCACTCAGACACGGTGAATTTCCTGTTTGACTGTAATTCTACAATATATTTCTCTCAGTCGGTTGATACTGGGAAATATGAAGGGGAATTAGTTGGTAGGTAGGTAGCTACCCCACCAGGACATCACACAAGTGTAAACACCCCATGACACAAAGTGCCACCATGTGAATGAGGATCACCTGTGGAGAGGTCCCAGAAACCCCTTTCAACCGTTAGGCAATATCTATGGCTAGGCCACATTTATGGCCGGCTATATTCAGGGCCCCGGCAAGAGCCACGGTGGGGCTTCAAAATAACAACAAAAAGTTGCATCCCACTTGGGGACAATTGCAATTGTTAGGGAGGGGATTAGTTGCAAATCCTTTACAGGATGTTGCAAAGAGACACTAAAACATTTGTTGTCTTCGTATTGTTTTACTAGGCAATTTTTGCATTCAACAGGCTGGTGTGACAGACTAACTGGTCAACACTTGTAGCACTATTGAAATCACAGCAAAGCTGTCTGCTGCTAAATCACTTAGAGCTAAATTAAACCTGGCATTTTAGAATTAAGAAACTGTGTTTAATAAATATAAAGGTACAGACCCCTCCCCCACCCCTATTTTTCCAAATAAATATCCCACAGTTTATAGCTTTCTATCCCCGTGTCATTTCCAGCACCTCATTTTGCTGACATTCATTGGTGTTTCAACTTTCCCTTGGAACTGACAAAGCCTGCTGGGTGGGGAGGGGGGGGGGGGGGGCATTCCACATGGGTCAGACATGATTTGTTCTGTACAACCCTGGCGTTTTTCTGTAGTCAAGAGGAATTCCATGCCTGGCCTTAGTTTGCATAGGAGTTGCTGTCGTGGTGTAGTGGCTAGACACTTGCTTGCAGATCAGAAGGTCGTTCGTTTGGGTCCTAGCAGAGCTTAACTTTTTTTTTAAAGCACCTTGGATTACAGGTAGACCTAACCTTGAGTGGGTATCAGGGGCAGTCCTGGGAAGTAAAGGTGGCCGGCATGTTGCTGACCACATCACTCACTAAGTGCCAATTGATTAATAACATATAGGTGTAACCCTATATGCCCAGTATGGAAAAGGTTCTTTTATTTTACTGTTACCTTTGTGAGCATTGCTATGTGTTTGGATTCCCTTGATTCCCACTATTGCTTTGTTCGAAAGACAGAAAGTTGCCAGCAACCACTTTTCCCAAGCATGCTGTAGAAGGCAACCAGTTAAGGGTTGTCTTCAGGCTCCTGCCTCTTTCAAAACCTCTTGGTAGCTCTTTTTTTTTTTGGCTGCCCATGGTATTTTGAGCATTTTTCTCTAAAATCACATCTCTGAGGCCTCAGGAAATTGTTTGGCCTGCCTACCGATTGTCCGGGACTCACAGCCAAATGTTAAAACAGGATGTATCTAGCAAGCATGAATTCTTTTTCAAACCTACAATGACAGAGATATATTGCATAAAATGTTCTTCATTTTATAAAATGCTGCTTTTGCCTGTCCTGTTTCTTATCTTGGTGATTCATCTTCCATCTGATGTTATCAAAGATATTATAAAGACACAGATATTACATACAGATATTATAAAGACACATATATTCATTCATTCAGTAGCATGTCCCTCGCGGAACCTCGCTGCCATAACAACCCTCCGGAAAACCTTCCTATCCTGAGCAAGATGTCCTGCGTCTGATACACCCATCTGGAGATCATCTGCCACATCCTGCACCCATCTTCTCCTTGGCCTTCCTCTTCCTCTCTTCCCAGACATATACCCCTCCATTATTGTTCTCTCTAGACTTCCATGATGTTTCAAGTGACCAAATATTTCAATTTTCTTTGTTTTATTGTCTTTACTAGCCAACCCTCTTCAATATTCAGCTCTTAAAGTATGGATGCATTTGTTCTTTT
Source organism: Candidula unifasciata (assembly GCA_905116865.2). Lineage (NCBI taxonomy): Eukaryota > Metazoa > Mollusca > Gastropoda > Stylommatophora > Geomitridae > Candidula > Candidula unifasciata. The sequence goes on from CAJHNH020000483.1 coordinate 74,809, forward strand.
CTTTACCCAAGATATTCTTAGAACCTGTCTGTAACATTTATATTCAAATGTATTTATGCGCTGTTCCGCTTGTTACACATATATTACAAACAGATATTATAAAGACACAGATATTACATACAGATATTATAAAGACACAGATATTACATACAGATATTATAAAGACACAGATATTACATACAGATATTATAGACTAGCTGTAAACGACAGCAGAATGTACCAACTCCATCTTTAAAGGCAAAAGCTGAAAAAGGGGAGTTATTTTCAAAATAAATATTTGGTTCCTTTCTTTAAACCAATTTTTGGTGTAAATTATTATTTTAAAAAACTAATTAATTTTGCAAATATTTCCAGCTTTAAAAATGTTAGTAGCTCTTCTTCGCATAATTTTTATTAGTCACACAAAAGAAATTTTTTATATTGTATTAACTCTTTGAGTCCCAAAGAACGCATCATACGTTCTTAGGTTCCTACCTAGAAGTCCAATGAACGCATGATGCGCTGATTTTATTACTTTCTTTACTACCCCTTGGGCCTGTGATGCTAAACCCCCTGGGACTCAAAGAGTTAATACTGAATCACAAAAAGGATTGCATTATAACTTTGAAGGGGAAGCAGGATTGTAAATGATATCACAGAACCCTTAAATTTTTTTATGTGGAGTCAAGTGAGAGAGAAATGCTTCTCTAGAATATATACAATAAACAAACAGACTATGTATTTTATACATCTTGGCATTCAAGAACAGCAGCTTCAAACAAGACTGACAGACAATACATAAAACAGAGATGTAGGTAGACATAAATATCACTGCCACATGTAGTCTTCTTCTTCTTCGCGTTCACCAGCTGTACACTCTGGCAGAAAGTTCTGGTTGTTCGTCCACACCTGGACTGCAGTCCTGCTCCAGAACCTGAGTGTTGCGTGTACATCAGTTTTACAGATCTGATTAACTTGAATGCAGACTGTTGGTTCCTTGCCTCTCAAGCAGATGCGCTCCGACTTCAAAGGAAGCTCCCAATTAGTCGATTCTTACAACATGCTTTTGGGGAGGCAGTGGGTCTATTCTTGTTTTCCCCACAATGGGGCCCCGGAACATACACGGGGAGTCACATGTATTGAACTAGCATTAGTCAAGTTTTTGTAGTACATTTTTAAAATATACTAATTAATTTTACAGACATTTCCAGCTTTAAAATTTCCAACTGATGTTTATTTATTGTCTAGAATATGTTAGGGCACTTCTCAGTATGACTTGTTGGACTATCTTTACATTTGTTTTCTATAATTATCACAGTATTCTAGTTTTCTTTGACAACGAACTGTTCTTCTTCAAATTTAGACCTTATAAATATGTGTATATTGTTTAAGACTGTGTTATATGTTGTATGCATCAAAAGCATAAGAGATTGGAATTCAATTAGACAATGAATTGTCTTAGAGCAAGTCATATGTTGTATGCATCAAAAGCATAAGAGATTGGAATTCAATTAGACAATGAATTGTCTAAAAGCAAGTCATATGTTGTATGCATCAAAAGCATAAGAGATTGGAATTCAATTAGACAATGAATTGTCTAAAAGCAAGTCATATGTTGTATGCATCAAAAGCATAAGAGATTGGAATTCAATTAGACAATGAATTGTCTAAAAGCAAGTCATATGTTGTGTGCATTAATAGTAAAATAGAATAGTATTCAATATTTTCTAAGACTGAGTCATATATTGTCTGCATCAAAAGCATAATAGAATAGTATTAGATATGTCATATTAACATAATATGATCATTATTAAACTTCAGGGTAATTTCTGCCTTTTTTCTTTTCTTAACTTTGCCTGCAAGATTATTGGTGCAGTGTTTGTTGTTATTAATTCCTGTTGCTAACTTTTTTCTTATAAAGCAATTGTTCGTGCAATGTGTACAGTGTATGATGCTATGCTATTCCTCAATGACTTTTTTTTTTCAAACATTCCTGCCTTTATTTTGATGTACATATTTTAATCAGTATATATTTATTCTCCAAAAATTCCATGAAATTTGTTTTACAACTAAAATTAAAATTGTATATGTTCCTATTATAAGCATTTTGTTGAATGGATTTTACGAGCTAATTTATTGCCTTGATCTGTGAATAGTATGTTGGTATTATATGTTATGAAATATGTGTATGTGTAAGACATAAAAATGTATAGGGGCCTTTATGAGAAACATAAATATTTTCAGGAGTCCAGTCAGATTACAGTGGGAGCATATTATATAGCCATGTTGTATTTGTATAGTTACAAATTTTTGTTTTTAATAGTTTGAATTTTTTGGAGTGTAAAGTGTGTAAAAGCTTCCAGTTTTAAGTTTGAAATTTAGTTTATATTAATCTGGAGTTTTAGGTTTGTAAAAGCTTTCAGTATTTGGTCATAATAGTTTTAAGTTTCCAGGTGTACAAGTTTTCATTTTCAGCTTGTAACATTCTGAAGTTTTCAATTTGTAAAAATTATAAGGTTTATATTTGGTTTAATTAAAAGCTTCAGGTTTGCAATGGTCTGCATTTTTTGGGTTATTTTAGCCTAAAGTTGTAGGACTGTAAATGATACCAATACCAATAGAAGTGTCTCTGTCTCCTTCTTTGATCACACAAGAGGATCTCAACATGGTACAACAACTTGACTTCAGCTAATTCATTACATGGGACAGTGATAATCATGTCTGTCTACATCCCTGATTCATGTACTCTCTGTCAGTCTTGTCTAATGCAGATGATCTGCCATGCCAAGAAAGCATCTTCTCTCCTGGTCTCCCTCTGCTGCAATTGTTGTCTGAAAGATGATTGCTTGGATGGGCCTAATGTAAGATGGGCCTGCGTGCCCAATTTGTAACCCTTTGAAAATGCAGTTTTTTCATTCATTCTTTTATGTGTTCATTCATTATCCCTCGTCTCTTTGCAACTTTCTCATTCTCTTGACACTCTTGAGTTTTCACCTTCTCATAACGTGCCCAAAGAATGCAGGTTTCTTTCTCTCTTCTGTTGTGGATAGTCATTTCTCTCCATGAGCTTATATAGTTTTAAAAACAAAGTAAAGGTCCTTTTTTCCCCTGCCCTTAGACGTATAGGGCATATAGGGCTAGACCTATATTTTTATAGACCAACTGGCACAAGATAGATGATGTAGTCAGCATAATGCTGGCCGCCTTTACTTCCAGGACTGCACCCGTTACCCACTCAAGGCTGGATCGACCTTGGAGTCAAGGTGATTTTTTTAAAAAGTCCCGCTTCACCAGGGAGCGAACCCACGACCTTCCGATCCGCACGTGAGCATCTAGCCGCTACGTCACGGGGAAAGTCTTCGTACTAAATGATAAACCCAATCGCACCAAGAAGGCTGAATTTAGTGACTTCTGTTGAGACACAGCCCAGTAAATAATAATATATTGCCATCTCTGCAGTGACTGCTTCTAAAAAAGTGCAGATAAATTCCAAAGGTAATGTATGCACCTGCATAGTGTTTAGGAGGCCCAGACATGGATATATCAACTAATACTGCATATTGAGGAGTTTCCTTATGACCACAATGGCTTGTTTGAAGCTAAGTTGATGTCAAATCTTCCCATGAGCCTCAGTGATAAAGGTCGTGGGTCACAGTATGAGTCACCTGTTTTATATTATTGTTTACTGGGGAATGTATTCCATTTAATGATTCACTGTGTTTATGTTTGTGATATTCCCTTTTAATTATCTTCATATATTATAAGGACAAATGCTGAAATATACATTTTTTAAATTTTAATTTTAGTGACCTGTGTAAAAAAAAAAATTGTGATAGTATTGTTTCCCAGGAATTTCCACAGATTAATAATTCCCCCCCCCCCCCCCCCACCAACTTTTTTTTAAAGCAATCGCAGGAAAAAAGTGTTAACATTTTAAATTATTCCTCCTTCTTATTCCATAACACAGTTTGTATGTTACTGTAAGCTTTCATGTCAACAAGACACCAAAACAGTCAGTATTTATAAATCTGGAAAGAAAGGTGAAGTGTTCTTCTATTTTTGGTCCCTCTTGATTTAGGAGCACCACGTCAAAGGACAGTTCGTAAGTCACGGACCTTTTTCATGTTATTGGTGCATCAGGAATATGGATCTGGCCATATATGTTTATAGATCATTCAGCGCTCGATGGGTTGTTATGCCACTATCACATCTACCAACTTCCTACCCAGGAGTAATGTATCTTTTACTCCCTTCACCCATCTCTTTCTTGGTCAGCCTCTTGGCTTGTAGTGTGCTGTTCTGGTGTGGTAAGCTCTAGCTGTTGGCTGATGTTGCTCCACTCTTCCCAGTAGACCAAACCATTTGATTCTTTGATGTTCTGTGAAATCATTAATTGGTACTTTGCCTACCATTGTATTTAGTTCTTCTCTGATGACTGTCTCTTGTTTTTCCTGCCACATTTCTTATAAAACTCATCTCAAATGTTGTAATTTTGCATTTATGTTTTTCTAGGACTAACTGTGTTCTTGCATTGACAGCACACAATTGGTAAAATATCACATTTATCAGTTTACAAATAACAATTAAAAACAGCTTTATCAATCTGGTTATTTTGTGTGTGTGTGTGGGTGGTATAGAAAGATTCTCAGAATATCTTGGACAAAGAAGAGGAGAAATATTGACATCTTAAAAGATCTGAACACCAAGGAAGATTGGCTGATAAACAGCATCCTGGTACCAGGAAGGAGGGGTAGGGGCCGACCAACACAAAGATGGGCACAGGATATGAGTGACTCCTTGAGTATGAAAGTAGATGAGGTGGGATAAATGGTGAGAGACTGAGTTTCTTTCAGGCAGACTGTGATGAGAGCGACGTTCTGCAAAGGACCTGCTACATGATGATGTGGGTGCGTGTGTGTTTGTCACTGATTTCTTTCATCATTCTGTTATGCCATTTACGTTTTGCCTAGGGGCCTACTGTCTTTCTCCGTTCCGCTGTATACTGTAAAATCAGTTGCATATCATGGATGGAATCCAGTCCAGCACCTTTCACTTCTCTCATCAATGTTCGTCCTAGAATTTCTGTCAGATGCCTGTTTGCCCAATCCATTTGACTGATGTCCTTGCTCAGTCAAAAGTCATCATCTCTTTTTTCAACAAAATTCCATTTTTTTTTCCCTTCTTCATATTAAAGTTAACTTAGAATGTCTGAGCATTTTTAATTATTATTTTTCTTTAAATTGTCATTATTAGTTAAGCATGGTAATTATTTAAAAAGTACTGTCTTAAAAACATAATCATCTACATCAAGTGTCTTGCCAGTTGGCATAGGAGTTCATACACCTGCACAGATCTTGGTCTTTTGTGTTCTGGGTTAATTCTACTAATTATATATCCTTCCATGCCACTGTCTTGCGCCATACGCCATCATTTCCCTTGGTCTGCCTCTTCTACCAGCGATCTTTCCAGTCATCGTGATATTTTCCAGTGTTCCTTTTCTCATCACTTGACCAAAGAGCTTTGTCACCTTCTCATTGTTGTATTTAATGTTCTACTTTCATTAGCTATTTCCAGGCAATCTTTGTTAGTTATTCTGGTAGTCTAAGGTGTTCGCAACATTCTTCTCAAGAACCATGTCTCGGTTGCCTCCAAACTCTTCCTAATTTGTTTGCTCACATTCAAGATTCATTGCCATACAACAGAGCAGGTTCAGTGTAACATTTCAGTAGTGGTTTTTATGATCTTTAATGAGAGTGTTTTATTACATAAGATACTTGCCATCTTCTGAAATGCTGACTTTGCCTGACCAATTCTGCTTTTAATTTATATCATACATCATTCATTTGCTGTTATGAATGTTTCCAAATACTTGAATTTATTGACTTGGTTAAACCTTTTCCCTTTTATTGTGATGTCACATTTTGGAGTTTTCTTCTAGGGTATAACAAATCTTTCTATTTTCTTGACATTGTAGGAAAGTCCCTTTTTTTTACTCTCTAATACCACAGAGTCTAATAGTTGTAGGTCTTCTGCTTTTTCAGCTATTCATAATGTATCATCTGCATAACAAAGATTGTTTATATTATAACCTTCTGGTCTATGCTTGACCTCCCTCATTATTATTTTACTATAGAGACAGAAGAGATCTGGTGACGTAACACATCCTTGTCTCACTTCTTGTTTTATCTGTTCATAACTGCCTACTTTATTTCCCAATTTAATGTCTGCTTTTTTGTAAATATTTATTATTAATTTGAGATCTTTTCCATCAATGTTAATATCCTCTAACAATTTATGTTCTAGACAGCGTGTCAACTGATACTTCATTTCATTAGTTCTGGGACACTTGATATCTCATCCCATATTAATATATATGTAACCAGAATATATGTATTGACTTGGAAGTTGTCTTGACATTCCTAGACATAGCTCATCTCTATATCCAGTTTCGTCCTTTTTAGGACGAAATTAATGTTTTGTTATTTGAAGCCTCACCCTGGCTTTTGCCAGGGGCTGCAAAATTGGCAGGCCATAAATATGGCCAATTGTCTGAACGCGGTTTCTGGAACCTCTCCACGGCGATCCTTATCCACATGGTAGCACTTTGTGTCATCGGGTGTTTATCGCTTGTGTGATGTCCTGGTGGGGTAGAAAGTCAGTCAGTCATAGCTCATCTGGCAATTTTCTGTAAAACTTCTGGTGTCATTTGACGTGAAGGTCAGTCCGCCATTTAACTACTAACAGTTCTGTTTCTACTAACAGTTCTGTTGCTACTAACAGTTCTGTTGCTACTAACAGTTCTGTTGCTACTCACAGTTCTGTTGCTACTAACAGTTCTGTTGCTACTAACAGTTCTGTTGCTACTAACAGTTCTGCCAGCTTTTATAATACTTTTCCAAAGTAGTTCAAACTAAAATAAAAAATATTCCTGAAATACCAAATGCTAAAATGAAAACAAAAAAATTCGGCAAAAGAATAATATAATTTTTAAAAAAAAAACTCAACTTTTGATAACTGTATATAACTAATAAATCTGTCAGAGACTAAATACAAAAAATTGTGCAGAACATCGGGAGCCTCTCTTGGCAGTGGTGAAACGTCGCAAGCTAGCTTGGATTGGGCACGTGGTGAGACATGATTCAATTGCAAAGACTGTACTTTACAGAAAATGGGGCAGGGAGGGGAGTGGGGGGTGGGGTGTAGGTAGTCGAAGAAGAGAAGGGCAAAGAAGAACCTGGAATGACAGCATCAAGAAATAGAAAGGATTAAGTTATATATACTAAGTAATGGGTCAAGGGTTATGTTATGTTACGTTATAGTGAAAAGTAAAATAAGGGATTCTTTTCAGGCCTTTGAAGCATGTGGCGTATAGTGGCTAGACTCAGCCGGCTATTGAGAGAATATACAGGGTGTTTGTAAAGTCTCACGTCATTTTGTATGTAGAACAAATCTGCAAATTGAAAACTTGACGTATCACACACAAAAATGAGCTCCACAGACAGTTGTGAAGCAATATGCAACCAATGGCTGTCATCTGCTGAAGTAATTCTGTGAACTTAAAACAGAATGATATTGTCAACAAAAGGAAAAAATGTTTATGGTTCAACAAGTGTTTTGAAATGGCGGTCCATATATAAGGATGGTTGTTCAAAGATTTATAACAAGATTTGGCTTTCCTCACGGTTAGAAATTTGTGAAATAAATAATAACGAATATTTTTTTTTTACTTTCCTGCTTCCCCACAACAGCGTTAGACCCTAGCAGTGACTATAGACCCTAGCAGTGACTATAGATCCTAGCAGTGACTATAGACCCTAGCAGTGACTATAGACCCTAGCAGTGACTATAGACCCTAGCAGTGACTATAGACCCTAGCAGTGACTATAGACCCTAGCAGTGACTATAGACCCTAGCAGTGACTATAGACCCTAGCAGTGACTATAGACCCTAGCAGTGACTAGACCCTAGCAGTGACTATAGACCCTAGCAGTAACTATAGACCCTAGCAGTGACTATAGACCACAGCAGTGACTATAGACCCTAGCAGGGACTATAGACCCTAGCAGTGACTATAGACCACAGCAGTGACTATAGACCCTAGCAGTGATTATAGATCCTAGCAGTGACTATAGACCACAGCAGTGACTATAGACCACAGCAGTGACTATAGACCACAGCAGTGACTATAGACCACAGCAGTGACTATAGACCCTAGCAGTGACTATAGACCAGAGCAGTGACTATAGACCTGAGCAGTGACTATAGACCACAGCAGTGACTATAGACCAGAGCAGTGACTATAGACCACAACAGTGACTATAGACCACAGCAGTGACTATAGACCACAACAGTGACTATAGACCACAGCAGTGACTATAGACCACAACAGTGACTATAGACCACAGCAGTGACTATAGACCACAGCAGTGACTATAGACCACAGCAGTGACTATAGAACACAACAGTGACTATAGACCACAGCAGTGAATATAGACCACAGCAGTGACTATAGACCACAGCAGTGACTATAGACAACAGCAGTGACTATAGACCACAGCAGTGACTATAGACCAGAGCAGTGACTATAGAACACAGCAGTGACTATAGACCACAGCAGTGACTATAGACCACAACAGTGACTATAGACCACAGCAGTGAATATAGACCACAGCAGTGACTATAGACCAGAGCAGTGACTATAGAACACAGCAGTGACTATAGACCACAGCAGTGACTATAGACCACAACAGTGACTATAGACCACAGCAGTGACTATAGACCAGAGCAGTGACTATAGAACACAGCAGTGACTATAGACCACAGCAGTGACTATAGACCACAACAGTGACTATAGACCACAGCAGTGACTATAGACCTGAGCAGTGACTATAGACCTCAGCAGTGACTATAGACCACAACAGTGACTATAGACCACAGCAGTGACTATAGACCACAACAGTGACTATAGACCACAGCAGTGACTATAGACCACAGCAGTGACTGTAGACCACAGCAGTGACTATAGACCACAGCAGTGAATATAGACCACAGCAGTGAATATAGACCACAGCAGTGAATATAGACCACAGCAGTGACTATAGACCACAGCAGTGACTATAGACCACAGCAGTGACTATAGACCACAGCAGTGACTATGGGACCACAGCAGTGACTATGGGACCACAGCAGTGACTATAGACCAGAGCAGTGACTATAGACCACAGCAGTGACTATAGACCACAGCAGTGACTATAGACCATAGCAGTGACTATAGACCAGAGCAGTGACTATAGACCACAACAGTGACTATAGACCATAGCAGTGACTATAGACCACAGCAGTGACTATAGACCACAGCAGTGACTATACACCCTAGCAGTGACTATAGACCCTAGCAGTGACTATAGACCAGAGCAGTGACTATAGACCAGAGCAGTGACTATAGACCACAGCAGTGACTATAGACCACAGCAGTGACTATAGACCACAGCAGTGACTATACACCAGAGCAGTGACTATAGACCAGAACAGTGACTATAGACCAGAGCAGTGACTATAGACCACAGCAGTGACTATAGACCCTAGCAGTGACTATAGACCACAGCAGTGACTGTAGACCACAGCAGTGACTATAGACCACAGCAGTGACTATAGACCACAGCAGTGACTATAGACCACAGCAGTGACTTTAGACCACAGCAGTGACTATAGACCCTAGCAGTGACTATAGACCACAGCAATGACTATAGACTAAAGCAATGACTATAGACCACAGCAGTGACTATAGACCACAGCAGTGTCTATGGACCATAGCATTGACTATAGACCATAGCAGTGACTTATGTAACTATTTTAATTACCTTTTTAATACATTTTTTTAAATAACATTGTGTCCTTTTTTGTTTAAACATTTGTTTTACATACAAAGTTAAGTGAGACTTTGCAAACACCCCTAATTGGGGATGTTTGCAAAGTCACACTACATGGTATTTGTAAAGTATATATATATATATATATATATATATATATATATTTATTTACTTACTTAGTCTTACTTAGTCGCCCCTCTTCTACCTTGGGGTGTAGAGGTTTGCCAGAGAGATCGTCAGACGTCTCTATCAGCAGTTTTCATTCTGGCTTTGCTCCATTCCAGTCCGCTTATATATATATACACACACATTTATTTATGTATGATCTTTATATATAGATAGATTGGGGTGTACCTCAGCTGCCCAAGGCAGAGTATATCTTTTAGCTGTGGGAAGAGATAGCAAGTAAAATGTAAAATACTGAAACATCTGTACCTGAGATAATAATGCAGTGAGACGTGTCTGTGGTAGGACTGTTCAGCTGGTGGCCCAGGCCAAATTTTTTCCATCGAGGTCTTGCTCAGTGAGCGCCCTCTTTCCCCACACCCAGAAGTGGTAAATACAGATAGTGGTGACCGTTTTGTGAGTGTATGTTTGTGCATGTGTGTGTGTTTGTGTGTTTATATCTGTGTGTACTTGTGTCTGTGTGTGTCTGTGTGTGTCTGTGTCTGCGTACGTGCGTGTGTGTGTGTGTGCATGCGTGCATGCATTTGTGTCTCTGTGTGTCTGTGTGTGTTTTTGCTTGCGTGCATGTGTGTGTGTTTGTGTGTAGCAGTAATTGTATTGTAGAAGAGAAATGGTTCCCTTGACAACCCTAGAGCAGTATTTTCCATGTTTTGCCTTTACTTTCATTATTGATACTGGTGTTTGTGGAAAGTTGTTTACTCAACATAACAGTTCATGGTGTTTATGTATAGAATTATAAATTAGGATTTTAAAATAAAATGTATTTTTATGGGGTTTTTGTGTATATACATTTATATGTCTTTGTGTTGTGTTAAAGAGTTCATTCCCAATGTTGAAAAAAGGAACCATTTTGTTTTTGAAAATATACACTATTGATTATGTATGTTGTTGTTTTAAATTAATCTAATATATTTAATTATTTAATTCTGATTATAATAAATTATAATTCCATCCCAAAAATTGCCTTCTGAAGAAGAAAAAGGAGTCAAATCTGTAAAATGTCACATTAACATTCCCGTCATGCAAAATGTGACTCACTGAGTGAAGACTTTCACTGTTATGGGGGAAAAGTTGTCACTTTTGTATCACTTGACACACCATGTGTCATATGTTGTGATTGTCAGTATATGTGGTGAGTTAGACATAGAGCTGCATATTATATGTATGTGAATACAGTCAGTGACTTTCCGAAATGTTGCCGGCTATGCTGCAAGTGAACACGAGCATTGTGAAACAGTTAAGTGACTCTTCAGTGATTAGTGATTAGAAAGGATTATCATCACAGCACTCCGGACGGATCCATAGGTGATCTCCTCCTCAAAAGCTCCATAAGTGTAAAACGACTGATGACACCTGTTCTGTGTTGATCAATAAAACATCTAGTCATCTTAGCGAAATGTTAATTTCTCGCAGCTCCAGGCTGCACCCCCATGTCCGTCAGCCTAGAGAGGAATACAGAATCACGTTTTTTGGCGTGCTCTTCAGTACGGCAAGTGCTGCGCATGGCATTGATAACATCTCTTCTGTCCAGTACCGAACCAGCCATAGCAAACTGCAGTGTCGGCAAGATGATATGCACGCTCGTTCCCTTGAACACCCGCATGACTTGGCACAAAGATGAAAGTTTGGGCAGCCATTCGCAAAGGTGCAAAATGTTGCAATCCATTCTTGTCCGTCAAAACCAGCCTGGATTGTTTTAAGCATATTCATCGAGTCACTAACTATGCACGCTTGTGTGAATTCTTGAGTACCAAGCCATGCTAATGCCCCTGTTAAGCCATAGTTTCCATTGTAAGGCTGCTGGTTGTAACAGCAAATGGGCCATTCGTTTCCTTGATGGTTTTTCCCCTTGAGCTTACTGTGAATGCCTGTGCACTTCGCTTGCCCCGAATTACTGATCACTCTGTGCATAGCATAGCAAACATAGTACAGTGACTCTTTAGTATTGTATTGTAGCTTTACGGAGTCCTTTAAAAATCTTCCTCTTCAGCAGTCTCTGGTCATGCACATCTTCCACTGTGGACCATAAATTGGGATGTCTTCTCGAGGTCTCTTAGGTTTCCCCAAAGCTTCGTTATCAGGTCTACTAAGTGTGGCCATATGTTGCTTCACAGCTTCGCCAAGAGACGACAGTCTTGCAAGACATGTTCTGGAGTCTGATCAGCAAGAAGACACTGGCAGAGAACTGTGTGGCTCATAACTAATTTATTTTAGTGTTTGTTAAGTCTGCAGTATCCAGTGCGAAAGCGAAAAACTGTGACTTGATCTATTCTGTTCAGATGTTTCAGAAAATCTTTTTCATGGTTATAACCTGTGTTGGCTTTCCAGTCTGTTTCTGATTTTCTCTTAATCAGGGTTCAATACTCAGGGAAAAGGCAAGACAGATATAGAATAATACAGTTACTGGTACCGTCGAAATTTTAACTCTTGGCCTTCTGCTGAAGATGGGAACGAAGTGCTTATGGGGGTGTCCCTAGTGCTGTGATGTTGATTCTTAATTCAACATTCAACAACATTCTTAATGAGGTTTCTGACTTCTGGAAAAGATATTGGCAGGTAGATTTAAGGTTTGTTACTGCCTTCTTTGGCTAAAGCATCAGCTCTTTCTTTGCCTTCGTTGCGACAGTTAGATGGAATCCTCTGCAGGTTGGTACTCAAAACCATTGTTGAAATTAGTGCAAGGCGATCTGGTGGCAGATCACCTGCATCTAGAATCAAACCGTGTATTTCAGAATTATGATGTGCATTTAAAGTGCCAAAGCCACGGATGTTAATTAAACATCCAAACATGCAGCTACATCTCTGGTTCACCCTGTGGATAAATTATATGTTATTAAATTGGTATGTCTCATTAGTGGCCATATAATGTTTGGTCCATCTGTTACTATATGTACAATAGTTCTATCTTCAGTATTGTATTTCTAGATATTTTTGTAAAGATGTTGTAGCAATGATTTGCTGTAGCAACGATTTGCTGTTGCTGAAGCAACGATTTGCTGTGGCAACGAATTGCTGTAGCAACGATTTGCTGTAGCCAAAATTTGCTGTAGCAATTATTTGCTGTAGCAACGATTTGCCATGACTTTTTCTATGTCAGTGCCTACATTGTGTTTTCTGCTATGTTTTGCTGTGACCGAAGTCACATTTCTTTCAACGACAATGTTCTCTATGCATTATTGTAACAAAAGAAAAACAAAACTAGAGCTGTCTAGCTGTGCTAGTGGGCTTCTTTTTAAAATTTGTGTTTCTAGTTTGCTTTGGTTTTCTCTATAGATGTTTCTTTTTCTCACTTTTGTGTGCATGTGTGTTTTTTTTTTTTTTAATTCATTGTAAAATGCAAAAAATAAAATGTACATTTAAAGTATTTCTGTTGAGTGATCATTTTTGTAATGAGTGATGGTGTTTTTGTGTGAAAATGCTTTAGCCACCACCATAGGATATTAAATCATCATCATGTAGCAGGTCCTTTGCAGAACGTCGCTCTCATCACGGTCTGCATGAAAGAAACTCAATCTCTCGCTAGTTCTCCTGCCTCATGTACTTTCATACTCAAGGAGTCACTTATATCCTGTGTCCATCTTCGTGTCGGTCGACCGTTATTATATAAACAGACAAGGTATTGATGGGTACTCACAGAAAGAAGTAGAAAGATAAAACACACTAGACTACTTTCAAAAAAAAAGCTATAGTTACTATTGCTAAAAATCGAACTTATCACCTCCAAATGACAATAGCGCCTCCCTGCAAAAACAAATTTATCAAGACACATGACCAACTAGGCACTCTTTTGTTTCTGCAGCAAGGATGGCAAAAAGTAAAATACCAAGGACTATTAACACAATTTTGGAGACAAACATCAACATAAAACAGTGTCGAATGATATAACGTCGTTTGGCTTTTTTTTTTTAAATATTGTTTTAAAAATATGTAGTCTTTTTTTTTTTTAAGCATTAGCTCTTTGAGTGCTAGGCGGTTTAGCATCAGAGGCCCAAGGCATAGTCAATAGAGACGTAGAATTGCACACTTTGCGTTTACTGGGCTTTTAGGTAGGAAAGTATGAACATATGATTTGTTCCTTGTTCCTTCAGATTGAAAGAGTAAACATGAATAAAACAAGTTTAATAAAACAGACTATTGCAGGTTCAAATACATTCAATTTCAAAATCGTCATTAATCCCCCCCCCACCCCACTCCCACCCCGATTCTTCTTTGTGGCTCCCGTGAAAGGGGGCGGAATATATATATATATATATATATATATATATATATATATATATATATATATATATATATATATATATATATATATATATATATATATATATATATATATATATATATATATATATATATAGTCAAGGGGACATTACTGGTGGAATTCCCAACTCTATTAGGTTATTTCTCTTCCACCAACAGACCTGAGAAAAAAATATTCCATGCATTCCATCCATAAATGCCTTGCAAGGACCCGGAATTAGACAATTAACAGCAAGGAATAGCCCTTTAAAAAATTAACAACAAAGAGAGGCTCCTTAACGACTCGCTCTTGTCTATTTTTATGTGTTTGTTCTTCTCCTGTAACTCTTTTAGCCTGGTCAAGGGGATGATACTGGTAAAATGTCTAGCTCTATAAGGTTATTCTCTCTTCCACTAACGGGCTTCAAGAAAAAGGGAAAAAAACCTGTGTCAACATAACAGAGACTAAGAAGAAGAAAAAAACCGAGCCACCACCAATTAGATATAGAAGACAAAAAAACAGGAGCCTCCACCAAAACAGTTTTTCCTTCTTTGAGACCATTTAATCCTCGAAGCCGTGAGGATTTACTACCTATCCTTAACATGCTATACTACTCGCAGGCTCGGGCGTCTGGTCCGTGACAATCTCCATTTTCACAATTGTGATCCATGATCAAACTTAGTTAAATAGACATGTGTTGCGAGATCATTCAGTTCACCTTGGGTTATTAAGAGTGGTTTAATGGATGTAGCTTCAGCCAGATGTGAGTCGCTAGAGGTTGGTGGTTCATAACAACCAGTATCCTCTTCTTCATCAGTGGCAGCAGCTGAAAATGATTATAGCACTTTGAGGAATTGTCGGTTGGCACCATGTAGTTCCAGGCATATTGTAGCTGGGATGTTTGGAAATTCCAGAGTCCATTAATGTCGTCTTTGACATGTCTTGATCATTGGGCTCTCTCCAAATCATTGGACTGCAGAAGACATAGCTTTCCGTTTGACAGTCAACCAAAGTTTGTTTGTTTGTTTTAGTATCCAGAAGCCATGAGTTGTTAACCCCTAGGCTCGGTATTATGGATATCGCAACCTTTCGGCCTTGATTCCGTTATAAATACCGTAAATCTGGGAGAAATGTGGCTTTTCTGCCAACCCCCTGGATTGAACCAGGACCACAAGGAGTTTGTCACCGGTCTCTGCTCAACCCGGTTTAGCCAACTACGCTAGAGAGCCGGGCCAACCACAGTTTAAGATGTGCTGCAGCACATGTGTGGCGCCCAGCTCTTTTCTTGATCTGCAGTCACAAACCACACTGTACGCCTTTCCTAATCACTTTAGTTATATATATATATATATATATATATATATATATATTAGATAGGAATGTCACGTCACTACACGTATGCCAGAAATGATTAACTTTGTTCCCACACGTCTCAGGCATTTCTAGCTACCAAACTTTTGATAAAGACAAATGCACTAACTAATGGCATAACTGTATCAGAAAATAGATATTTATTCACAAAGGCGATGCATTCACAGGTAGAACTGCATCAAAAACTCCTAGTGACATTTTATTGGTCATCAGAAAAGATATGCAATCACTCACAACAGCTGCGTCATATAAATGTATATATAAACATCTAATTAAATAAACCAGTAGCATATATCTTGAAAAAAAATTGAGCCAATCAACGTTTCTTAATGTCATTTTCGTTGTCAGCTTACTAAAATTAGAGGTGATCATGCTATTTTCATGTTATGTTATGTTGTCTAGTGTGTTCTTCTATCTTTCTACTTCTTTCTATGAATGCCGTTCACAATACTTTCTGTTACTTGATTAATTCATAATATTTAACGCCTCAAATGGTTCCGCCTCTGTTTATTTATAGGAATGACGTATACACACCGGAACCTACTAATCAAATACCTTTCTTAAATGTTTGTGTATTCTAGACAAAGCATAAGGTCTACTGTGTTCGTAAATTGTTGCTGTGGTTGTTATTCGACATTTGCTTCGTTAATATAAATTTATGTAACCTATTGTGCCATTTCAATGGGTTGAAATGAATTCTGTCCGTATTCCATAGTCGTGGATTTCAATCTGTACGATAGTCATGGCCAATAAGACACCTTTTTTGGTGGGTGCCTAGTTGACCATGTATCTTAGTGCACTTACACGGTAACTATAGCTTTCGATGATGTCTAGTGTGTTCTTCTATCTTTCTATTTCTTTCTATGAGTGCCGTTCACAATACTTTCTGTTACTTGATTAATTCATAATATTTTCATGTTGAATACATTCTAGTGGTTGTCTAGTGTGTTCTTCTATCTTTCTACTTCTTTCTATGAGTGCCGTTCACAATACTTTCTGTTACTTGATTAATTCATAATATTTTCATGTTGAATACATTCTAGTGGTTGTCTAGTGCAGAGTTTCCCAAACTTTTTTTTTTTTTTGCGGCGCATTTTTTCAATTAAACTTATTCCACGGCGCCTTAATCTAAGTAAAAATACCGTACTTCTGGGAGTAATGTGGCTTTTCTGCCTGCCCCCGGGAGTAAACCCGGACCACAAGGAGTTGGTCACCCGCTCACCACGCAATCCCGTTTAGCCAACTACGCTAGAGAGACGGGCTTTCAATAGGATAAATGCCAGCATATAGAAAATAGACGTTCAATATAATATAACTCAAAATAATGTTATTAAACGAAATATTTAATTTTTCCGCAAACAATTGAATAAAGTTCAATCCCATCAGGAATGCACATCGAGCGATAAACACTTGGTGACTCAAAGTGCCACCATTCAGATGAGGATCACTCGTATGCAAGTCCAGTAACCCCGCTTAACCGTTAGGTTATATTAGTGCCCCCCGACAACAGCCGGGGGGGGGGGGGGTTAGAAGCACGAAAAATTGCGTCTGATATTTGGACGGCAACAGATAATAGTAAATAAGTGAATATACCCCACCAGGACATCACACAAGCGATAAACACCTGGTGAAAGAAAGTGCCACCATGCGGATGAGGAGCATCTGTAGAGAGTTCCCTGAAACCCCATTCAACCGTTAGGCCATATTTATGGCCTGGCTTTTTTTCAGGGCCCCCCGCAAAAGCTAGGGTCATCATCATCATCATCATCCCGCAACACTACGTGTCGTTGGGTCACCAGTTTCTGTTGACTGTCTGATCAGCTCTCTCCACCTTTGGCGGTCAGTTGCGATGGACTTCATGGTTGCATGCCTCTGAGGCCTGTCCAGTCAGTCAGGTTCTGTAACCAGGTCTTTCTTGGGCTGCCTCTTCTCCTCTTTTCTCTGAGCCCTGCAGTATTGTTTTTGAGAGGTCGTTAGATCTTATTACACGTCCATACCATTTTTCTACTTCTCACTGAAGTCAAACGAGGTTCAGAGTTGTTAATGTCCTGTATAATTTTAGGGCGAACTTCCTCGTTTGTAATGTGTATGATATGCCAAGAATTTTTCTGAAACATTGCATTTCTAATGAATGTATCTTCCTTTCAAGTTCAGCTGTTAAAGTCCACGTTTCACAGCCATATGTAAATGTACTAATAGCTAGTGCTCTGAGCCATTGTATCTTAGTTTTGCATGAAATGTTTTTAGACTTCCGAAGTGTTTGCTGCTTGGCAAGGACTGATGTTGTCTGGGCAATCCTAGACATAATTTCTGGTCTCGACCCCAAGTCACTTAAAATGGATCCTAAATATTTAAAATGAGTCACTTGTTCCAATTTGTGACCTTAAGATTAGTGAAATTCTGCCAGCTTGATTATTAGTTATTACTTTTGTTGTTTTCTGCGTTTATTTCTATGCCATACCAGGTTGATGTTTCATCGAGTAGTTTTACAAGGTCGACTAGTTTCTGTTCTTCTCCGGGCAACCCATCAATGACATCTGCAAATCTTAAGTTTGTTATAGTTTGAGCTCCTATACAAACTGTTCCATGATGTTGTTCTAGGGCATCAGTCATTATTCTTTCTAAAAATATAAACAATGTTGGAGAGAGTCGGCAGCTCTGACGGACTTCTACTGTTGTTCGGAACCTGCTTCCGATTTGTCCGTTCAGCGTGACAGCACTACTGGCCTTGGCAAGGTCAGCTAGGGTGGGGCTTCAAATAACCAAAAATTGCATCCAGCATGGAGACGACTATACTTCTAACAGATAATAGAAATATATGTGCAGGACGCAACGAATATACGTTCTTTTTTCTTCTTCTTCCGGCTTTTTAAAATTTGCATATCTCACCACAGTCGCACGACCCCAACAAAGAACGATTGCGTTCCCTATTTGGGGTTGCGATCCATGCTGCCAACCGCCTGCAGCTGGGATAGAACCCGGTATCCCAGAATTATGATGTGAGTGTGCGACATCAAAGAAGATTGGCTAATAAATAGCATTTTGTCGCAGAAGCTTACATATTTTGGTGATATCAAACGCCATGGCTGATTGGACAAACTAATAGCAGAAGCATGGTACCAGGAAGGAGGGGCAGTGGCCGACCGACACGAAGATAGGCACAGGATATAAGTGACTCCTTGAGTATGAAAGTACATGAGGCAGGAGAACTGGTGAGAGACCAAGTTTCTTTCAGGTAGACCATGATGAGAGCGACGTTCAGCAAAGGCCCTGCTACATGATGATGATGATGATGATGCTGATGCTGATGATGATGATGATGATGATGATAGACGACCAAAACAAGCCTGGAGAAGGACAGAGGGAAATGAAGGAAAAAACATGACTTGGAATACTACAGACAGAAAAGCAGCAGACTATCAATGGAGATAAAAAAAAGAGTGTATTAATAAATGGACTGCGGGAAACAGGTGTTTTTTTTAATATCTCAGTACATGTCGAATTCGGTAGGCAGGCAAAGCAATTTTTTGAGGCCTTAGAGATGTGGTTTTACAGAAGAATGCTTAGAATTTCTTTGACAGCCGAAAAGAGCAACAAAGAGATTTTGAAAGAGGCGGGAGCCCGAAGACAACTTGTCACAGACATCAGAAGGAGACAGTCATCATTTTTCGGCCATGTTATGAGAAGAGGGAAAATAGAACATGTTGTGACCACTGGAAATATCTGTGGAAGAAGGGATAGAAGAAGACAACGAGAGAAGATGCTTGACAGTCTTGTTGCATGGCAGGAGGTGTGTCGGCACATGAACTGATACATGCTGCAGGAGATCGCAGATTATGGAGAGGCATGATCGCCCACGCCAGTTGGCAAGGCACCTGATGATGATGACATGTCAAATTGTTCCCATAGTTACTATCATTAGACTGTGAAACGTTGGACATTGCTACTCTAGATAACGACATGACGAACTTTAGTTGGCACTTCTCTATCTCCTGTCCATGTTCCTTTCCAGAAATTTCCGGTAGAGAAAAAAAAAACGCATCTGGGGAAAAATTATATCCTTTATTTGCATCTTATAGCTGTGAGCCGTGTACTCTTGCTCAATTACTTTGGGGGGGGGGGGGGTCGCTGCTTTTAAATTGAAATGCTACAGAACAAATTCTTAGAACACCGTGGGACAAGAAGAAGAAGAAAAACGCTGGCATCCTACACGATCTGAGCATCGAGGAGAATTGGCTCATAAACAGCATCCTGTCCCGAAAGTTTAGGTATTGTGGCCATGTTAAACGTCAAGGTGGCCTGAAGAGAGCGCCAGTAGAGTTGACAGTTTCTGGAAAACGAAATAGAGGCAGACGTCGGTGAAGGTGAATACAAGACATCGAAGATGCCTTGGGTAAAGAAGCACCTATTGCTTGATAATGTAATAGATAAAGACTTTTATTTAGTTCTAAGTTAGTCTACCCAAACAAAGTAGGTCACGTTCCACTGACATATATGCTGGGCTGGATTACTTTTCTGCAGGTTACGGGTGTGCCGCTTTGTTGTTTACTTTCTGGATTGTCTTTCATTTACGTTTCTATTCCTAGAAATAGAATGCCTGTGACTTAGGTTTCATTACTCTCTAGCAGGGTTTGTGTTAGACCCAGTTTGTCAATGTTTTGTGGGTTTTAAAAGCGCTGGCATGCTGAAATTTACAACACGCCAAATCAACGGCATTGCGGAACACCCTAGTAACTTTGTGCCAAGTACACGTGGTGAAGGTGAATACAAGACATCGAAGATGCCTTGGGTATAAAAGCACCTATTGCTTGATAATGTAATAGATAAAGACTTTTATTTAGTTCTAAGTTAGTCTACCCAAACAAAGTAGGTCACGTTCCACTGACATATATGCTGGGCTGGATTACTTTTCTGCAGGTTACGGGTGTGCGGCTTTGTTGTTTACTTTCTGGATTGTCTTTCATTTACGTTTCTATTCCTAGAAATAGAATGCCTGTGACTTAGGTTTCATTACTCTCTAGCAGGGTTTGTGTTAGACCCAGTTTGTCAATGTTTTGTGGGTTTTAAAAGCGCTGGCATGCTGAAATTTACAACACGCCAAATCAACGGCATTGCGGAACACCCTAGTAACTTTGTGCCAAGTACACGTGGCTCGAAGTCAACCAATCAGATGTGAACTAGGCTGAACGTCGACCAATCAGAGGCGAGCTAGTGTGTAGGAGTGTGTAAATGGGAAAAGCAACGTCGAACCAACCAGACTTTAAAGCATACAATGAATGTGAGTGAAGTTCTGTAAAGGACATGCTGATTTATGTTGGTTATGATCCCCCATGTCTCAAGCAACAACAACATTTCTTTACCACACATACGGGGCACGTTTTAAATGGCTAGTCTAGTAAAAGACGGCGCGTAGATTTCCCGGATTGTGTCATCCATTAACCTGTCCACAAAGTTATCCACGGTGACCATAAACAGGGGAATAATAGCGATTCCCACCATTACAGGCAGCCACTTGCGAATTGTCTGGCATTCCGTGCACAAGATCTCCAGAAGGATGTCTGTCATCCTATGGAAAACACAACAGGCTTGATTATAATATCATGAAAACAAATCACACTAAACAAAAAAGTGTCAGCTTCACACTATCACATACGACACGTGAGCGCTGCAGCAAGAAAGCCTTCATCCACGCACGCCATAAATACAATGATGCCTATACAAAACAGAATACACAAAATCACTTAACTGAGGTCTCGCCCAAAAAAAATCGACATGCATGTCTGACTAGCTGAAGCTACGATGCACGTGTGAATACAATGAACGAAGGAACAAATTCTATTTCTAAAGTGAGAACTTGGCACACAAGTTCGTCTATTACATTTTGTCCTTCTAGCCTCAGTCCGTACACACATTATTCCATGCATACATCACCTTAGCAGATAATGGTAATAAACATCATCAACAAGATCAAAGTCTTAGTTATAAACGCTGGAATGAATTCTAAGTATAGGTTAGTTGCGCATCCTTTACAGGACGTTGCAGAACCAACCCCAACAGCGCCTAGCTGTTGTTTAGTTTTTCTAGGCAAATTTACGTCCAGTAGTTTGCCATAGCTCTCTGGACTGTCGGCTTTCTTGATACCACTGTCGAAACCAACGCAAGGCGCATGACCCGCAGCTGGGATTGAACCCGGCATCCCGGCATTACGAAGCGTTCGCATCGACTTAGCCACAGAGCCGACATTATAGTTATACCAACATTTAAAAACAATAAAGGGAAATCAACAATGAACGAATACTAGCCGGGAATAGATGTACAATTATGGGCCGTAAAGACTGTGTCTGTTGAACGTAAGGTCTCATTTAAGCGAGTTGGACCTCAAATGGATAAGGCTGTTCTTGTGAGCCAAACCTAATTTACAATAAACTGCACTGTGTAAGTCAACCTGTCTTACAAGATTATCTCAAAATGTTTAGCTCAACATTCCGAGTTAGGCCTTAACCAACCCTTTAGTACGACCCTTAGACAGACGCTTGGCTGTCAATGACGCAAAACTTAGGCATACCGGTAATGAAGTTAGGTTAGTGTACGCTAACCTGTATCACAGTACTTAACGCTATAGTGAGTCATTAACCACAATATAACACCGTATTTGAATTTTTTTGTAATGCAGATAGAAACCTCAAAAGTTTGATGAAATTACAGTTATCATGCCGTTCTCCTATTATCTACAAATATTGGTGTTAAAGATGTTAAGAGTGTTAAGCATGGGACACCGCGGTGCACATGAATACGGCGACGTCATAATGACATTTAAAGATGGCTGCCTCACTTTTAGCATGCACCAAAAACGAGCAGCGACCTGTTATCGTTTTTTTTTTTTAATTAGTGAAGGGGTAAAACATATATAAATTTATCAGTGAATTATGGTCCAGTATGGTGATTCATAGACTATCAAAAGGCTTTGTTTCTTTCGTAATATCCTACTCCATTTGACGTCACAGGACAGTCCAACAGTTTAAAGGGTGGCAAGACTGGATTTCCTGGCTTTCTGATGCTTTTAACGACCCCAACATATGTGGAACTGGCCTTAACCCACCTACGTCCTAGTGCAACCTAGATCCCACGACTTCTTGCAGCTTAGGTCCCACGACAGCATGCAGCCTATCTACCACCCCGTGAAATATTAGACTGTCCCATGACCTCTGGATTTCCCTTGTTTGGGGTAGGATATTAAGAAAGCACCAAGGATTTTTACAGCATTAATAAGGAATCTCTCTGGAAAATAATGGGGAACTATAGAATCACACCGAAAATTATCAACTTAGTAAAGGCAACACATAAAGACACGAAATGCCGAGTTCTTGGTGAGGAAAAGCTAACAGATACATTTGAAATAAAAACAGGTGTTCGACAGGAATGTCCTTTTTCGCCTCTCCGATTTTTACTTGCAGTAGATTGGATTATGAAGACAGCAACTGCTAACACCAAGAATATAATTCAGTGGACAATTACAGAACAGCATGACTTCGCTGATGATATTTCTAGTCTGTCTCGTTCACGGAATCAGATGCAAGATTAAATAAACATACTTGATGAGAGATCACAGCAGCTTGGTCTGAAAATCCATAAAGGAAAGACAAAGATAATGAGAATAAATCAGGCAAATAGTAATGTGGTTTCTCTTAATGGCACCCCACTCCAAGACATGGATTCGTACATCTACTTGGGCAGTAATGTAGATAAAAGGGATGATGTTGGGGGGGGGGGGATTAGGTGGGGGGGGGGGACTGATTATTAAAATAAGAATACAAAAGGCAAAGAGAGCTTTCATGATAAGAAGTGAATTTGTAGAGGTCAAAAGAAATTAAAATTATTACTACGCTTCAAATGTTTAATTCTAATGTCAAATCAGTACTTTTGTATGGAACTGAAACATGGAGAACAACTAAGGCAAGTACTAATGATTTACACTCATTCATTAACTGGTGCCTGCGCAGAATAAGGGGAATTAAATGGGACGATAGAATCCCTAATGTAGAGCTTTGGGAGAGAGCTAAACAAGTTCGAGTGAACCAAGAAGTGAAGAATAGGACACACCTTGAGAAAACCTGAGGACTAAATAACTAGAATTTCTTTGCAGTGGAATCCACAGGGGCGTAGAAATAAAGGAATATACTTAAAGCTAAGCCTAACGGGTATCTTGTATTTGAGGAAGATGAGGGAGACATAATGAAGGATTATTATAGAAATCTATTCCTTGAACCTATCTCGACTCCAAACATACAAGAGCTCCAACGATGTCGTGGCTAGTGGAAGCAAACCATTGCTTAAGCTGCCTTAGAAACCAAAAAAAAAAAAACAACAACAACAACAGAGTTTATTAGGCGGAGTAAGATAAAAAATAACTTACCCTGACAGAATATGTTTTGTATACAGTCTAGAGAGCAGTAACAGGTAAAACTAGACACACCAACTAAAAGTCCTAATCCGAATCAAGCTGGAACTATAATTATCACTTTCGACATCTGTTTGTTTTACTTAACATAAAATCAGCGTGGTTCACAAATAACAGGATCACCCGTGGAGAGGTCCTAGAAACCCTTTTAAGCCGTTAGGCCATATATTTATGGCCCGCCTATATTCAGGGCCCCGGCAAAAGCCAGGATATGGCTTCAAGAAACGAACAATTGCATCCAACTTGGGGACGACAATAATTGTATTGTGGCGCTGTTTTATGAAATCACCTGTTTATTTACCATAACAACGGCACCCACCTGACGGCACAGTAAGTCAGGAACGTCGGGATGGTAACGGATGCTAGGGCTTCCCAAACAAACGTGTCGCAGAAGGCTATCAGCATGTCAGTGGGTCGGTTTTGTTTGGACCTGCGTCCCCATCCATCTGACTCCTGTGAGCAATGTATTTATTGAGTGTTTTAATAAACGTCGATTTGACGAAATGTCTATGTGACAAAATGTCTATGTGACGATATGTCTATGTGACGAAATGTCTATGTAATGAAATGTCTATGTGACGAAATGTCTATGTGACGAAATGTCTATGTGACGAAATGTCTATGTGACGAAACGTCTATGTGACGATATGTCTATGTGACGAAATGTCTATGTAATGAAATGTCTATGTGACGAAATGTCTATGTGACGAAATGTCTATGTGACGAAACGTCTATGTGACGAAGCAACAGCAATACATTAATGAATAAATAATTTTTTCTTTCAACTGTCATTAGTGCGTGTATTTATTACTTTCAGGGCAGTGTATGACAGGCAAGGAACAAATAGTTTGCACAAGTTAAATCCTAACATGAAGAGTCAATCGTGACAGCACTGAGGCCTGCAGCACTAGGCCCTGAGGCCCGAAATCCTCAAGGTGAAAGACCTCCCGGCTAACACCGCAAAAAAAGTGCTAAATACAGACGGTAATGGCAGTTGGGGGAGGGGGAGGAGGGGGAGAACAAGGAGTCGTGAACCTGAGAGCTTAAAGCCACATGGTTAGTGCAGCTGCTACTAACTGTCTAGGTTAGGATTTCTACTTTTATAAAGGCGTAAATATTTACCACAAACTATCTATTATAGTAGTGCTAAACAATAGTGCCTTTTAAAAAAAAGTGTCGGTGCGCACACACACACACAAACAAAAAGCCCTGGATGTTACAGAAACACTCTTAGAGTACTACTGATGCAGGAGAACAAAATTGGTTTCGAAAAGCCAAGTGCCCACGAAAAATCCAGCCAGCATTGGGCTTGACGTGTGTCGTCTGAGGGAGTATACTGCATGGGGTGGGAATGAGCAGGTGAGGAAGATGACTGTGATGAGGATGAGAAGGAGGAGGAGGGGGGAGAAGGGGGAGGAGGAGGAAGAGGAGTAGAAGAAAGAATAAAAGAGGAAGAAGAAGAAGAAGAAGAAGAAGAAGAAGAAGAAGAAGAAGAAGAAGAAGAAGAAGAAGAAGAAGAAGAAGAAGAAGAAGAAGAAGAAGAAGAAGAAGAAGAAGAAGAAGAAGAAGAAGAAGAAGAAGAAGAAGAAGAAGAAGAAGAAGAAGAAGAAGAAGAGAAGAAGAAGAAGAAGAAGAAGAAGAAGAAGAAGAAGAAGAAGAAAAAGAAGAAGAAGAAGAAGAAGAAGAAGAAGAAGAAGAAGAAGAAGAAGAAGAAGAAGAAGAAGAAGAAGAAGAAGAAGAAGAAGAAGAAGAAGAAGAAGAAGAAGAAGAAGAAGAAGAAGAAGAAGAAGAAGAAAAGAAGAAGAAGGAAAAACAAGTAAGGAAAAGAAAGAAGAAGAAAGACAAAGAAGGAAGAACAACAACAAAACCAAGAAGAGCAGGAAACACAACACAAAACGAGAGGTTTACCTCTGCCACAGCCAGCATGCGGTCCAGGCAATGACAAATGATAAACCCTCCGGCCAGCATACAAAACGGGTTGCTTTCCTGGTCATTGTTGACCCGGGACCGGAGAGCTTCTGCAACCGCGTAGCCGTATCCTGGAAGTAGGTAAGAGGGGGGAGTTGGGGGGGGGGGGACGCTCTTGTCAGGAGACTGACTATAATCATAATGGCAGTTGTGGGAATCACTATGAACTTTTTGGTCATCACGGGAATCCAGTACTAGTTGTCGTTATTGAAGGAATCTCGCGGTGATTTCTTGTTATCAAAGGAATCCCGTAATGATGGCAGCTGTTAAAGGAATCCCGCAATGATGACAGTTGATAAAGGAATCCCGTTATGATGGTATTTGTTAAAGGAATACGTAATGATCGTAATTGTTTAAGGAATCCCGTAATGATGGTAATTGTTTAAGGAATCCCGTAATGATGGTAATTGTTTAAGGAATCCCGTAATGATGGTAATTGTTTAAGGAATCCCGTAATTTTTGTAATTGTTAAAGGAATCCCGTAATAATGGTAATTATGAAAGAAATTCCGTAATGATGGTAATTGTAAAAGAAATCCCGTAGTTATGGTAATTGTTAAAGGAATCCGTTAATTGTGGCAGCTGGTAAAGAAATCCCGCAATTGTGGCAGCTGTAAAGAAATCCCGTAATTGTGGCAGCTTGTAAAGAAATCCCGTAATTTTTGCAGCTGGTAAAGAAATCCCGTAATTTTTGCAGCTGGTAAAGAAATCCCGTAATTTTGGCAGCTGGTAAAGAAATTCCGTAATTTTGGCAGCTGGTAAAGAAATCCCGTAATTTTGGCAGGAAATTTCGGGAAAAAATCACCACATCAAGTTGACTTTTGAGATGATGGTGGTTAAAAAAAAATGCAAAAATTTTGTTAGATTTTTCCTCATGCTTGCTTTCTGTTTCCATAAAAATGCCTTAGAAGATCAACTAAGGATGGAGCTCGAAGAAAAGCTGTGTACTCTCTCTGATGAAGTTTGGTCTAAAAGAAAGCGGTTTCATGTTTGTGCCAGGACACTCAGGGGGTTACAGGGAATGAGCGGAATGACTTGCTGACAGGGACACGGTACATCACAGCAAGGTGACCAGCTCAGTGATTTTGTGTATCTGTGTAGTATTGTTTAATTTGTATGTGCTGATAAAGGCTCAATAGCCGCAACGTTCACGTTTTGTTTGTATTCGTTAAATTGTGAAGCTTACCAATATACTTTTTGTTCGGGTTTATATCTTTTCCTGATATCACAGAGAAAGCAATGGACCGGGGCGATGTTCTCAATGCGGTAGGATACGGAGATGATTCATTAGAAAAGGGTAAATCTGCAATCTTTACAAGACTGCGAGAACTTTATGTCAAAAGAGCTATTGCCAGATATGAACACTATTACAAACAGTCAAAGAAGGATAGTAAACCAACTTAGAACTGGTGTTATCAGTCGCCACACGCTGAAGGAGATGCTAAAGAAGGGATTAGAATGCTCATGGGTGTGTCATATTTGCGATGGTCTGGTAGTCTGGTAGTCTGGTAGTCTTAGTTTAGCTTCATAGCAAACGGGTCACCCCATCTTTGCTCCGCTCCTGTGCCAACGAAAAACACACAGAATGTTTATCACAGTATTAGAATTGCACTTCATCATTGATGGTAGCAGAAGTCGCCAACAGATTTGCGATGGTGATGACTGGGTAATTAACTAACTCACTCACAAAAATCTCACCTAACAATCTCAAAGGAACCTTCCTGAACGTGTCACTCTTGCTGTAAAATATTTGTCCCACAAGTTCTGTTTTGATTCTCCTGAAGAGGCTGCCTGCTGTGTTATGGCCTATTCTTGAAATGTCTACCACATCTATTTCTAGAAAGTTCGGCTTGTTTATCGGTATTTTATCAATCATTTTTTTTTTAAATGAAGTGTTTAAAGAATCGGATACAGGGTCGTTTTATTTTTATAATTTTTTTTTAATCCAAGAACAAAAATATCAGATAATTACAGTTTAGACGGTAACTATTAGAATGCAATGTTTTCAAATATATGAACGTTACATTTTAAACCACTTTAGCATTGGTGCTTTCAGGTGCGGGTGTGCAAAAAGAAAAGGAAAAAATAAGAATGTAGCAATTAGTCACAATTATCATAATTTTGGGCATATGGATAACATCAGATGGAAGATGCATAACTGAGATCAGAAACAGAAAAGGACAGGCAAAAACTGAATTTTATAAAATGAAGAATATCTTGTGCAATTTATCCTTGTTATTGAGAGTTAAAAAAAAGAATTCCTGCTTGCTACATACATCCAGATTTAACATATGGCTGTGAATCCTAGACAATCGGTGGGCAGGTTAAACAATTTCTTGAGGCCTCAGGTATGTGGTTTTACAGAAGAATGCTTACAATACCTTGGACAGCCAAAAAGAACAACCAAAAGGTTTTGAAAGAGGCGAGAGCCCGACGACAACTTATCACAGACATCAGAAGGAGACAGTCATCATTTTTCCGCCATGTTATGAGAAGAGGGAAAATAGAACATGATGTGACCACTGGAAAGATCTGCGGAAGGAGGGATAGAGGAAGACAACGAGAGAAGATTCTTGAGTCTTGTTTCAAGGCATGGAGGTGTGTCGGTGAACGAACTGATACATCCTGCAGGAGATTGTGGATTATGGAGAGGCATGATCGCCCACACCAGTCAGCAAGGCACCTGATGATAATGATGATCCTAATTTTCTATTGTTGCCGATAAGCAGTGTGGTAGGAAAGGAGGACTCGGGGGAGGAGGCCGTGGATGGGGGTGAGGGTGTGGGACGTTAGTGGGGACGGGGGGTGGGGTGGGGGTGGGTTGAGGGTCGATGGCCAAAGATATTGCTTGATGTGAATTGGCTATTGTCGTTCAGGGTCGATGTAGAATTGCTTCAATATATTCACTCCATTTTCTCCTAGGGCGACCTCTGGCTTTCACATGAGATTGTTCAGGCATAGCGCCTGCATTTATAATTGTTAGGGCTGCGTTCTAAGGAGATGACCAAATCATTTGACGTTCTGGCTCTTAATTAATTTGATGCATGTTTGCACAGTCTGTCTGACAGTATCCTTTCTCACCTTATCTCGGATGGTTCAGTTGGCGGATTTCCTCGGGTATCTTATTTCACAAATGTTAATTTTACAGGAGGTTGGACTTGGACAAATCCCCAAAATCGTCTTGTCCCTGTCCGAGAACATCCGGTAAAGTGCAGCAGGGAAAGATCGAGACCTGGAAGTCATGACCCAGGGCGGCTCACCTTTCGAGATTGTGTATTGTGTAATAGGCCGAGACAACCGTCGACGAGGGATCTTTCTACTGGTGATCGGTGAACCCCTGCTGTACGTGCTCCCCTGTGGAGTTCTTATTACTGACAATGTAGTAGAAGGTAGGTAAATAAATGAAAGTCACTTTGTGCGTCAGGGCGCATCTGCTGTGTGACACTAGACTTACAAAAATTGAGGAGTTGTGGTTACTTAGTAAGAAATGGTTTGTCGATATCAATCATTCTAGGATATGACTAGAATATATTGTTCCCCTCCCCCCAATACGAAATTTGATATGTTTTCTGTCAGTTACTTTTTGGTTATGTATTATTGTACAGGCTCACTAGAATTTTTAATATAGCTTGGGAATTTTAAAAAAAAAGTCCCAGCTGAGTGGCAACAGGCACTAATAGTACCGTTATGGAAAAAAGAAAGGTAAAAGGAGATAATGTGAAGCATACAGAAGTAGACCACTACTGAATCACGTAGGAAAAATGTACGCCCAATTGCTAGAACAGAGAGTTTGACCCATAGCTGATCAACAGCTGAGTGCATCCCAATTCGGTTTCAGAAAAGGCAGAGGATGCACAGATGCATTATTCACTCTGAGGCTAGTTTGTGAGAAAGCCATTGAGTATAATACCAAACAGAATATTGTGTTTGTAGATCAGGAAAAAGCATTTGAAAGAGTGGAAAGAAACAAACTGTGGTCTATTCTTGAGAACTACGGGGTACAAGGACAGTTATTAGAGAACATCAAAGCCATGTACCACACAAGCCAAAGTGAATCAAGTTAGGAAATTTAAATATCTAGGAAGTATGATCACAGAAGATGGTAGAACTAACAGAGAAATAGAAACCAGATGTCAGAAAGCAAGTGCACTTATTTACCAATTGTCACCATTATTAAGACATCCAAGCATAACTATGAGTGCAAAGAGACAGATTATTAATAGCATGTTCATTCCAACATTAAGCTACCAGTGCCAAACGTGGACACTACCTAAAGCCCATATACGCAAAATCACCACCTGCGAGATGAGGTGTCTGAGAAAAGCAGCCAACCTAACCATCCGAGATCGAATAAATATTGAAACTATCAGGCAAATTGTGGAAACGACATCTTGTACTAGATTCATCGAGAAAAAGCAGATCTAGTGGTTTAGCCATCTCGTTAGAATGCATCAAGATCAAATACCATCACAAGCACTACATCTCAGAAGATCAGCTACAAGAGCAAGAGGACGGCCCCGGAAATATGGATCGACAACATTAAAGACACTCTTCGCCTTTACGGCATGACAATAGCCAGTGGCAGCCAACGTGCACTGGATTAATTATTCCTCCCCACGCCACTTAACGGCGAAATTGGTTTATGATGATGATGATGATGATGATGATGATGATGATGGTGATTATTGTATATACTGTGTTAGCTACTCCATGAACATGACAGACCATCTTAACGGCTAGACTCTGCTCTGGGTCGGTCGGCATTAAAAGGTCGAACCTTACCTCTCTCACCTGCATCTACACACCTGGCATTCCGGAGCAAGAGGCAAGGAACGAGCCGACCCACTGACGAGTAATGCACCATTGTCTGTTGGCTGAAGTATGGACAGAGCTGATACCATCAACGCTGTACGTACGGACTCGATTGGCGGTGGGCGAGTCTTAGACACCGACCAGTTTACGTGACCTGGGAGTAAAGCCTGGTGAAGCACGGCCATGTAATCTCCGAGGACAAGATACAAGACATTATAATCAACTTCTTATGAGAGCAATCAGCAGTAGAACCTTGGAATGGCTAGTTAGTTAATCGACAGATTATCCTCACTGCACCTGGGTCACGTACACAAGCTCTCGGATCCCATTTTCATTATATTCACCAGCGTGTGGCCACTGATAACACTAGTTCTGTGATGGTTCACTATTCTTCTGTGGCTACCTGTATAGTGTTCATGTTTGGCGACACCTCTTATGACCTGAAGTTCTTGTAGACTTTTGAGTGTTGCCGATTCAACTTCGTTTCCTGAATCATCTTCTCGTCCTGCTTCCTTGAGAGCATTGAGAATGTTGGCCGGTCCATTGATTTTCCCTGTACCTACAGTGGTCCTGCAAGCAAGCCAATCTGCTCGTTCAATCCCTCTTACACTAAAGTATCCTGACACAGAAATGAAACTAATTCTATCAGACTAGATTTTCTGAGCGACTCCAACCTTGAATCCATCCTATTTCTGTCTTTTTAAGCATGTTTGTGTAATCACTTAGAAAGCACTCATTGGGTAGCTGCGAATCGCTGAGTGCGCATGGGGATTTCTAGTGGGAAATGAAGTCCTTTGTGTAACATAAAGAGCATAACCTTAATTATTAATGTAAACAATTGTTTCAGTATAGATTGTTGAATATATCATACGTGTTCATTTTGAAAAACTTCAATAATCATATTGTGTAATTTGTTGTGGGGAATTTTTTTAAGTTGCCTACAATATTATTATTTTGTTTTGCGATATCTTACTCTTTAGTTTCTTCGTTCATTCGGATGAAATAATTTGGTGTCTCATATAAATTTCACAGTCATTTTTTAGTTCATTCCGTGGAGTTCCTTGACTGACTGACTTGCTACCCCACTAGGACATCACACAAGCGATAAACACCCAATGACACAAAGTGTCACCATGTGGGTGAGGATCACCGTGGAGAGGTCCCAGAAACCGCGTTCAGCCATTAGGTCACATTTATGGCCAGGCTATATTGCGGCCCCTGGAAAGAGCCAGAGTAGGGCTTAAAAAAAACGAAAAATGTCGTCCTAAAAAGGACGGAAAGTTTATATTGTGGAGTTCCTTTGTACTGTTATTCTTTTTCTAAATGTTGTCCTAAAGTGTATTATGTTATCGACGTTCTACATGTGTACATGTCTAACACTCAGCTCAAATTGTATGGCTGCTTAATCGTTTGTGCCCTGTTCTGAGGCGTATAAACATGACTAGTTCTCATCTGCCTAGGGAGGCTATGTGCTCTTGAGGCATGGTGTCCGCCTCGAACGCTAGAGGTTCCGGGTTCAATCCCCTGTAAGGGCTGGGTACGTTTTTTACGTGGACGTAATTTCTAGTAATTTCACCTGGTCTCTGCGTAGTGAGATCGGACACCTGTGTGCATTGTTGTGCGCGTAAACAATCTCTTGGCAGTTGGAAATCGAAAAGAGTAGCCTAACGGCGCTGCCAGGGAAAAAAATTTGGAGTTCAAAATGTACCCAAAGTATTTCAGGATTCTCGCCGCTGCTACAGAGCCTGTTCACTGCATTTAGAGTCATCAGACTCAGACTTAAGTTAGAAGAAGAACGGAACACTTATGGGCTACTACTATTTTGCCATAATGTTGATCCGTTGTTCAAAACCTCAAACCCTCTGATTGATTTATTCATCCTTTTCTGTTGGTTCTATGTAAGTGATGCATCCTGTAGCTTCTTTGTCGCATCTTCCTTGGCCAGTCAGTCAGCTCTCTCATTTTGGAGAACTCCGCGTGGAGATAGTCTCCTTTGTGTTGTGTCTCTAGGCTGACAGCCGGGTTAAGTCAGCAATGTTCGTAATGCCGGTAGTTTTCCAGACTGGATTTCCTCACGCAGGCATCGGAACCTAAGGGCTAAGGTCCCTTGAGCCACAGCCCCCCCCCCCCCCCAACCCACATTTAAAAAAAAAATTACGAGAATACTAAGCGACCTCCTTTAACCATATATATAGATTTTCATTTAAAGAATTTGTTAATAAACTGCATATAGTTTCAAGTATATTATAATAGTTTTTTGTCATTCAGCATATTATTAACATACTAATAATAATAATAATAATAATAATAATAATAATAACAACAATAACAATAATTTGTTGAATTGCAAATAAATATAATACTATATTGTAGTAGTTTGAAATGTGCAAACAAATACCTGTAAAGATCATTTCTAAACTGGGTTAATGGAAGCATCCATGCTCCCTTGCAAAAGTACTGGAGGAGGTAGGGAGGGGCCTCAGGTTCATAGCTGTCTGTGATGTGGTCTCTGAATTATATGCCAAGAATTGTTCTGAAAGATGGCATTTCTAATGCTTGGATCTTCTTTTCGAGTGCAGCTGTTGAGATCAACGTTGAATAGCCATAGGCAAATGTCCTGATAACTAGTGCCAAGATTAAAACATTATCAAGGGCCTTATGGACTGGCGTTGGCGATCATGCCTCTCTCCACATTCTGCGATCTACAACAGCATGTATCAGTTCGTGTGTTGACACCCCTCCTTGCAGTGACAAAAAGTTGTCAGCAATCTTTTCGCTTTGTCTCCCCCTGTCTCTTTTTCTACAGATCTTTCCAGTAGACATTAAATATTTCGCCAAAGTAGCAGGCTAACCCCAGGTCGACCTAGCCTTGACTGGGTACCGAGTGCAGTCTCGGGAAGTAAAGGTGGCCGGCGTGACGCTAACCACATCACCCATCTTGTGCCGATTGATTTATAAAAAATATAGGTCTAGCCCTATATGCCATATACGCCTAAAGGGGTGGAAAGGGGACCTTTACTTTTTGTTTTTGTTTGGCAGGTTAACCGTAAAGTAGGCATGGGCAACCTATGGCATGCGTGCTAAAGCTGGCCCGCCGTGTAATTTTTACTCGCCTGGCGAGGTTGGCGTAAAATTACTATATAATCTGGTTTTTGAGCCACAAAATAGCAGAGCAAATAACCAGCTTGGACAGGACCATTTATGAATACACAGAAGGACTTCAGAAGGTGTGTCTGCTCAGAGGCGTAGCAATGGTTTGTAATCTTAGATTATCCCACACACAAAAAAGGATCGTGCTAAGAGGAAATCCGTGTGTTTTGTTCATAATGCATTGTATTCCATATGGCCCGCGACCAGGCTACTAATTGTAAATCTGTCCAGCTGACGCCTCTGCCTTAAAGCACAAATATATATATATATATATATATATATATATATATATATATATATATATATATATATATAATATATATATATATATATATATATATATATATATATATGTGTGTGTGTGTGTGTGTGTGTGTGTGGTGAAAAATAAACATGGCTCCGCCGGGGGAAAAAAGGGAGGGGTGTGGAAAGAGGCCGGGGGGGGGGGTGGAATCACTCTGTGTCTAAATGCTTGTTCGGTTGTCCGTGTTTTTTTCGATATGTTGGGTTGAGTGATTGTAACATTTGCCAGCTCACTTTTTCGTTCATCTACTCCAACAGCCAAAAACTGCTGGGGTTGGTTCTGCAACGTCCTGTAAAGGATACGCGACCAACTAACTCCAGGTTAGCCCTGCAAATTCCGGAACCTCCATTCAGTCATTTCAGCTATATGGCATAGTTATATTGGGGCAGTACAAGACAGTAACTAACTGACGTGTAGTCCAGTGGGGATGTACATATAGTTGTAAAATTGCTATTTCTCGGGATGATGTCGTTCACGTCGCAACGGTTTCTTTTATCACCACAGTTTCTATTATCATTACACAGATTTCCTTTATCCTCGCCCCATTTTCATTCATCATCTCACGGGTTTCCTTTATCATCACTCCAGTTTCCTTTATCATCGCACCAGTTTCATTCATCATCGCACCAGTTTCATTCATCATCGCGCCAGTTTAATTCATCACCACACTGGTTTTATTCATAATCGCACTAGTTTCATTCATCAGCACACCAGTTCAATTCATCAGCACACCAGTTCAATTCATCAGCACACCAGTTCAATTCATCATCACGCCAGTTTTATTCATCATCGCGCCAGTTTCATTCATAATCACGCCAGTTTTATTCATCATCACGCCAGTTTTATTCATCATCGCGCCAGTTTTATTCATCATCACGCCAGTTTTATTCATCATCACGCCAGTTTCATTCATCATCACGCCAGTTTTATTCATCATCGCGCCAGTTTTATTCATCATCGCGCCAGTTTCATTCATCATCACGCCAGTTTCATTCATCATTGCGCCAGTTTCATTCATCATTGCGCCAGTTTCATTCATCATCGCGCCAGTTTCATTCATCATCACGCCAGTTTCATTATCATCACGCCAGTTTCATTATCATCACACCAGTTTCATTATCATCACGCCAGTTTCATTCATCATCACACCAGTTTCATTCATCATCACACCAGTTTCATTATCATCACACCAGTTTCATTATCATCACGCCAGTTTCATTCATTATCACACCAGTTTCATTATCATCACGCCAGTTTATTTCATCACACCAGTTTCATTCATCTTCGCGCCAGCTTCATTCATTATCGCGCCAGTTTCATTCATCATCACGCCAGTTTCATTCATCATCACGCCAGTTTCATTCATCATCACGCCAGTTTCATTCATCATCACACCAGTTTCATTCATCATCGCACCAGTTTCATTCATCATCACGCCAGTTTCATTCATCATCACGCCAGTTTCATTCATCATCACGCCAGTTTCATTCATTATCACGCCAGTTTTATTCATCATCGCGCCAGTTTCATTCATCATCACACCAGTTTCATTCATCATTGCGCCAGTTTCATTCATCATTGCGCCAGTTTCATTATCATCACGCCAGTTTCATTCATCATCACACCAGTTTCATTATCATCACGCCAGTTTATTTCATCACACCAGTTTCATTCATCTTCGCGCCAGCTTCATTCATCATCGCGCCAGTTTCATTCATCATCGCGCCAGTTTCATTCATCATCGCGCCAGTTTCATTCATCATCGCGCCAGTTTCATTTATCATTGCGCCAGTTTCATTCATCATCGCGCCAGTTTCATTCATCATCGCGCCAGTTTTATTCATCATCGCGCCAGTTTCATTCATCATCGCGCCAGTTTCATTCATCATCGCGCCAGTTTCATTCATCATCGCGCCAGTTTCATTATCATCACGCCAGTTTCATTCATCATCACACCAGTTTCATTATCATCACGCCAGTTTATTTCATCACACCAGTTTCATTCATCTTCGCGCCAGCTTCATTCATCATCGCGCCAGTTTCATTCATCATCGCGCCAGTTTCATTCATCATCGCGCCAGTTTCATTCATCATCGCGCCAGTTTCATTCATCATTGCGCCAGTTTCATTCATCATCGCGCCAGTTTCATTCATCATCGCGCCAGTTTCATTCATCATCGCGCCAGTTTTATTCATCATCGCGCCAGTTTCATTCATCATCGCGCCAGTTTCATTCATCATCGCGCCAGTTTCATTCATCATCGCGCCAGTTTCATTTATCATCGCGCCAGTTTTATTTATCATCGCGCCTGTTTCCTTTATCAACGCACCTGGTTTCTTCGTTTCTTTAGAAATTTCTTCGAATCCGTTTAAGCATGAAAAAACCTGGGAGACAAATTCGTTTTTTTTTTTTTTTTTTCTGCTTTCATGGCAACTCAAACCTAAGATTTTGAGACCAGCAGGCAAAAAACTTCAAAAAGGAAACGCATACATTTCCAACTGTAATTTCATGTTATAAAAAAAAAAAAAAAAACGAATACATTTCCAACGGTAATTTCATGTTATACAAAAAAAAAAAAAAAAAAAAGCATAAATTTCGAACGGTAATTTCATGGTAGTAAAAACAAACGCGTAGCTGTTGAAAGGAACAAAATTTTGACATTCTAAATTCTTTGGAATTTAATGAGTGAAGCTATTTAAATAGTGTTCAACCGATCTGTTGACAGTTTGTTTGAATTTGGGTTATGATAGTTTTTAGGCATACGGGCTTATCCATTCAACCATCCTATATGCTATCGAATAATTATGCGTTTATTTCTTTTATTCTTTCTTTCTTTCTTTTTGAACCGTATTTATCTATATTTTCCTCGTGTCGCTGTTGATACACAAGGCATTCGCTAATGATCTCCATTTCTTCACTCTGTCCATTGTAACTCGTGTCATTTTATTAGAGTTGCCGTGCGTCCTAATTTGTGTGTGGATACATCCTCATTTTTGTGTGGACACATCCTCATTTTTGTGTGGACACGTCCTCATTTTTGTGCGGACACATCCTCATTTTTGTGTGGACACATCCTCATTTTTGTGTGGACACATCCTCATTGTTGTGTGGACACATCCTTATTTTTGTGTGGACACATCCTCATTTTTGTGTGGAAACATCCTCATTTTTGTGTGGACACATCCTCATTTTTATGTGGACACATTCTCATTTTTGTGTGGACACATCCTCATTTTTGTGTGGACACATCCTCATTTTTGTGTGGACACATCCTCATTTTTGTGTGGACACATCCTCATTTTTGTGTGGACACATCCTCATTTTTGTGTGGACACATCCTCATTTTTGTGTGGACACATCCTCATTTTTGTGTGGACACATCCTCATTTTTGTGTGGACACGTACTCATTTTTGTGTGGACACATCCTCATTTTTGTGTGGACACATCCTCATTTTTGTGTGGACACATCCTCATTTTTGTGTGGACACGTACTCATTTTTGTGTGGACACATCCTCATTTTTGTGTGGACACGTACTCATTTTTCTGTGGACACATCCTCATTTTTGTGTGGACACATCCTCATTTTTGTGTGGACACATCCTCATTTTTGTGTGGACACATCCTCATTTTTGTGTGGACACGTACTCATTTTTGTGTGGACACATCCTCATTTTTGTGTGGACACGTACTCATTTTTGTGTGGACACATCCTCATTTTTGTGTGGACACATCCTCATTTTTGTGTGGACACATCCTCATTTTTGTGTGGACACGTCCTCATTTTTCTGTGGATACCTCAGTTTTGTGTGGACATGTCCTCATTTTTGTGGGGATACATCCGCATTTTTGTATGGACATATCTTTATTTTTGTGTGGACACGTCCTCATTTCACGTGTGAATCTCGGCGTTTACAAATTGTATTGGACACTCCTGGATTTGTCTGTAATTTTGCAAGAAAGAAACTAATTATCACTATATCACTAATGTGAGCGGTAAAGTGTAATGTGAAGCTGTGCAGATACCAAATTATTTCTTTGCTATTCCCGCACACAATGCTTCAATGGAAAGACTATTTTCTTTTATCTATGCCCAATGACCCAAATGACTGAAGTCGTCTCGGTGTGGATTCAGACAAGTCAATTTTACTTGTAAAATTTAATTTCAAACATTCAGATAATTTTACGGACGTGTGATGCAAAAATAAGTTATTCTAAGTAGATCAGGTCATCAGAGGAAAAAAAAAAAAAAAACACGAAACAATTAAAAGTAGCAGAAGTGACCTCATTTCGAATTTTAAATTCCTTCATTTCACTTGCTGCTGTCCTTCCCTGTGTTTTCCTAAGTGCTCAACTGCACGCTTGGTTGTTTCCTTCATCTGCCGTCTCTCGGAGGGCTGTCCTTGCCGGAGTGTCACGATATGCTCACAAAACAGCAGATTATTAGTAGCATATGCATTCCAGGGAGTCGCCGTGGCGGAGCTGCTAGACGCTCGCCGCGGATCGGAAGGTCGTGGGTTCGCTCCCTGGTGGAGCCGGACTTTGTTCAAAAATGGATTTGGCTCCCAGGTCAACCCAGCCCTGAGTGGGTACCGGGTGCAGTCCCGGGAAGTAAAGGCGGCTGGCGTGATGCTGGCCAGGTCACCCATCTTGTGCCGATTGGTCTATAAAAATATAGGTCTAGCCCTATATGCCCTATACGCTTAAAGGCGTGGAAAAGGGTACTTTACTTTTTTTAACTTATATTCATTCCAGCTAATTTTTTTAGCAACTCTGTGCTACCATTCTGCAAACATGGCCAAACCATCTCTTTCCCCATCAAGCAAGCACGTTGATAACTAAATAACACGAGAACTCAGACACTGGTATAGATATTAGTTTAATTATCGCTACTTTCCCTGAGAGTTTTATCCATCACATCGTTGACAAGATTATCCACTTTGTCAACGGTGAAACACAAGGCCACCAGGCCAGCTATGGTGGGTTCCCAAATGATGTTTCCTGGTTCCACGCCTTTCTCATAGAAAGATCTGTAGGTTATCCTGTGTACACAGGGACACAAAATAATAGGTCTGCGTTAAGAGACTAAGTTCGGCCGTGTAGATTGAAAGTTCAGGAATGGGTTTTATTATTTCACTATGCTCGGGTGGGAGCCCTTGTGGTGAAGCGACTAGACGCTGGCTTGCCGATCCGAACGTCGCGGGTGCAGGTTCTGACGAAGCCGGGATTTTTTTTTTCCAGACGAGACTTTGGCTCCCCAACCAACCGAGCCTTAATCGGGTACCAGCTGAAAGCCGTGGGAAATAAAGGCGACTGGCGTCATATTTACCACATCACCTAATAAACGCCGATTGCTCTATAAAATACAGGTTTAGCCCTATATGCCCTCTTTGCATGAATGCGCGGGAAAGGGTCCTTTACTTTACTTTATGATCCTCGAGTATAAAGTTTGGACTTCTGCGGCGAACGTTTTTTTTTAAATAAGTCTCATACTTTTTAACAGTGGTATGAAAATCGCACCATGAAAGAGATCCGGGCCTCACTACGTGATTTCCCCAAAACGAAATGGGTGTACTGTTTCAACTTTCGTTCTGGAGTTGGCACCAGATCGTGAGTTGTTGTTTTTTTTAAAGAATATTTTGTATACCACCTCGTTCTTATAAATTTTTTTTTTTGGGGGGGGGGGGGGGGGGTTTAAAGGGGTCACTAGACGGCATTTTTTCCAATTTATAACAAAATTATCACTTTTTCAATGTGTTCGTTTTTGTAAAGTTCGGCTTTCGTAGAATAGATTACACACACAATTTATGTCATTTGTAAACAATTTAGCATTGAAAAGTTAATACTAAAGACACTAACCCATGCACTTTTTTCAGATAAAATAAAGTTTAAAAGTAAGTTTTCTCACATCTCTATATTTCTGTTTGTTGTGTGTGTCAAATCCTAAAATCTCAGCTAGTATACAGAGTAGACATATGAAATTTGGTACGAATACCTTATAAGCAATATTATAGGGACTGGTTGATTTAAAAATAGATTGTAGAAAGTTTTTATTTTTAAAGTTTTGATTATTGTCATATGATGCAAGATTTTTTTTATTTTTTCAGTAAACTGTCATTTTAAAATTCTACGAAAAATTTTTAAAAACATGTTTAAAGTAAATAATCTACACCTGTACCTATAAATAGGATTATACGTCATGAAACCATCATCTATTGTTGAATACGTATGTTTGTTTTTAAAATTTTAGGATTTTAAGAGCATATTGTTTTTTACACAAAATAGCGGCTAACGCAATGACAACCATGATTTTTTACACTTAAAGTATACAAATTTAATAACATGTATCCATACAAATCACCATTATAAAATAACTGCTCCAACTCTGTAAATATAAAAAAAAGAATTTTTTGGTGTAGTGACCCCCAGAACACTTCAGCAATCTGAAACTCTGGTAATTATTTGTATTTTCTGGGAGTCGCCGTGGTGCAGTGGCTAGACGCTCGCCTGCGAATTAGAAGGTCGTGAGTTCGGGTCCTGACAATTCTGGACATTTAAAAAAATATGTTTTAATGATCTTGGCTCCCGGGTCAACCCAGCCTTGAGTTGGTACCAGGTGCAGTCCTGGCCAGCTGTCCACATCAGCCCCCAAGTGCCGATTGGTCTATAAAATATAAGTCTTGCCCTACATGCCCAGTAAGCCTGAAGGAGGGCAACATGGTCCTTTGCTTTACTTTTTACTGTATTTTCCTTCCTGCTTTCTTTCTTGTGTGTGTGTGCGCGCGCGCGCGCGTGTGTGTGTGTGTGTGTACGTGCGTGTATGTGAGATTCCCTACTTGAACCTGGTTAAGGCACACAATGTTTGATTTTTACCAAAAATTTATCCAAAGAACTTTTACTTCTTTATATATATTCTTGATTTCTAAAAATGGAGCCGCAGAGCCCATGTGGGGGAACATTATACAAATAATGATAAAACAAAATATAAATAATGCGTGCTGTTGTTGGGTATTGAACTAAGAATCGATATCACAGCATTCAGGACATTCCCATAAGCACTCCCTCCTCATCTTCAGCAGCCAGCCAAGAGTTAAAACTCTGATGCTGCCAGTAGCAATTTTCTTCTATGCCTATCTTGCTTTTCCGTTGAGTGTAGAGAGTCGACCAGATACCCTGATCAGGCGCAGCTGTACACTTCTATCCAGGCGTAAAGTCCCACTGCCCACTAACAAGGAAGTCTCAAAAGGCGATTAATTGCTTTGAAGTCGAGCCGCATCTTTCCGAGAGGCCAGGGGGGAAAAACCCACTCTGTGTAAAATAGGCCAGTTTTGTTAAAATGGAACTATAGGTAAAACTCAAGTTCTGAAAAAAAAAACTAATGATTACTACTATTATTGCGCATTTTAAAAGGCTTAGGACTATTAAGGCCCCCAGGAAATTATAATGCGCCCCCCCCCCCCCCGCCAACTGAGTTATTTTTATCGTGGCAACGCCCCTGGTAACACACTCACAGAGACATGGCAGCACCTACCTGCAGACATGGCAGCACCTACCTGCAGACATGGTATGTGATGAACGAGGGTATTATTACTGAGGCGAAGGCGTCGAAAATGAGCGAGTCGGCTGCTGCCGCCATGAACGCTCTCTCATTCTGAAGATCACAAGATGAAGTGATGCAATAATGACTTTCCTGTGTGCTTTCTGGGGTCCCAGATTTTTTTTAGGGGAAAAAAAGGCGGAAGGAGGGATGAGGGGGTGGCGGATAGAAAAAACACTGCCCCCCCCCCCCGCCCCCAACAAGCGTGTCGTAACAGGCGACTAATTTCTTTGAAGTCGGGGTGCAGCTTGCTGAGAGGCTAGGAAACAACAGTCTGCATAAAAAGTAAGCTAGATCTGTTGAATGGATGTGCACGTAAAACTCAGGTTCTAAAACAAAACTAAAATGCAGAACTGAAGGAACTAACCAGAAGTTTAATGCAGGTGAATACGAAGAAGAAGAAGAAAAAAAGTATGTGTGTTGTCACTGTTGAGCATGTATTGTTGCTATCGTTGTTGTTCATCTTCTTATCTGTGCCCCCCCCCCCCCTCCTTAACAATCTTCTTCTTCTTCTTCTTCTTCTTCTTCTTTTTCTTCTTCTTCTTCTTCTTCTTCTTTTTCTTCTTCTTCTTCTTCTTCTTCTTTTTTTTTTTTTTCTTTTTCTTCTTCTTCTTTCTTTCTTCTTCTTCTTTTTCTTCTTCTTCTTCTTCTTTCTTCTTCTTCTTCTTCTTCTTCTTCTTCTTCTTCTTCTTCTTCTTCTTCTTCTTCTTCTTCTTC
This sequence comes from Candidula unifasciata, assembly GCA_905116865.2. Lineage (NCBI taxonomy): Eukaryota > Metazoa > Mollusca > Gastropoda > Stylommatophora > Geomitridae > Candidula > Candidula unifasciata. The sequence continues at coordinate 117,456 of CAJHNH020000483.1, forward strand.
TTCTTCTTCTTCTTCTTCTTCTTCTTCTTCTTCTTCTTTTTTCTTCCTTCTTCTTCTTCTTCTTCTTCTTCTTCTTCTTCTTCTTCTTCTTCTTCTTCTTCTTCTTCTTTCTTCTTCTTCTTCTTCTTCTTCTTCTTCTTCTTCTTCTTCCTCTTCTACTTCTTCTTCTTCTTCTTTTCTTCTTCTTCTTCTTCTTCTTCTTCTTCTTCTTCTTCTTCTTCTTCTTCTTCTTCTTCTTCTTCTTCTTCTTCTTCTTCTTCTTCTTCTTCTTCTTCCTCTTCTTCTTCTTCTTCTTCTTCTTCTTCTTCTTCTTCTTCTTCTTCTTCTTCTTCTTCTTCTTCTTCTTCTTCTTTCTTCTTCTTCTTCTTCTTCTTCTTCTTCTTCTTCTTCTTCTTCTTCTTCTTTTTCTTCTTCTTCTTCTTCTTCTTCTTCTTCTTCTTCTTCTTCTTCTTCTTCTTCTTCTTCTTCTTTTTCTTCTTTTTCTTCTTCTTTTCTTCTTCTTCTTCTTCTTCTTCTTCTTCTTCTTCTTCTTCTTCTTCTTCTTCTTCTTCTTCTTCTTCTTCTTCTTCTTCTTCTTCTTCTTCTTCTTCTTCTTCTTCTTCTTCTTCTTCTTCTTCTTCTTCTTCTTTCTTCTTCTTCTTCTTTTTTTCTTCTTCTCTTCTTCTTCTTCTTCTTCTTCTTCTTCTTCTTTTTCTTCTTCTTCTTTTTCTTCTTCTTCTTCTTCTTCTTCTTCTTCTTTCTTCTTCTTCTTCTTCTTCTTCTTCTTCTTCTTCTTCTTCTTCTTCTTCTTCTTCTTCTTCTTCTTCTTCTTCTTCTTCTTCTTCTTCTTCTTCTTCTTCTTCTTTTCTTCTTCCTCTTATTCTTCTTCTTCTTCTTCTTCTTCTTCTTCTTCTTCTTCTTCTTCTTCTTCTTCTTCTTCTTCTTCTTCTTCTTCTTCTTCTTCTTCTTCTTCTTCTTCTTCTTCTTCTTCTTCTTCTTCTTCTTCTTCTTCTTCTTTCTTCTTTCTTCTTCTTCTTCTTCTTCTTCTTCTTCTTCTTCTTTTCTTCTTCTTCTTCTTCTTCTTCTTCTTCTTCTTCTTCTTCTTCTTCTTCTTCTTCTTCTTCTTCTTCTTCTTCTTTCTTCTTCTTCTTCTTCTTCTTCTTCTTCTTCTTCTTCTTCTTCTTCTTCTTCTTCTTCTTCTTCTTCTTCTTCTTCTTCTTCTTCTTCTTCTTCTTCTTCTTCTTCTTCTTCTTCTTTCTTCTTCTTTTCTTCTTCTTCTTCTTCTTCTTCTTCTTTTTCTTCTTCTTCTTCTTCTTTTCTTCTTCTTCTTCTTCTTTCTCTTCTTCTTCTTTTTCTTCTTTTTCTTCTTCTTCTTCTTCTTCTTCTTCTTCTTCTTCTTCTTCTTCTTCTTCTTCTTCTTCTTCTTCTTCTTCTTCTTCTTCTTCTTCTTCTTCTTCTTCTTCTTCTTCTTCTTCTTCTTCTTCTTCTTCTTTTTCTTCCTCTTCTTCTTCTTTTCTTCTTCCTCTTCTTCTTCTTCTTCTTCTTCTTCTTCTTCTTCTTCTTCTTCTTCTGCTGCTGCTGCTGCTGCTGCTGCTGCTGCTGCTGCTGCTTCTTATTTTCGCTTTCTGATTTACACCCACAGACAAGTTCTTGTGATAGTTTTGACTGTTTTTATGAGTTCCTTTTTAGTTTCACACAACTTTGAGTGCAGTTTTGACTCTGGTCAGATATGACTACAACATGCTTGACCAACATGGGCAGGTCATTATTCTACGACATAGAAAACTTATAAAATACACAGGGCTTCGTCTAAGGAGTTCACCGTTGGGCCCATGTGGGCTGTGTGTGCAGACTACAGAACATGTCCTGCAAGAATCTCCCTTGTACAGAAAGAACATTAAAAAGTTCAAACTTTTCAAAACTGCTGTTGCCTTTCTAATGCCTATCCTAATACAATCAGCCACTACTTACACGTATTCCTCGTTTCAAGGCTCGTAATATTATGTACGTAGAGGCCACAGTTGAGCATGCATTGGTGACTCCCCTCCCGTAGCTGTACTTCAAGGCTTCTGCGATAGCAAAGCCCAAACCTGGAAGAAGATTGGTTTTGCTTTTATTTGAGTTAATTGCAAATCCTTTACAGTAAATGATAAAATACTTGAGTAGTGAATCCACAATAGTAACTCGCGACGGTCAAAACATCTGACGAAAATGCTTGGAAGAAATTAAAACAACCATCGCAATGGCCATTTGCCAAATATAAAAGATGCACACTGTGATGAGGTTCTGTGCATGGTCTCCACGATTACATTGTGGCAAGCAGAAAGTCCGTGCAACAAGTGACAGCACGAGATACTTGTGGCTGGTCGAGTAAGCGAAGGAAAGCCCGAGCTAGACTCGTGGTCAGTTGATCATCAGAACTCGTAGAAGACGGTTGCATTTAGTAGAAGATGTAGTCCCTATGTCGTTCGTGTGACCAGTATTTGAATATGTCGCGAGCGATAGAAGTCTGAATAATTGTTAAAGCATGTGGGAATAAATGTAACTGAATAAACTGATAGTATGTATAAGAAAGCCGAGTAGTTTTTGTGTTATCAAACCCTAGACATGAGAGCAGTGTGAATTAATCATCCAGAGAGAGAGAGCCATGGCGAAAGCAGATTTGTTGTAGGACTAGGTGCATGTCAAGTGACGGTAGAAAGCCACGACTCATTCCACACACAAATATGACGATGTGAGAAAAACCTTACCAAATCAAGCTTTGACCACAAAGAAGAAGACTTCTTATCCAGGATACAATCTTGAAGACCCAGCCAGCCTACTCGCAATAAAGAAACATAAACCATTCGTGTTAATAATTCGAAATGTATCATTCTTGTTAACGATGTGCACGGAAATTAGAATATGGTACGCAATTGTTGATGATGGATTTTGTCGACCAGTCACCTGATTCGTTGTTGTTGACAAGGATGATGCATTTCGAATTATTTACAATTCGGCCAACCGTTGATTACTCCGATATGCGGAAGCGTCAGTGATCAGCCGATTGAAACCAGAACTTTGCAGGCAGAAAGAAATGGTCGTTATCTTACGGTTACCTTGGTGAAACAGACAGTTCATGAACGTAGTCGAATTTGTGTTTCAGTTTCTAGGATTCAATTATTTGCTTCATTTTAATCAATTGTGTAGTATGCATACTGTAGTATGCACCCGACGAGATACAGCGAAATATGCCAGGCAATAAATTGTGCAGTCTATTATTTGTCTTTTCTTTGTTCAAATTCACAACGGGGAAACACTGCTTTGATAAACCATTGTATTTAGACTGAGTTCGGGACACAGTAGACTTTTCAGCCATATGTGTAAGAAATTCGAGACTTCGGATTCAGAACTGTGCCCTTGTGGACAGACACTATACAATGCTGAAGATGTGCTACAGATTGTAGTGATGACGATGATCGTAGTGATGATGATGATGATGGTTGTGATGATGATGATGTTCGTAGTGATGATGATGTTCGTAGTGATGATGATGATGGTAGTGATGATGATGATAATAATGTTGGTAGTGATGATGATGTTCGTAGTGATGATGATGATGGTAGTGATGATGATGATAATAATGATGGTAGTGATGATGATGTTCGTAGTGATGATGATGATGGTTGTGATGGTGATGATGATGATGATGATGATGGTAGTGATGATGATGTTCGTAGTGATGATGATGATGGTTGTGATGGTGATGATGATGATGATGATGGTAGTGATGATGATGATCGTAGTGATGATTGTGATGATGGTAGTGATGACGTGCAATAAAGAGATCCCAGATTTGGCACGGCTGGCATTCCAATGAAGACCAAGCTGTGTGTTTATCACTGGAAGCCACATTGTCGCGCCACAGATTCACAGAGACCTGAGGTCTTGTCTGACAACCACTGGCAGGGCGAACGAAAAGAAGACGTTCATAAATCAAAACTGGGTGCTTTCCTAATATCCTACCCCAAAGAGTGGACATACACAGGTCACGGGACAGTCTAATATTTTAGGGGTTGGTAGATAGGCTGAATACAGTCATGGGACCTAGGCTGCACTCTCTTTTGGGACGTCGGTGGGTTGGGGTTAGGTCCAGTTCTAAATATTTTTGGAGTCGCTAAAAGAATCAGAAAGCCGGAAAAACCCAATCTTATCACCCTTTAAAATTTTGTACTGTCCTGTGACGTCATGTGGGGGTAGGATATTACGAAATAACCCAAAACAGTTATCCGGAGTAAAAACATTGGGAATAATTAAACAGTTTGTAATAAACAAAAAACAGGAATTGACTGATGCCTGCGCTTTATAGAGTCTCTAGTCTGAAGTTTTTGGGGAAAAACTAAACAAATCCCATTGGATTAAGAGGTGAGGAAAGGACGATGGAGTTGGATGTGACACAAATTGAGAAAACCTGATGAAAATCTAGATAGAATATCCTTGCATCGGAACCCACAATGTCAGAGGAAAAATGATGGGGGGGGGGGGGCATACGGAAAAAGAGATAAGGCATTGTGATTAAAAACATGGATAGGGGAAAGGAGGGGGTGGGGGTTATCTTAATGAGAAGATAAAAGGACTTGGTTAATGACCTATGCTCCCCGTGTGGGCTCCTGAGCCCTATTGTTGGAGGGACGGGGCGAATAAGAATAAACCCACTGCCGCCCCTACAAGCATGTCGCAAGAGTCGACTAATTGAGCTTGCGGTCTTCCTGCGAAGTCGTAGTACATCTTCCTGAGGGGCAGAGAACTGACAATATACATACAATTAAGTCAGATCTGTTAAACGCTTGTGCAGGCAACACTCAGGTTCTGGAACAAGACTAAAGTCCAGAGGTGGACAAACAACCAGAACTTTCCGCCAGAGTTTACAACCGGTACACGCGAAGAAAACAAGAAGAAGAAACAGAAGAAGTGCCAATGATTCCACTGGGGAGTAAAGGGTGGAACAAGGATTCTTCTCTTCCACCTTGTACCTCATCGAAGTGTCGGGGGGGGGGGGGGGGGATGTAAGGAACAAGGATAATGATTCATAATTGTATAGGATATTGATTGTGCTGATGGTCCAGTTCCAATTCCAATTCCAATTCGTCCAAAAAAAATTCCAAATTTGATCCTTTTTCAGCCGCCCGAAGGTTCCTAAGCTTTTTTTTTTAAATTTTCTTTTTATTTGTGGTGCGTTGTCACACCTGATATTCCGTGCTGATGGGGTAATTATAGATGTTTTTAACGGTCATAATGGTGATTTTTATGGGTGTTTTATCATGATGATGGTGTTGATAATAATACTTATGTTATGATGGTGGTAATAATGATGATGGTAGTGATAATGATGTTAACGATGGTAATTATAATGATGACGATGATGGAAGCGATGCTGATGGTAGTGATAATGATGGTGGTGATGCTGATGGTAGCAATGATGATGATGACGATGATATAAGTGAAGATGATGGTGATGATGATGGTGGGGATGATGATAGTAGCAATGACGATGATGACGATGATATAAGTGAAGATGATGACGATGATGATGATGATGGTAGTGATGACGATGATGATGATGGTAGTGATTATAATGATGATGCTGATGACGATCATGGTAGTGATGATGACGATGATGATAATGATAACGATGACGGTAGTGATGTCCATGATGATGGTATAATGATGATGATGATGATGGTAATGATGATGATGATGGTAATGATGATGATGATGGTGTGATGATGATGATGGTAATGATGATGGTAATGATGATGATGGTGGTAATGATGATGATGATGATTTTAATGATGATGATGGTGGTAATGATGATGATGATGATGATTGTAATGATGATGATGATGGTAATGATGTTGATGATGGTGTGATGATAATGATGGTAATGATGATGATGATGATGGTGTGATGATAATGATGATGATGATGGTAATGATGATGATGATGGTGATGGTAGTAGTAGTTATAATGATGATGATGATGATAATAATGATAATGATGATGATGATGGTAATGATGATAATAATGATGATGGTAGTAATGCTGATGGTAATGATGATGATGATGGTAGTGATAGTGATGATGGTAATGAAGAGGATGGTTATCGTGATGATGGTGTAGATGCTATTAATGATAATGATTACGAGTCCTGTGTGTCCAATTCAAAAGTTACTTACCGCACAAACGCCAAGGGTATTTAGAATAATTGTCGTCAGACATTTTTCAGGACTGCTGCAAGCTATCATTTAGCTGTCAATCAGCTATCAATCAACTGTTAATCAGCTATCAGTCAGCCGTCAGTCAGTTATGAAGCATCTATAAATCGCCTCGACCAGCGGCTACTGTTGTTTTTGACTGGCTGGACACTCCTGAAACGTACTTTTTTGTGCCATTCAATAGCAATATTTCTAAATTCATGTATGAAAAGTTATATGTAAAAATTCGTTTTCATGATTCGTGTTTATATATATATATATATATATATATATATATATATATATATATATATATATATATATATATATATATATATATATATATAAACACACACACATATGTAATTAGCTATAAACAAATATTATGCCCTACAACATCTGCTCAAATCAATCAAATGTTCCATCTCGTAACACAATATCACAATGTATAAAACCATGATTATACCAACTCTCTTGGACGAAACCTGGAGTGCAGTTAAAAGAAACGAAGCCGTAATGAAAGCAGTCTTACGACACATTTTTCTTATACACCAAAGAATCAGACAGACTAGAATGGAGATTGGGAAGCAACAAAGAAATGCGTTATCTGTTTAAATCACCACCAGTTACCAGCATCATAAAGTTAATTATTTGACTATGATAACTGGGACATAAAGAAAGAATGTCACCTAACAGAGATGCAGAAAGCTGCGTAAACAAAAAAGCTGAAAGGGAGTGAACCACGAGACCAAAACAACAGTGATCAGTCAATGACTCACATCCATAGCTTGCCTCGGGAAAGTTGTATGATCCCACCATTTTTACTATATCTCACTTATAAGAGCTTCGGCATTTTTCTAATAACATAATATGAAATACTGATGCATGATAAGGCAGACCTGGTTACTGCCTTGTGGGAGAGCGTGTACAGTTCGGAGGAGCAGATGGGTCACCACAGTCTGGTGAGATTGATGCAGCGGGGAGTGACGAGAGGTTCTGGCAGATGCTCGAGGCTCAGAGGAAAGGCAAGACGGACGTTTAATCAAAATGCTACTGGCACCATTGGTATCGGAACTCTTCGCTGGCTGCTGAATATGGGGACGTGGTGCTTATGGGAATGCCCTGAGTGCTAGGATGTCGGTTCTTGAATTAAATCAAATCAAATCAGCTCATGACATGTCTAGAAACCACTAATCTATCTGTTTTCATCTGTTTGGAACAGGACTGCTTCGCTTATTTTTCTATCATTCCATGATATTCTTTGTGTGTTTCTCCAAACCCACATCTACGTTGCGATGAATACTTACACAGTTGCAAATTTCACAGCCTCAAAGGTCACTGAAATAAGCCACAATACAGACAAATCAAGTCCCCCAAAAATCATCATGTGTTCCCTGTTGCTCAGTAAAGTGCTAAAAGGTGCATACTTTCAAGTCTAATTTTCCAGTCTGGACTGCGCATCTCAAATGTGAGCTCAGCATGAATTAGCAAGTCCTTTGCAGAACGTCGCTCTCATCACGGTCTGCCTGAAAGAAACTGTCTCTCGCTAGCTCTCCCGCCTTATATACTTTCATACTCAAGGAGTCACTTATATCCTGTGTCCATCTTCGTGTCGGTCGGCCCCTGCCCCTCCTTACTGGTACCATGCCCTCTGCTATTATTTTTGTTTTTCCCAATCCGTCGTAGCTCTTGATGTGACCAAAGTATTTCAGCTTCCGAGACAGGATGCTGTTTATTAGCCAGTATTCCTTGATGTTCAGATCTTTCTAGATGTCAGTATTTCTCCACTTCTTTGTCCAAGATGTTCTGAGAATCTTGCTATAGCAATTCGGCTCAAAATCCCCTATTTTCTTTCTTAAAGACTGGGAGATAGTCCACGACTCACATCCGTATGTTGCTTCAGGGAAGATGAATGCTCTCGAAATTCTGATTTGTATCTCCTTGCTGATGCTTAACCATAGACTTTTAGGGCTGTTCAATATTTGCTTTGCTATGGCCATCCTCCTTTTAATTACTGTCAAACAGTCTCCATTGCTATTTATTATAGAGCCTAGATATTTAAAATTTGTAACATTTTCAATATTTTCATCATTTAGTGTTATTTTTGGGTGACAGACAGTTTTATCTGTGCCTATTATTTTCGTTTTTTTTTAAATTCAAGAACAGATTTTGATCTTCACTGTGCTTTTGGACAGACAATATTAAATTTTGTATTCCCTTTACGCTGTTAGAAAGGAGGACTGCGAGCTAGACTCATATTTTGATATATCAGTTGACACTTGGTACATTGTTGATTGTTCATTTGATGATCATCTGCATCGCACATGCCCATAAGGGCTCCGTCTTCCCCTGAGTTGGACTCCAAGGGTTTTTAGGCTAACAACTCTCATTCTGTTCTGTTCAGAACTTCAAAATTGAAGAACCTGTTTTCCTAACAATTTTTTATCTTTTCTGTTCCCTACCTTTTGAAATATTTTAAAAAAAAATATTTTTAGGCGACTCATAGAAACGACGCTCCAGCGGCATAAATCATATTTCCATACCTCTAATCAGCAATGTCACATTTTCTGATAACTTAAATTGTATTATATTCATCATCATCATCATCATAATCATCATCATCATAATTATCATAATCATCATCATCATCACCATCATCATCATCATCATCATCATCATAATTATCATCATCATCATCATCATAATTATCATCATCATCATAATTATCATCATCATAATTATCATCATCATCATAATTATCATCATCATCATAATTATCATCATCATCATCATCGTCATAATTATCATCATCATCATAATTATCATTATCATCATCATCATCATAATTATCATCATCATCATAATTATCATAATCATCATAATCATCATCATAATCATCATAATCATCATCATCATCATCATAATTATCATAATCATAATCATCATCAACAACAACATCATCATCATTAATTTTCACTTGTACCGTTAAGAAGAACAATGGTACAGAAAAACAACTGCTGTCCATGTGTAGCATTGGCCATTACTGGAAATCTGTGTGAATGCAGAATGTCGGAAATAGTACTTAAGAAATACAATTTATTCATGGTGACAATGAATATCAGAACACTCGTACAAAACGGAAAATTGGATAATAATTTGATGGCTATGAAGAGAATGAACATCAACATATTAGGAAATAGTCAAATGCAAAAAGCAGACAGATTGGCTGGATCTGCACCACTGGGTGGTGAACTGATACATGACAAGGCAGATGTGGTCAAGGCCCTTTGGGAACAAGCAACAGTAGAGATAGAAGATTATTTTGGCCTTATGGCCTGGAGAGAATGAGGCATCTGGGTGTAACCAGAGGGTCTGGCCGGCTCACTAAGCTCAGAGCAAAGGCAAGACGGACATATAACCAGATTGTGACCGGTACCATTAGTATTAGAACTCTGTGCTTGCTGCTGAAGATAACGAAGGAGCAAGCGTGGGAATGCCCCGAGTGCTGTGATGTTAATTCTTGACTCATCTCAACTCAACACAGTGAAATGCGATATCCGTGAGCAGGGGAAAAGTATTCAGATCAGCATATAATTATTTACCCAGGTGAGAAGGAGTATAGCAAGGGATTTCGTATTATTTAGGATCCAAAGAACTCAAAAACTGTGAACGGATTTTGGACAATTTCAGATAGAGTACTTTTAAGTAAAACTTCGCGGCAGACCGTTTGACATCAATTTAGTAAAGATTTATGCCCCAACAGTAGATAGTTCAGAGGAAGATATTGACGCATTTTATGACGAGTTAGACATGGCTGTTGATCAATGCAACAATTTTGAAGTAACAATGGTGCTTGGAGATTTCAACGCTAAAATAGGAAATGAAAAAGTGTACGGAATAACGGGTGGCTATGGCCTAGGAGACAAGAATGTGAGAGGTGACAGATTAATAGCCTGGGCTGAGTCGCACAGCATGATAGTAGGTAACACCTGGTTTAAACACCATCCTCGAAGATTTTGGACTTGGAAAAGTCCTGGTGATAATGTCCGCAATCAGACTGATTATATTTTGATTCCAAGAAGATTCCGTTGCAGCTTAGCTATAGCAAAAACTAGACCAGGAGCAGACTGCTTTAGTGATCATGTTCCAATTGCAGGAAAGATCGGGGGGAGGGGGGGGGGGGGTAAAGAATATTAGGAAAATACCACAGAACATTAGGTTAAATTTAGGAATTCCTAGAACGGATAACGAAATTAAGGACCAGTACAATGTCACTGTACAAAACCGGTATAATGCAATGGAAATTATACAAACTATTGATGAACAGTGGGATATGTTGCGTAAGTCAATTCAGCAGACATCACAAGAGACAATCCCACTAACCCATAGAGTTGCAAAAAAGAAATGGATGTTAACCGAAATTCTGCAGTTGATGGATGAAAGAAGAAAGAAAACGAATGATAAAGAAGAATACTCTATAATACAAATATAAATAGTGAACAAATGCAAAGTGGCTAAAGAAGCGTGGTTAAATCAAATGTGTACAGACGTTGGGGAAAATCCCGGGAAAGACTCACATTTCATGTACCATTCATTCATTCATTCAGTAGCATGTCCCTCGCGGAACCACGCTGCCATAACAACCCTCCGGAAAACCTTCCTATCATGAGCAAGATGTCCTGCGTCTGATACACCCATCTGGAGATCATCTGCCACATCCTGCACCCATCTTCTCCTTGGCCTTCCTCTTCCTCTCTTCCCAGGCATATACCCCTCCATTATTGTTCTCTCTAGACTTCCATGACGTTTCAAGTGACCAAAATATTTCAATTTTCTTTGTTTTATTGTCTTTACTAGCCAACCCTTTTCAATATGTACCAACAGATAAATATGTAAACAGGAAAGATGACTCGAAACAGTACTGGGTGCAGTTAAGGGTCAGCGGCTGATAAGAGGAAAGTCATGGATGGCTCAGGCAGAAGACACAATCAGACAGGTCTGCATCCTTGAGAACATTAGGCGAGGAGAGGAGTGGGTCAAAGTGCCACCCGAACAGTCAGACTTGTGTAGGGTCATAATCACACAAAGCCGGGAATGCAGAGACTGGCCAGCAGGTGCCACAGAGGTAGAAATTCAGCAGTTAATTCAAGATAATGCTCGCTCAGAGGAATTGATTATTTACACAGACGGTTCAGTGTCAAGAGGCAAAAGAAGTGCTTGGTGCTTCTTAGCAAAAGTTAATGGTCGACGTTTGGTGCAGGAGAGCCTAGCATATGATACCCCAACATCCAGCTTAAGAATGGAGGTGGAGGCGGTCACTGCAGCTTTCCGCTGGTTAGAGAATACCACACACACACACACACACACACACACACACATCGTGATTTTAACTGACTTAGAAAGCATGCTGAGGAAGATCAGGACAGGCATCTTTGTGCAGAGTGGCATGCATCGCTGCAAAGGTCACGGGTGAAGAGTATTGTCTGGATTTTTTCGCCGTAAAATGTTTACACAAGCAAGATTGCAGCACTTGAAGCACCAGGTCTTGGAAGGATATTGACAGTTGCTGATGATGTTCTTGCATAAAGGCAAGGGAATGGTAGACAACGAAAAGCCCAAAAGCTGCAGACAACTGTAGACAAAGTTTTTGACTGGTGTGCAAAAATTGGGACTGTCATCAACTCAGAAAAGGCGGCTGTTTTGTGGTGCTCTCTGGACAATAGAATTGTAAGAGCTAATGTTCCAAGCCTCACAACTAATAACAGTAACATCAAAAGAGAAAACAATCTGAGCTACCTGGGTATCACTTTCTACCGAAGCCTGTCCTATAGGGATCACGTGTGGGCATTTGTGGCGAAATGCCAAAAAGATCTCAATGCTCTCAAGATTATGGCAGCAATGGACAAGGAACAAAGTCTCCTGTTCACAATGTTCCAGCTTGTGATCCCGTCGGTGATAGATTGTGGACTTGGAATGCCTTATCAACGAGTCATTTCATAAAACTCGAACGCATAAAGAATGAAGCCATGTGGGTAATTCTGGGATGTATAAGAGGTACCCCGGTAGTATGTATGCGATACATACTTGAACTGCCTACTATTGCAGATAAGCTCAAGGTTCTGCAGGCAAAGTCATATCTCAGAGTAGCTGCAGACAAAAAGCACCTCCTGCATGAAGCCCTGGGTGGAGCTAAGGGTCACAGACTGAAAAGAGGAAGGTCTTGAATGGCGCAAGTTGAAGACACAATTCGACATGTGTGCAGGCTAAACAGTTTTGAGCGAAGAAAGGAATGGCTCAAGGTGTCCGAACAAGTTTCAGACTTATGTAGGCTTCTAATCACGTTAGGTCGTGAGTGCAGTAACTGGCCAGCTGGTGCTGCATAATCAGAAGTTCAACAAATGATTTGTGACTTTTCCCGGCCAAGTGATGTCATTATCTATACAGATGGCTCTGTGTTGAGTGGCAGACGAAGCGCATGGGGTTTTATAGCAAAAGCTAATGGATGTCGCCTAGTGGAGCAAAGCCTTGCATATGATATCACAACGTCTAGTTTGAGAATGGAGGTGGAGGCAGTCTCTGCTGCCTTCCACTGGCTTGAGAATCAGCTGTACACACATGCCGTGGTTGAAACTGACTTACAGAGGGTGTTCAGAAAGGTGACAACAGGCATGCTTTTTGCAGAGTGGCAAGCATCTCTTTAGAGGACCCACGTAATTAACACCCTTTGGATATTTTCTCCAGGTCATGCGGGTGTGTTTGGAAAGCAGGCAGATAGACTGGCCGGTTTTGCACCACTTAGTGATTAACGTTAGTTAGATATTGTGAGGGCTCTTTGGGAACAGGGGAACAATGCGGAGGGGCAGATAATTCATTACGGTCTAAGGAGAATGGCGCTGCGAGGAGTTACTAGGGGATCTGGCCGACGCTCAACACCCAGGGGAAGGATGAGGCGGATATACAATCAGACGGTTACTGGTACCATCGGAATTGGAACTCTTCTCTTGCTGCTGATGATGGGACTGAACACTTATGGGCGTGCTGTAATGTCGATTCTTAATTCAACATTCAACAGGACTGACAGGCATGTATTCTGCCTGAGACCTTTGTTCGCCGATGCATTTCTCTATGTTTCACGTTCACCCCTTCACCGATTACAGAACGATGCACAACGTTGGTGCATGTCAAAGGTTAAGCGGCCATCTTTAAACTGTCTTTATGACGTTACCGTGTTCGTCTGCACTGTGATGTCACGTGCTTGACACTCTTGACATTCTCAACAACAACAACAACAACAAAATGACAGATCAAAAGACAACGGTACTTGTATTTTAATTTCTGAAAGACAGGTTAGAAGACAATACCTTGGTTATTGTAAAATCTATGACACTTTCATTTCAAGGCCATCATACTGTTACAAATAATTATTCTTATTATCACAGTGCACTTAAACAAGGTATAAGACCATTGAACTCACCCTCGCCGTTATTAAAAGAAAATTCTAAATGAGTATCAACCACCCCCATGTTTTCTCTGCATTGGAGCTGCCTGTAACGGCTGACTTTAGAAAAGTAAAATCTAAAGATCCCTTTTCCACACCTTTAGGCGTATAGGGTATGTAGGGCTGGACCTATATTTTTATAGACCAATCGGCACAAGATGGGTGATGTGGTCAGCATCACGCCGATCGCCTTTATTTCCCTGGACTACACCCTGTACTCATTAAAGGTTGAGTCGAACAGAGCGTCATGGTCATTTCTAAAGAGTCTGGCTCCGCCAGGGAGTGAACCCACGACCTTCCGATCTGCACGCGAGCGTCTAGCTGCTACGCCACTGCGACTCCAACTACGGCTGACTGACTGACTTTCAACCCTATCGGGACCTTCTGACGAGCCATAAACACCCGGTGACACAAAGTGTCACGATTCGGATGAAAATCACCCTGGCGCAAGTCCCAGAAACCCCGTTTCACCCGGAAGTTATAACTAGGGTATCCGACGACAGCCGGTGTGGGGCCTTAAAATAACCCCCCAAAAAATGCGTCCCATATTGGGGCGGATATTTAGCCATTGTACCGCTTCTAATTTTACGACGTCACCTAAAATCCCCCATTTTTCTCAGACACATTTCTAGCTGCTGTTCATTTCATTCTAGGATCAAATTCTGTGTTTAAACCAAATGAGTCGGCTCTGTGGTTAGGTCGATACGCTTTGTAATGCCGTGGTGCCGGGTTCGATCCCAGCTGCGAGCCATGCGCCTTGCGTTGGTTTCGACAGTGGTATCAGGGGGCCGACCGCCCAGAAGCAATGGCAAAACTACTGGACGTAAATTTGCCTAGAGAAACCACACAACAGCCAGGGGCTGCTGGGGTTGGTTTTGCAACGTCCTGTAAAGGATTCGCAACTAACTATTAACAAAATGTGTCAAAATGTTTATTGAAAAATGTTTATTGAAAAATGTTTATTGAAAAAATAAACATATTGTTTAAACATGTTAATCAATCAGGTACCGGGTCCTCAGTGGAAGATGACTACAGCAGATTTTTAACACACTCTGACTTGGAATACTCTGTTAGCTTACTGTTAGCACATCGCTTTACGTCATCAAACAACATGTGTGTCTGATTATTTCTCATGCTCGTCTGTGTGTAGATTTTCGCTGAAGTATGCAAGCGAGTTGACCTAAAAGTTGTCTTCTTCTTCGCTTTCACCAGCTGTACACTCTGGCGGAAAGTTCTGGTAGCTCGTCCTTTACTGAACTGCAGTCCTGCTCCAGAACTTGAGTGTTGCGTGTGCATCAGTTTTACAGATCTCATTCTCTTGAATACAGACTGTTGGTTCCTTGCCTCTCCGGCAGATCCACCCGACTTCAAAGGAAGCTCCCCAATTAGTCGACTCTTACGACATGCTTTTGGGGGAGGCAGTGGGTCTATTCTTGTTTTCCTCACAATGGGGCCCCGGAACCCACACGGTGGCCTAAAAGTTGCGAGATCAGGCATCTTTTCTGTGGCAAAGTATGGATGTTGGTCTTGGATTCTGGCTCAATGCTTAGATAGGGGGACCGGGGGTGGGGTGGAAGCTTGCGAACTGAAATACTACAGAAAATTTCTTAGAAAATCACGGACCAAGAAGAAGAAAAACACCGACATGATCTCAGCATCGAGGAGAACTGGCTCACAAACAGCATTCTGTCCTGAAAGTTGAGGTATCTTTATCATGTTAAAACGCTTTGGTGGGTTGGAGAGAACAGCTGTGACAGGTAATGATTCTGCAAACAAGGCAGGTACAGACCTCAGAGAATGTGGATACAAGACACTGAAGATGCATTGGCTATCAAAGCACATAGGGTAGAGAATTCGTTAGAGAGAGAGAGAGAGAGAGAGAGAGAGAGAGAGAGAGAGAGAGAGAGAGAGAGAGAGAGAGAGAGAGAGAGAGAGAGAGAAGAGAGAGAGAGAGAGAGAGAGAGAGAGAGAGAGATTTGCAGGTGTGCCGTACCGAGAACCACGTTCTGTAGAGGACCTGTCTGTTCACAATGCTATTGTTTTTTAAGAGTGTTATGTAATTACATGTGGTCGAAATATTTCGTAAAACATTTAACATGTTATGCTCCCGTAAGCTGTTGTACCTGCCATTCACCTTAGCTCTTTCAGTGCCAATAACCACCCAAACATGTTATGCTCCCGTAAGCTGTTGTACCTGCCATTCACCTTAGCTCTTTCAGTGCCAATAACCACCCAAACATGTTATGCTCCCGTAAGCTGTTGTACCCGCTATTCACCTTAGCTCTTTCAGTGCCAATAGCCACCCAAACATGTTATGCTCCCGTAAGCTGTTGTACCCGCTATTCACCTTAGCTCTTTCAGTGCCAATAGCCACCCAAACATGTTATGCTCCCGTAAGCTGTTGTACCCGCTATTCACCTTAGCTCTTTCAGTGCCAATAGCCACCCAAACATGTTATGCTCCCGTAAGCTGTTGTACCCGCTATTCACCTTAGCTCTTTCAGTGCCAATAGCCACCCAAACATGTTATGCTCCCGTAAGCTGTTGTACCCGCTATTCACCTTAGCTCTTTCAGTGCCAATAGCCACCCAAACATGTTATGCTCCCGTAAGCTGTTGTACCCGCTATTCACCTTAGCTCTTTCAGTGCCAATAGCCACCCAAACATGTTATGCTCCCGTAAGCTGTTGTACCCGCTATTCACCTTAGCTCTTTCAGTGCCAATAGCCACCC
The DNA here is from genome assembly GCA_905116865.2 of Candidula unifasciata. Classification (NCBI taxonomy): domain Eukaryota; kingdom Metazoa; phylum Mollusca; class Gastropoda; order Stylommatophora; family Geomitridae; genus Candidula; species Candidula unifasciata. The sequence continues at coordinate 133,897 of CAJHNH020000483.1, forward strand.
AAACATGTTATGCTCCCGTAAGCTGTTGTACCCGCTATTCACCTTAGCTCTTTCAGTGCCAATAGCCACCCAAACATGTTATGCTCCCGTAAGCTGTGGTACCCGCTATTCACCTTAGCTCTTTCAGTGCCAATAGCCACCCAAACATGTTATGCTCCCGTAAGCTGTGGTACCCGCTATTCACCTTAGCTCTTTCAGTGCCAATAGCCACCCAAACATGTTATGCTCCCGTAAGCTGTGGTACCCGCTATTCACCTTAGCTCTTTCAGTGCCAATAGCCACCCAAACATGTTATGCTCCCGTAAGCTGTTGTACCTTCTATTCACCTTAGCTCTTTCAGTGCCAATAGCCACCCAAACAATTTTGTAAGGGTCGGGGGGAAAGGGGGGGGGGTGTTTGAAAAAAATAACATGATGTTTTTTATCAAGTATGTTTGTTAGTTAAACTTTTGGCAGCTGAACTATTACTGTAACTACTACTGGGTTATAGTGTCTGCCCGTGTGGGTTTCGGGGTCTCATTCTGAGGAAAAATAATAGACTAACTGCCTTCTCATAAGCATGCCGTATGAGGAAAATAATTAGGGGTGTTTCATAATTCAATTTTCAAATACAAATATTTAAAACATTTTTTCGCTAGTGAATTTAAATAAAGTGGAAAGAAGCCATACATTGCACATTCGTTATACATTTGAAGTTACCCTAGTAAGTTAACGTGACTATCATGACATCTGGCATTAGACGAACGGACATGGAACAAAGAATGTTTGTTGTTCACAATGTTCCAGCATGTGATCCTGTCGGTGATAGACTATAGATGTGGGATGCTTACCATTTCAAAGAGTCAGCTGATGAAACCTGAACGCATACAGAATAAATCCATGTGGGTAATTATGGGATGTGCAAGAGATACCCCGGTAGTATTTTTGCGATATATATTTGCACTGCCTACTGTTGCAGAAAGGTTCAAAGTTCTGCAAGCAAAGTCATATCTCAAGTAGCTGCGGACAAGAGACACCTCCTGCATGAAGCCCTAGGTAGAGCTAAGGGTCACAGACTGAAAAGAAGGGAGTCTTGGATGGCAAAAGCTGAAGAAACAATTGGACATGTGAGCACAGGAGTGGGTCAAAGTGTTTAATCAGGTTTCAGAATTGTGTAGGGTTCTAATCACTTTGAGACATGAGTGCAGAGACTGGCCAGCTGGTGCTGCAGAATCAGAAGTTCAACAAATGATTCATAATAAACCGCGCCCAGGTGATGTGATTGTCCACACAGATGGCTATGTGTTGAGGGGCAGACGAAGTGCATGGGAGCTCATAACGATGGCGAATGGACGTCGCTCGGTGCAACAAAGCCTGGCATATGATATCACAACGTCTATTTTAAGAATGGAGTTGGAGGCAGTCACTGAATCAGATGTACACACATGCCGTGATTGTAGTTGACTCACAGAGCATGTTGAGAAAGATGGAAACAGACATGCTTTGTGCAGAGTGGCAAGCGTGACTTTGAAGGTCCCGGATAGTGAGCATCCTTTTAATATTTTCTCCAAGTCATGCCGGTGTGTTGGGCGATGTACAAGCAGATAGACACCACTTGGTGGTGAATTTATGTATGACAAGCATGAAGTTGTGAGGGGCCTTGTGGAGCGAGTGAGCAGTGCCGAGGCACCGATAGATCATTACGGTGTGAGGACTTTTACACTGCGAGGAGTTACAAGGGGATCTGGCAATTAGGGGAAAAAGCGAGACGGATATACAATCAGTTACTGGTACCATCGGAATTTTAACTCTTCGCTTGCTGCTGAAGATGGAGACGGGGCGCTTATGTAGATGTCTCGAGCGCTGTGATGTCGATTCTTAATTCAACATTCAACATGTATTTAACATTAGACGACGCTGAATAGAGACAAGTCATGGTTTTTTTTGTTTTTTAATAGTTTTGTGTTGATATAATTCTGTAGTAATGTATCTGACAGGATACAGCGAAATGTACCTGGCTATAAATTGTGGAATGAATTGTTTGTTTCCGCATTATGTAAGAGAGAAATATGTACATTATTCCACCTCGACCGTCGCTATTTGGTTCTTCATTTTGTTATTGGCCCCAGTAACGGGAAATCCCAGAGTTCCACAGAAAGTCGAATACTATAGGGGTGTTACGGTTTGAAATTAACACTGGCTAACCCTAACACCCCTATTATACTGGATTTTCCATGGAACTCTGGAATTTCCCGTTTTTGAGGTGAAGAAAAAATGAAACCTGCTTGAAGGTGGGGGGGGGGCGAGGGGGGGGGGGGCAAAAATATGGAAGACGATGATCGTTTCAATACAAAACACGGATTGTCTCATCCATTGCTCGGTCAACACAGCGATCTATCACCTCGTAAGAGAAAACTAGCGCTCCAAGCCCCATGACTATTGGGCCCCATTTGGACACTGCAGGTGGTACATAGTTCAGCTCTCGCAGGACTGCCGCTGTGATTCTAGAATGTGAGGAGAGCAAAGTAGGTTAATAATAGGCCTTATATTATTCTAAAATGTGAGGAGAGCAAAGTAGGTTAATAGTAGGCCTTATATTATTCCAGAATGTGGGGAGAGCAAAGTAGGTTAATAGTAGGCCTTATATTATTCTAGAATGTGAGGAGAGCAAAGTAGGTTATTAGTAGACCTTATATTTTTCTAGAATGTGAAGAGAGCAAAGTAGATTAATAGTAGGCCTTATATTATTCTAGAATGTGAGGAGAGCAAAGTAGGTTAATAGTAGGCCTTATATTTTTCTAGAATGTGAGGAGAGCAAAGTAGGTTAATGTGGCCTTATATTATTCTAGAATGTGAGGTGAGCAAAGTAGGTTAATGTGGCCTTATATTATTCTAGAATGTGAGGAGAGCAAAGTAGGTTAATAGTAGGCCTTATATTATTCTAGAATGTGAGGAGAGCAAAGTAGGTTAATAGTAGGCCTTATATTATTCTAGAATGTGAGGAGAGCAAAGTAGGTTAATAGTAGGCCTTATATTATTCTAGAATGTGGATAACATAAGTGATTTCTTCTAAGATAATTCTTCTTTTTGCCTTTTGCATGTGTACTTATATCATATGTACTGTGTGTGAGACGCTGTAGCGTTGAGGTTAGTGAATGAGTATAACAGTTTCATGATCCGCCAGTGCCAGGGTTCGAGTTTCGTGGCCATATATATATATATATATATATATATATATATATATATATATATATATATATATATATATATATATATATATAGAGAGAGAGAGAGAGAGAGAGAGAGAGAGAGAGAAGATGCTTGACTGTTTTGTTGAATGGCATGGAGGTGTGTCGGCACACGAACTGATACAATGCTGCAGGAGATCGAAGATTATGGTGAGGCATGATCGCCCACGCCAGTTGGCAAGGCACCTGATGATTTTGATTTTGTGGTATTGAGATGCAGACCGTCCAGAAAGCAATGGCAAACTACTGGACGTAAATATTCCAAAACAAACACAACAGCTAATATTGCGGTTGGTTCTGCAACGTACTGTAAAGGGTAGGCAAACCAACTTTTAATATACATACATACATACATACATA
>CAJHNH020000484.1:0-47500 GCA_905116865.2 Candidula unifasciata
CTTAAAAACTTCTCCTCGCCTCAATGTCTACAGTCCGCTCAATTCCCCTGTTCAAAAGGGCCCCAAATCAGGCTGTGTTAGGAGATAACATTATGACACTGGCGTGAGAATCAAACTACACCCCTAGTCTCATTCAAAAGTCTGTTCAAAGCAGTCTGGTCAGGAGATAACATTTATGACATGGGCATGTGAAAGGGAATTCTCTAGCCCCGGTGTAATTGTGTAACATTACCCAAGACTGAGTCGCTTTGTCTGGACTAAGGACTGGAAACAATTTAAATCCGTGCGGTTTAAAGCAATATTAGGATAAAGCGCAGAGTAAATATAATTCTGTCTCTTTAGAACCAGAAGAACTTATTACAAGTACTAACTTCTGGAGTCACTGAGATCGTCTCGTGACAATAAGAGAAAAAGTTGGCACAGAACCAATTCTAAATTACATACAAAGACAGCAAGTGAAATGGTTTGCCCACTTAGAGAGAATGCCTTGTGACACCATACCATACAAAGCATACATGGAAAGAGAAGAAGGTCGTAGAGCAAGAGGTAGACCAAGAACAAGATGGAAGGATTACATCAGAGAAGCTCTACAACAGCACGATGTGCCTATGGTCGAGGCGGCCAGAAGAGCCAGAAACAGAACCTTATATCTCCCTCGACACCCACAGCGGTAAAAGAGGAAGTGAAGAAGAAGAAGACAATAGTTTTACCTAGAGTGCTTTGATGTTGGCTCGAAACTTTCGGTCCTGAGATGCCAACATAGCTTTGATGTTGGCTCGAAACTTTCGGTCCTGAGATGCCAACATAGAGGCTTCGCAAATTTATTAGTGACCTGTGTAAACTAATACTTTTTCAGGAATTACCAATTTCAAGACCTGTTTATGGCTTGAAAGAGTTAAATCAATCAGTCAATCAATCTTCTTCTCCGCGTTCACCAGCTGTACACTCTGGTGGAAAGTTCTGGTTGCTCGTCCACTACTGAACTGCAGTCCTGCCCCAGAACCTGAGTGTTGCGTGTGCATCAGTTTTACAGATCTCATTCTCTTGAATACAGACTGTTGGTTCCCTGCCTCTCTGGCAGATGCACTCTGACTTCAAAGAAGCTCCCCAATTAGTCGACTCTTACGACATGCTTTTGGGGAGGCAGTGGGTCTATTCTTGTTTTCCCCACAATGGGGCCCCGGAACCAACACGGGGGAGTCAATTAATCAATCAGTCAATCAATGGGGAAACTTGATGATGACATGGCTGGTCTCTAATGGCTGTCCAATCATGAACTTTCTGTACTACATTAGAGAAAAGTTAATCCCATAGCATACACTGTCGTTGGGAGGTGATGTCTCAGGTTTTCACATAATCTAGGCCATAACATTAGCTGGGGTGGCCGGCTCTTTTCCTTATCAGGTTTCTTTTCCAGAAAATTCTAAAAATGATCCGGTGCCCAATTTTTCCCTGTGTGTTTTCCTGTGTTTTTCTCTGTGTGTTTCCCTGTGTTTTTCTCTGTGTGTTTCTCTGTGTTTTTCTCTGTGTGTTTCCCTGTGTGTTTCTCTGTGTGTTTCCCTGTGTGTTTCTCTGTGTGTTTCTCTGTGTGTTTCCCTGTGTGTTTCTCTGTGTGTTTTCCTGTGTTTTTCCCTGTGTGTTTCCCTGTGTGTTTCCCTGTGTGTTTCTCTGTGTGTTTCCCTGTGTGTTTCTCTGTGTGTTTCCCTGTGTGTTTCTCTGTGTGTTTCTCTGTGTGTTTCCCTGTGTGTTTCTCTGTGTGTTTTCCCTGTGTGTTTCTCTGTGTGTTCCCTGTGTGTTTCTCTGTGTGTTTCCCTGTGTGTTTCTCTGTGTGTTTCTCTGTGTGTTTCCCTGTGTGTTTCTCTGTGTGTTTCCCTGTGTGTTTCTCTGTGTGTTTCCCTGTGTGTTTCTCTGTGTGTTTCCCTGTGTGTTTCTCTGTGTGTTTCTCTGTGTGTTTCCCTGTGTGTTTCTCTGTGTGTTTCCCTGTGTGTTTCTCTGTGTGTTTCCCTGTGTGTTTCTCTGTGTGTTTCCCTTCTGAGGTAGGGATGCTCAGTATCACTGCAATGTGAACTTGATCCTAGACAACCTTTCTACCATGTCTACTGTAAAGGTGAAGCCGGGAGATGTGAACCAGCGTCATTGCACACGGTTATAAACCATAAGTGCCCTGCCACCAGTACCGACAGCTGATAAATAAAACTATTTGCCTGTGTCGCCGTCTGCACGGAACTCCGTAGCTACAGTGATGTTCCTCCATTTACCCTAGAGTGTTAACTCTGGTACCCATTTCCTAGAGGTTAGGTGAACCCCAGGAACCATCCTGTTTCACACACAGGCCATGCTCTGCAGCGAGTCGCAGGTGGATTTGAAAGCGTGTGTCCTATCGACTGCGCTAACGCAGCCCACAGTCCACTGTATCACCAATTAGTTCACCACCAAGAGGAGAAGCAGCCAATCTCTCAACCTACTCATTACCCAGCACACCAGATAATTTGGACAAAAAAATCAGTGACATGCTCCTGATCTCAGTCTTATCTAGCAAGCTCTTTTCATCATATTGAAAACAAATCAAATAAAATTTATGATAAGCACTAAATGTTTTCTACCGAAAAAAATTACATAGTTTAAATTTGAGATACTAACACACGCGCATGCACACACACAATACTCAGTGGATGAAATATGAAATATACAATAAATGTTATCTGCAAAAAAAAAAAACAACTAAAAAATAAAATATTATTTGAAAACAATACATTTCTCTCAATCTTTCTATTATTTTAGTTGAATCTAAGATAAGCATTAGAGGTTACCTGCAACTGGTGCTTGTATGTGAGGGAGGGTCGATCAAACCCTCTGATTATGAAGCCCTTGTCCATACAACCTTTCCCTTTATACTTGTCCTTGAACCAGTCTGGCAGGGGTGAAGGTTTGCGTGTAGCAGTGTCAATGGACACTGATTGAGTCACACATTTCCACAAGGGGGCTGTATTCTCGTTGTGAACATAAAGCTCAATTACGTAAGACACAGATGAGTTTCCAACATTTCCCAAGGAGAATCTGGCATCAAGAGGCCATTTTGGAATGCTGGAGTCATACAGTCTTCGGGACATGGTGTATTCTGCTGACGACATAAACATGTATCTGTCGCTGGTAACTCTCGGCCAGTCAAGGAATACGTCTCCCGTCACCGGGTCAGGATGATGGAGAATGTATGTTCTAGCTGCCATCGCAGTTTTCATGAGGCTGATAATATTTGCGTTACCTGAAAAATATAAAATGAAAACAAAATGGCCTTTACTGTCTGTTTTTTTTTTTAACCCCTTTCATTAAATAGTAATGTGGTTTCTCTTAATGGTATCCTACGCCAACACGTGCAGTTTTACAGCTATTTGGGTAGTCAGGTAGATAAAGATGGGGGGGGGGGGGGGGGGGGGAACTGTCAGAGATATTAAAATACGAATATAAAAGGCAAGAGCAGCATTCATAGCACTAAGGAATTTGTGTAGGTCAAAAGAAATTTAAACTAATAAAAAACTTAAAATTTTTAATTCTTTAAACTTATAATTGTTTATTCTTATGTCAAAGTCAAATCAGTACTGTTGTATGGAGCGGAAACATGGAGAAATAAAACAATAAACTACAAACATTCACTATGTGGTGTCTGTGTGGAACAGAGGAAAGTAGATTGTATGACAGAATCCTTGCCAGTGTATTTATATACCAACTGACACTCGTTTCAGATGTCCAAACTTCCTCCGAAGTTGGAGTACATCTGCCGGAGAGGCGGGGAACGAAAACTGCAAACAAATAAGCCAGTAAAACGGATGTACATGCAAAACTCAGGTCAAGGTAAAAGCCAAAAGTCCATTTTGGACGAACAACCGCGACTTACCGCCGGAATTCACAGCCGGTGAACAAGAAGAAGAAGAAGAAGATGTCCAAACATAAGTATTAGCTGTATCTTAAAAGGTGCATACTACAGTAAGATTTACATAAATAAAGCACACATAAAGTGCATCCTTTATAACTGAAGTACAAATTTGGAAACAATCAAATGCAACTGCCTGCTTTACCAGGGCAGCTGCAATGCCAGAATCATTTCTTTCTATTGACAGAGTTCAGGATGGGGGTAACGATTCAAGGCAGCTTCAAGAAATCTTAGCGTTCTGCTATTGGATGACATGTGAAGGATTTTAAAGGCGTTGTCTTTGGTTAAAATGTGTCAGTATTTTAAAAGATGGTATGCTTTCGTAGAGGGATGTCTATATGGCCGCTGTTCTCATTCTGATTTTTATTTTGCATTTTTCCAACCCTTACTGGAATATGCTCAGCAACTAGTTTACTCAGGCGTCAAACAGATCTGCCTACATAAGCAGCTTCACAGCTGCATTTAAAACAGGTAAAACAGGCAGTGTGATTTGATTCTTGTTGAATTTGTACTTCACTTATAAAGGATTCATTTATTTGCTTCATTTATGCATTTGTTACTATAGTATGCACCTGACGAGATACAGCGAAATATGCCAGGCAATAAATTGTGCAGCTTACCTATGAAAAAATTAAGACCTATGAAATGACATGCCTGAGAAGAGCCGCCAACTCAACAAACGAGACACAGTTAGAAATTGATATTACTGTAGGAACAACACCATGTAACAAATTCATTGAGAAACAGAAAGTAAAATGATTTGGTCAACTAGAAAGAATGCAGCCAGAACAACTAACTACCAATGCAAGCGCTACTCATGAAAAAATCTGAAGTTGGGCAATTGGCGGTCCTAGTAGGAGAAAATAGATTGATGACATTAAAGTGCTTCTACATTCACATGCAATGACAATAACCATTACTGCACATTGAGCAATGGATTACAAAATGATATGTGTGTCACTTTACACAGACATTTGCTTACCCCTACAATCAGGGCAGTAATATCTTGATCTGAGTCACAGTTGTACAGTCCAGACCAACTGGAGTTTGAACTAATCTGCAGATGATTTGGTATAAGACTGCTTTTAACAGAGCTAGGAGTGTGATGCTGATCTCAGGTAATGTCCCAAGAATGTAGATTTTTACAGAGCTTGGAGTGTGGTATGGATCCCATGTAATGTTCCAAGAATGAAGATTTTTACAAAGCTAAGATTGTGTAACCCCCCCCCCCCCCCCCCCTCCTCCCCCTTTCCCCAAACTCTTCAAATGGGGTCCCAGAATCCACACAAGGGTAAAATACATACAACTTACTGTAATTGTCAAAACTTTCAAGTGACAGTCCAGGAATAGTGAAAGTCACAACATAGTGGGGCTTATCTGTGATGTGACAGTTCCTGACATCCCAAAGAGACAAGTTCTTTCCTGAGAATGATCTGGTGAATATTAATTTTTACATCTCATTTGATGAAATATATCTAAATGTGACAAACTGTGCTAAATCACTGCAACAAACTATGCGGTAAATCAATGCAACAAACTGTGAAAAATCACTGAGACAAACTATGTGATCAATCACTGTGAGAAACTATTTGACCAATCATTGTGACAAACTATGATGAATAATGGTAACAAATAATGAGAAATCAATTAAACAAAGTGACACATCTATGTAAAATTATCAAGGTAAATCCAATGTAACATTTAAATTGTGCAACCCCTGTGACAAAATATATTTCTTCCTCTTCTTCTTAGTGTTTTAGTAGAAAGTTCTGGTTGTTCATGCATCTCTGAGATTTAGTCTTTTTCCAGAATCAGTTTTCTGAGATCCGGCTTACTTGTATGCATATTGTTGGTTCCTTGCCTCTTACTTAGGCAGTGTACGTTTAGCCAATTAAAGTACCAACCAATCATGCACGAACCCCTCCAACCATCACCTGGTTTTCAAGAAGCTCTGATTACCATATGCTCTTCATGGATAACATCTGGTTGATCCACCAATGAGACCCCAAAAAATCAGTTCTTTTCTTTTAAGTCACCACATCACGTGAGATTTAGGAAAATCTTATAGTATGAGGGGGGGGGGGGGGTGTTTAGGGTTAAAAAAACAGCGACTACTACTTATTTGAACAAAGAAAACACACACAAAATATTGCACAATTTGTTGCCAGGCATATTTTGCTGTATCTCATCAGTTGCCCACTACAGTAACAATAACATAAATGAAGCAGATAAATTAATCCTTTTTAAGTGAGGTAAAAGTTACAACTGTCTGTTTTTGCTGGCAGCCTCAATGTCAGAACTATGTCTTTTTGTATACAGAGTTCAAGGCGCAGGCGATGAATCGCTGCAGCTTTAAGACATCTTAGCCTTCTGCCACTGGAGGACATGTGAAGGGTTTGAAATGTGTTTTCCTTGGTTATGGTGTGTCCAGATTTTAAAAGATAGCATTCTATTGTGGCGGGATGATCTTCACGGCTGGTATTCTCATTTTTAATATTATTCTGGATGGCTTTTTCCACCCATACTGGCATGTGGTCAGCGACTCGTTCTCCAGGCCTCAATCAGTTCTGCCCATATAAACCGGTAGCCTGATGTTGCTAAATTTGATTTTCTATTTAAAAAAATTGGATCTTAAGACATTTCAGCAGTGTTTATTTCGGTTTAAATCATCACCCACCCAGGAATAAACACGGAGCGGGGGGGGGGGGTTACAGAAACAGGTATCTGAGCACTTCTGGTTTGAGTGAATGGTTTAATGGGCAGTCAGGCTGCTCTGTTAACTCCTGCTGTCTGTACCAATCAGCAGGATCTGATTTTATCAACTGCTGATACACTCATCGCTTTTGAATAATGACTGTTGTCTAGTAAAACTAGTAGTATAATTATCTAGTATTATAGTATAGATTATACGTTTAAGGAAATGTTTACACAATAATATATGTTTATCAAAAAATCTTTTTATTAGTAAATGTTAGTCTAACTTTGAATCCAGTCTTCTGTGTGACAGACATATTGAACATACTCTGATTTGGACTTTAGCATCAATAGTAATTAATAGCCCAGTCAGTGTCCGCCACAACACTGACTGTCAACACCCTGAAGTTAATTCAAACAAACATTAAAACTAATAATTGGATCATCGATCGTAATTGTCCAACTGTTTTCTAACATTTCTCTTCTATTATCTATTTCATCCATGAATGCATGATCACTCATGACTGAAATAATGTCTGGGAGTAAAACAAGAATGAAACAGACAAGAGATTTTAGAGCCATTTTACCTGGTGTTGGACATCTTGCAGACGATCGTACGAGACCACAGGCGAGGGGCTGTTTCGGAACTTTGTATTAGAGATCTTTGGCGGCTAGAAAATAGGATTGGTGGTCTGTTTCCGTTGTCTAGGACGCTAGTTCTACTTCTGCAGCAGTTTTTAAAAGGGCAGGAAATTATAGGGAAGAGAAATAAGGGGTAGGAAAGAACAAATACTTTATGTTAGCTTAACCAAATAGATCACAATAAACAAACACAGGACGTTTAGCCTTCATCAGCACATAAAGAACAACACAGTACACATACACAAATATGCAAACAGCGGCATCAGCAGCTTCTGCTCCGTTTATTGTTACTGTTGCTACAATTGTACGTCTATTTATGTGTGGTGGGTTTGTCTACAACTATTTCAGTTTGGTCAATGATCTGTGTGTTCTCGTGTTAAATGCTTATCAGTTTTTCTTACCCAACGTCAAGGTTCCTTACTCGACGAGAGTCGGTTGGTCCTTTTATTTGCACCCACCAAAAACATTAGGTCAAATAAGTAGCAGAACTAGCCAGATTTATGGTTAAACACAAATCAGGATGATAAAGCCACTGCCGAGGCTAAACATCCTTCATTAGCATATAACAAAACCACAAATTTTACAACTACGTAAAGGACTACGCATAAACAAATTAGCTGTCATTGAGACTGAAGACAACTCCTCATCGAAAGACCCATGCAAGTCTGAAAACAACGGTTGTGTGTTATCCACGGGACACGTAAATGACATTGGTAGGTAGTACAGCTTGCACAGCGAAGAATGACACCTGAATTCTTCCAAATATATATATAAACATTCATAATGTCAAATGTACGCTGAACCTTTTCTTCACATAAAGTAGCACAGAATAGTCATCTTCTTCTTTAGCATTCTGAGCCCTTGAGGTTTACTGTTGCAGATATCACTCGTCTCCATTCATCTCTCTGGCTGGCTTTCTCTTCACAATTTGTGACACCAGTTATTTACAGGTCTGGCTGGACATTATCTCTCGAACTTCTGTCATGATGCCAGTGATCAATGGTGATTTAAACAGATTATGTGTTACATTTTTGCTTCTCACTCTCCATTCCCCGCTGTTAGCATCTTTGATGGGTCCAAAGATTTGTCGTAAGACTGTTTTCGAAAACCTGTAAAAAGGCTTCATCTCTTTTATTTCTGCTTCAAGTTTCAGGGCAATATAAAACGACTGGTCTCATCAACGTTTTATACATTTTGATCTTAGTGTTGCGAGACAGACACTTTGACAGTAGCAGATGTTGAAGGGCATAGTATACTTTATTTTTAAATTTTATTCTAGATTGTATTTCTTCTCTCAGCATATTGCAGCAGTTGAGATTTGCACCCAAGTACTTATATGTTTCCGTTCGTTTGATTTTCAAATTATCGACTTGTATGTGGCCGGAGTTTATATTCTTTCCATGTCTAGTTAGTATTTGTACAGAATAGTAAACATTTTATATCATTTTATGTTTTGCATCCTTCAGTCAGTCTGCGGTAACTAATAACTAGGAATGAAAGAATCCTAAGTATTAAAACAAGTAACTAAACTTGTAAATCGTTACTGACAGCTTAGTTAATGCATGAAAGCTCCATTAGCTTTGAACATAACCAATGGTTCCATGTTGTCAGCATTAAGGCCGTGTATGCAGAAGCGTATGTAAGGTAACCACTATTCGTATTCGGCCCGACCACAACTATTCGGCTGAATACCGAATAGTCAATATGTCCACTATTCGGCCTGAAGCGAATACGAAGCGAATATTCGGTACAGCCCTAGTTATAATGTTTCTCGACTTAATGTGTGTGAATCCCTTCCTCAGAAGCAGAAACATTTTTAACCTGTATCCCATCTACGATTGTCTTTCCTGTCGCCGCCATTTACACGTATCTCCCTTGAAACCTTCATACAGTGATGTCAGCAATGTCCCAAGGTTTGGCCCACCATGTCAATTTCGGAGAAAAAAATATTTTCACCTTGTTCAACCAGCCCTCCTTTGCTATATATATATATATATATATATATATATATATATATATATATATATATATATATATATATATATATATATATATATATTAGGGCTGTACCGAATATTCGCTTCAGGGCCGAATAGTGGAGCTAATAACTATTCAGTATTCGGCCGAATACTTGCGGTCGGTTCGATTACGAATAGTGGTTACCTTACACACGTTTCTGTATACACTGCGATAGACTGAAATAACTCTCTCATTAACACTATAGTTGCTGTTGCCTAAGTCTGTCGTAACAGGGGCAACTGCGACCCGGTTGCGTGGTGCAGCATCCAGTTTTAACATATGGCTGTGAGTCTTGGACAATCGGTAGGCGGACCAAGAATTTTTTTGATGTGGTTTTACAGAACAATGCTTAAAATACATTAGACAGCCAAAAAGAGCAACCAAGAGGTTTTGAAAGAGGCGGCAAATAATCACAGACATCATAAGGAGAAAATCATTATTTTTCGGCCATGTTTTGAGAAGAGGGAAAATGGAACATGTGGTGACCACTGGAAAGATCTGTGGAAGGAGGGATAGAGGAAAACAGTGAGAGAAGATTCTTGACAGTCTTGTTACATGGCGTGGAGGTGTGTCAGCACACGAACTAATACATGCTGCAGGAGATCGCAGATTGTGGCAAGGCCCACGCCAGTCGGCAAGGCACCTGATGATAATGACACACTATTCGTATTCGTATTCGGCCGAATAGTTGGTCCCTCTATTCGTATTCGGTGGAACAGTGAAAATCCCTATTCGGTACAGCCTTAGCATACACACACACACACATCACACACATCACACACATCACACACATCACACACACACACATCACACACATCACACACACTACCCAGGCTTTGTGTTCATAGAGAAGAAACTACATAGCTGAGCAGTGAAGCTATACAGCTGGCCATAAGTGGTATGATCAGAGACTGATTCTTAGACATCATTGGTTTTCCCATGCAGGATGATACCTCGCTCAGCTACTTTTTTTAAACTCCAAAACAAAAGTAACATAAACATGTTTGGGACAAAGTTCGCTGCTGGAGCTGTGGAATCACAAGTCTGTTAGGGTTTCTGTCGTAGACCAGCTGACAGTGGACACTGAGCCAGACTTATAGGATTTGTTTCTGCTGGGCTGCTTTGGGGAAATGTTTCAGACAGAAATACCGGAGAAATGTTTGTAAAACGGTATCTTTTGTTAATTTACCTGTTTGTTAATATCCCAACTGTTGTTTATTTAAATTTTGTAGGCATAGAGGTGGTGGGGTGCTATGGTTTTTCCTACTGTTTGCTAGCTATGTTTTTAAAGAAATTTTCTTTGCTATAAAACCAGTCAGTCAATAGCATGTCCTTTGCAGAACCTTGCACCCTTAACAACCCTCTGGAAAACTTCTCGATCACAAGCAAGATGTTCCGCGTCCAATACTCCCATCTAGAGATCATCCGCCACATCCTGCACCCATCTTCTCTTTGGCCTTCCTCTTCCTCTCTTCCCAGGTACATACCCCTCCATTTCTATTCTCTCTAAACTTTAGTGGCGTTTCAAGTGCTAAAAAAAAGGTCAGTAAAATGCAACAGAGCCATTTTTACGTCAGTTTCCCATCGGGTGTATGATGTTTTACTGATATAGTTTCCCATCGGGTGTATGATGTTTTACTGATATAGTTTCCCATCAGGTGTATGATGTCTTACTGATTTAGTTTCCCATCGGGTGTATAATGTTTTACCGATATAGTTTCCCATCGGGTGTATGATGTTTCACTGATAGTTTCCCATCGGGTGTGTGATATCTTACTGATATAGTTTTCCATCGGGTGAATGGTATCTTACTGATATAGTTTCCCATCGGGTGTATGATATCTTACTGATATAGTTTTCCATCGGGTGTATGGTATCTTACTGATATAGTTTCCCATCGGGTGTATGATGTTTTCCCGATATAGTTTTTCGTCGAAGGTATACAGTTTTACAGACTTAGTTTCCAATCGGGTGTATGATGTTTCACTGATATAGTTTCCCATCGGGTGTATGATGTCTTATTTATATAGTTTCCTATCGGGTGTATGATGTCTTACTGATATAGTTTCCTATCGGGTGTATGATGTCTTACTGATATAGTTTCCCATCAGGTTTATGATGTCTTACTGATATAGTTTCCAGTCGGGTGTATGATGTTTCACTGCTATAGTTATCGTCCAGTTAGTACTTGGAGGGTGAGGAGGTCATGTTGGAATACTGCCGGTGGTCTTCTCTTTCCAGGACATGGCGGATAGAATTCAAAATTGCTGAGCAGGTGCTTATCTCAGAATCAACGCAAACACACGACACCCGCTGCGTGGTGAAATTAAGAAGAGAAAAGGCAACAGCTTAAAAAAAAACGGAAAGTCGTGGGTGGGCAGTCCGTGGTCTCTTAAGGACAAAGAATGTGGTGAGGAATGGGCAAAAGTGATAACAGAACGCGGAAAGACCTTTTCTGTTTGCATCCGACTGACAGAAAATGTTGACTAGAAAGTTAAGCCGCTGTTGAGGCAGAAGTGCAGGTTTTGATTTTCGAGAATTCTCTACAGGGAGATGTTGTCATTTACACAGTTGGGTCTATAATTCGCCATGTGAGAAGCTCTTTGGCTTTTAAGGCTCAGATAGGGGTTAGAATTGTAAAGCGAGATTCTGGTGCTGTTGCCTTGAGCGCAAAAAGTCTCACGGAGGTCATGGCAGTAATCAAAGTAATAACATGGCTGGAGACACATACATTTTCAAGCGTATGCTTCCTCTGTGACTCAATGAGTATGCTCGGTAAGACAGAAATGGGCTGGGTCCGAAGACAGTGACTGGAGTCAGGGCTGACACATATCAGTTTTATATCTGTGCCAGGGCACGCAGGCATACAAGGAAATGAGCGAGCTGATGGGCTTGCGGGTAAAGCTACTGTGGAGGAGTGACAAGCTATGGACCAGGCTGATATTGTTATTGCTCTTCGAGAAGAAAGACGTTTGCGAGACCCAAGTGATGACTATGAATCTGCAGACATGACGACCAGACTGCAAGAACAACATGTTAAAAGGGGTGTGGCCAGACAAGAACACTATGTTAAAAGGGGTGTGGCCAGACAAGAACACTATGTTAAAAGGGGTGTGGCCAGACAAGAGCACTATGTTAAAAGGGGTGTGGCCAGACAAGAGCACTATGTTAAAAGGGGTGTGGCCAGACAAGAACATTATGTTAAAAGGGGTGTGGCCAGACAAGAACACTATGTTAAAAGGGGTGTGGCCAGACAAGAGCACTATGTTAAAAGGGGTGTGACCAGTCAAGAACACTATGTTAAGAGGGGTGTGGCCAGACAAGAACACTATGTTAAAAGGGGTGTGGCCAGACAAGAACACTATGTTAAAAGGTGTGTGGCCAGACAAGAACACTATGTTAAAAGGGGTGTGGCCAGACAAGAGCACTATGCATTAAGCCAAATAAGAATAAGGAACCAAAACACAGAATTGGTGACGTGAGCGGGATTTACTGAGGAGGGGATCCAAGCACTTATGGACTAAATGCATCGATGTAAGTAAAAAAAAAAAAGTAAACGACCCTTTTCCACGCCTTAAGGCGTATAGGGCATATAGGAATAGACCTGTATTTTTATAGACCAATCGGCACAAGATAGGTGTTGTGTGCAGTCCGAAGATCCACACTATGGACAACCGATAATGAACATGAGGTATGACGAGAGACACGACGTCACTTGCCGACAGAAATTTTAGACAGACGACAGTTGCAAGAAATGTGTTAACGACAGAGGTTGGAAACTAGGCTTAGCTGGATCCGTAATTGATGCCGCAGTTTGCGGGAAGCTTAGGCTCTGTACTCTGGCTTGGAGGTAAAAGGAGTTCTTCTACTTGATGCCGCAGTTTGCGGGGAGCTGAGGCTCATTGCTCCTGATTGGAGGAAAGTTATTATACCGTCGTTTAATACAGTGACTGTAATATATGCATTTCATTGACACCCATTGTATCTGGGGAAATTGTTCAATAAATGCCTTGGATTTGCCTGTCAACGACGTGTTTGTAGCAGTTTCAACGGTTGACTTTGTTGGGGCACTTTTCTGCCCGTCGTTGGTCTTTGTCCTTGGTTACCCCCTAGAAATAGTTTACTTCGAATTCGTACGGCATGGACCCGGGACTACACCTCACCGCCTAATTTATGAACATAATATCACTGTACAGTAATGGAGACAAATATCGCCGTACAATGGGTGATGTGGTCGGTATCACGCCGGCCGCCTTCACTTTCCCGGGACTGCACCCGGTACCCACTCATGGCTGGGTCGACCTGGGAGCCAAGGTCATTTTTGAAAAAAGTCCGGCCACGACCATCCGGCCGCGGCGAGCTTCTAGCCGCTCGGCCATGGCGACTCCCAATGCATGGATGTGCAGTGATGATAATCTGTCGACTAACTAGCTAATAGGTAGACAACTACAATAATGTGTAAAAGTGAAATATCTTACAGGTTAACTCCCCTACGTTGTAGGGAACAGCTATGAGAAAGCATATATTTTTATTCCAGTACACTAAGAAGTGTCGGCTCTGTAGCTAAGTCGATGCGAACGCTTCGTAATGCCGGGATGCCGGGTTCGATCCCAGCTGTGGGCCTTGCGCCTTGCGTTGGTGTCGCCAATGGTATCAAGAAAGCCGACCGTCCAGAAGCAGTGGCAAACTACTGGACGTACATTTGTCTAAAAAAACCACTCAGCAGCCAGGTGCTGTTGGGGTTGGTTCTGCAACGTCATGTAAAGGATACGCAACTAACATAACACCAAGGGGTAAGAGGGAGTCGCATTGATGCCACGGCTAGACGCTCGCTTGTGGATCTGAAAGTCGTGGGTTCGGGTCCTGACGGAGCTGTACTTCTTTGCAAAAATTGCCTTGGCTCTCAAGTCGACCCAACCTTGAGTAGATACCGGGTACAAACCTTGGAAGTAAATGCGGCCGTGTAACATTGACATCACTCACCGACTGCCCATTGGTTTATAAAATATAGGTCTAGCTGTAAATGTCCAGTACAATCGGAGGTGTGAAAACGGGTGCAAGAAAAGAAGGGACGAACTAGTTGACTTGTTGTCGCAGGAAAATAATGGACTGGACTGATGTTCTCAATGCTCTCGGAGAGACCGGACGAGTATGTGATTCCGGAGAGAACGGTGAATAGGCAGCTTGACAAGACTACAAGAACTTCATGTCAAAATAGGGTTGAGTGGGGGGGGGGGGGAGTAGGTCACTGAGATGTGTGTATGTAAGTATATATATATATATACACACACACACACACACAGACACAAACACACTCACATATATACAGATAAGGCCAATAGGCTCTCGAAGGCTCAGGTGGTCATTGTCTTCATGCATGATGCGACATTTGTCCCCGAAAATTTTCTGTTCCCCATTCATATCTGCGTTGACGTTGAAGTCCAGGATATAAAGGTTTTGTTTTTCATCCTGACCCTAACGATATCGGCTGCCAATGATATTCCGATGTTACCAACACGTGATAAAGGGCTGTATAGATTCGGTATTGCATACATCAAGGAGCCTGTTCCTTCCATACATAGAGTTGCAAAAAAAATGTGGATGGCAAATAGAATACTGCAGATGGTGGTTGAAAGAAAAAAGAAACAGAATGGTTAAAAAGAATATTCTAGTATACAATAAAGAACCAGTGAACAAATGCAAAGAGGCCAAAGACACCTAGCTGAATCGGATATGCACAGTGATTGTGAAAAATGACGGGAAAGACTCAAATTCCATGCACAAACAGATAAGCATATTAACAGAGAACAAGAGACGTAACATCACTGGATGGTTAAAATCGAGAAAGGTGAAATATTAATGGGGCAAATTGACATAATTAAAAGATGGACAGAGTACTTCGGGGGATCTATATGATGATAATAGACCAGAAGTATATTTGCAGGACAACAGTCAAGGCCCCCCACCAAAATTGGCTTCAGAAGTTGAGGATACATTGCATCACATGAAGAAAGGAAAGTCACCCGGGCCAGACAACATCCCTTTGGAAGCAATTGAAGCTTTGCGATATTTTGGGATATGACATTTTTAATAGTAGGTACATCCCTAATGTTATGTTAAAATCTATATTTATTGCTCTGCAAAAGGAACAATGCACTTTAAAATGTGAAGACCATCGCACCATAAGTCTTATGAGTCATGTGACCCAAAAAAAAGTTACTGAAAACAATTATGAGAAAAATAAGAAACAAGATTAAACCAGAAATTAGCGAAGAACAATGTGGATTTGTAAAAAGAAAGGGTACAAACAATGTTATATACATCCTAAAACTTTTTCGGGGCGAGGTATAGAGGTAAAAACAAAACACACACCTTTACTTATACTTCATTGACAATACGAAGGCATTTGATTGTGTAAAAGCAAAAAGAAATAATTAAACTACTGGAAAGGTTAAACATTGATGGGAAATATTTACGAATTATAAAGAACGTGTATTGGCAGCAAACAGAAGTTCTAAGAGTTAATAACCCGCTGGGAACATCTTAGAGCAAAAAGAGGGGGTTTCAAACAAGGAAGTTACTATCACCTGATTTGTTTGCATTATACAGTGAATATAAAATGAGATCTATAATGGGTATGCCACGAATTGTGTTTGGTGAGCATAACATAAACAACCTGCGACATGCTGATGACAGCGTCTTGATAGCGACAACTTAGAAAGAACTATAGGAATTGATAGACACAGTGGTGGCAGAAACTGATACAATCAACCTCCGTTGGAATAATTGGAAAACAGAGGTAATGGTGATTTCCAAGAATAGAATAGTGCCTAAATGTATAATAATAGTCAAAGGCGTTATTTTGGGACAAGTACATAAATTTAAGTATCTAGGCACATGGATAACATCCAATGGAAGCTGTATCACAGAGATAAAGAATAGAATAGGACAGTTCAAAACTGAATTTTACCACGTGAAGAACATTTTGTGCAGTCAATCAATGTAAATGGAGGTAGAATTCTCGCATACTAGACAGACCCAGTTTTAACATAGGGCTGGAAGCCTGGACAATTAATCAACAAGCCGAACAATATCTTGAGGCCTCGGTTTTTCTGTGACAGCTAAGAAGAGCAACCCAGATGTTTTGAAAGAGGTGAATGCTCAAAGACAACTTATCACAAACATCAGAAAGAGACAGTCATCATGTTCTGGTCACGTCGTAAGGAAAAATGAAACATGTTGTGACCACTGGACATTAAGTTTAAGGAGAGACAGAGGGAGACAGCGAGAGAAGATTCTTGGCAGGATTGTGTCAAGGCACTGATACACGCAGTTGCGGATCGCAGATTGTGGTGAAGCATGATTGCCCTCGACAGCTGACAAGGCATTTAATGATGATTGTTCTCAGCCTGAAAATTATCGGACACGCTTGGCAACAAGCTGAGAACACACTACAAAATATTCTAGAAGGTAACAGGCACAGCCGCGTTGATTTTATGGACATAGGCAGGGTCGTGGCTGTAGCTGATACAAAGTTAAGATTGTGTTTATGTGTGTGGGAGGAGGATGTGCCCGAGCACCCAGGTACCTGCGCTCTTGGGCAGAGGACTGGTCTCTCAACAATACTTTTGCGCTACGCTAGAAAAGAACCGAGCGACATGCACCCTCGTTCACCTAATCAGGTTCTCATAATGATGCGTAGAACGTTCCATGCTACTGGCTCCATTGGTACTGGAACTCCATGTTGGCTACTGAAGATGGAGCCGGGCGCTTATGGGAATGCCCCGATTGCTGTGATGTCGGTTTTTGAATCAAATCAGTAATGATGCACGAGTCATTACCTCAGTGTTGTAATCACGGGTGAAAAACAAACATTAACACATTGACATTTCTGACGAGTAACAAATTAAATGGCATTCCGTAACTGATTACTTTCATAACGATATGTATATGTTCATTCCACAAATATTTACAGCAAATTTATACATCAATTTAGCATACCAGTGTACTCCTTGTTCACTTTGTTCAAAAATTGTTTCGTTTTTTCTGTCATGAAAACATGAAACAGTACCTAACCAATCAACATATTGCACAAAATATCCCAACCAATCACGGAACAGAGTTTTTATCACGTGGTATCCTCTCAAAGGCGTGAACACTGCATGCGACAAGTGGTGATCCACAAAGGCGTAGCAAGATGTGGCTACCTTATCAACAACAATTGTGCCTTCGAATGTCAGCGGTGCATACACACCCCTGATGAACCGAGTCTGAATAGAGACAATTTTTTCTGGTATAAAGTCTGTCAGCCGAGTGTCATCTGCTTGAACTGCTGAGTTCGTCAATGAAAGAAAGTTGGACGAATTTGATGTAGTCGTTTGCTGTACAAAGTCCGGTATATTCTGTACATATGTGAGGTTACTTTTTAGCCAAAAAGATGAAATGGCCGATTCTGACGTCTTCGGCAAAAATTAACTGAGGTAATCGCAGAAATTGAAGCAACAGATGATGCTCATAGTTTGAACCAGACACCAGTTTACTGTTTAAGTTTGTGGCATAAAGTAAATGTTTAGCGGTTAATGTAATACTGTTTCCCGACTGGGTGGTTAGCTTGTAGTACTTCAGTACTTTCTCCTGGTCCCTGTCCAGAAAGGCGATCACGTCACTATAGCAAAAACCGCCATCTTGGCATATTGACAAAACACTGTCACCAATCTGTATCTGCGACATGGCTTTTTGTCTTCCTGGCTGGGCGATCACGACGCTGTTTGGCGGGAAACACCCGCCGAATGTTATAGCAATTGATGAATCTGAGGAATAATATTAACAAATAATTAATTACAATCACAACCAAAAGTGTACCGGACAACAATTCTGCCAGTATTACTCTGTGTATGTAACTTGCAAAGAAGATGAGTTAATTCCTCCCCTGAGTGGGTCCGGGGTCATGTTGTATTGGAAGCATTTCGTAAGGGTCGAATTATCGGGGAAATTCATTCCAAGTCGGAGTGCATCTGCCTAAAAGGCAAGAAACCTAACAATCTGCATACAAATAAGTCAGATCTGTAAAACTGGTGTGCACGCAATTCTTAGGCTCTTGTGCACGACTAAAGTCTAGACATGGACGAACAATCATAACTTTCCCTCAGAGTTTACAGCCAGTGAAGACTTCTTCTTTTTCTCTTTCTTCTTCTTCTTTATCTTCTTCTTCTTTTTCTTCTTCTTCTTTTTCTTCTTCTTCTTCTTCTTCTTCTTCTTCTTCTTCTTCTTCTTCTTCTTCTTCTTCTTCTTCTTCTTCTTCTTCTTCTTCTTCTTCTTCTTCTTCTTCTTCTTCTTCTTCTTCTTCTTCGTTCATTTGTTCTTTGGCTTTGTGCCTGTTTTTTTTTCCCCTTATTCTTCTGGTCGTCTCGACCATAGACACACAGCGTGCTGTTGTAGAGTTTCTCTGATGTTATCTTTCCATACTGTTCTTGGTGAACCTCGTACTCTACGTCAATCCCCTCTTTTGATTTATGCCCTTCATGCTACACCGTCACAGTGTATTTTCTCTAAGCGAGCAATACCATTTGATTTGCTGTCTTTGTATTTGATTTAGAAATGGGTGTGTGCCAACCTTTTCTCGTATGAACACAGTCCTAATTTTATCACTTCTGGTCACTCCTGCAGCCTTTCTCAGACATATTATCTACATGATTACTAATTATCTGTTCTGTTTTGTTGTGAGTGACCATGTCTGGCACTGGAAGCACAGGGCTGGAATCAATACGCTTTGTATGAGATGTTTCTTTGCGCTTGTGTTTCCACTCCACATTAACACATAAATATGAGTTCTTTAGTGTATTCCATCCAACAATAATGGCTGTCTGTTACCACCCTGGGTGGTTCTGTATCCACGAACAGACAAACAACACAAAAACAATCTCAGTCTCTCTAGAAAAGGTTCTAATAATCCCTAATGAGGTTGCTTTTTCTGATCAAGCAACTTCCGCCTACTTAATTAGACTGCCCCTAGTCTGTTCACGTGACCTGATTTTTGTTTCCGGTAACTTCAGGAATGGCGGAAACGGAAGCTAATTCTCACGGAGCCCAGAAAGCATTTTAGATAGTTATTCTGAAATATTTTCAGTTTCTCATTTGCGAAATACAATAATTAATGTAATTAGAAATGATCTGGCCTCAAGATAACATGGCTACATTTTCTTGAGGAAAAAACTGGACACGTGGTTGACAAGGGGAAAACAATGGAATGGAAAGTTTGCAACGTCCTGCATTTACAAGTCTTATCGAACTTACGATTAATTGTCCGTAAAAGAGTCCACAGTGTTACATTAAGTCTGTGGTATGACTGCCTTATCAAAATCTAATGACATTTTTCTTCTTCTGGTGATCGCTTCTGTGAACATTGTTTAGCCATTTGATTGAATTGGTGAATATATGATTGTCGTTTACGAACAGGATGATCCAACCCTTCACCGGTGTGCCTTCCCCTACCTCGTAACACCCTTACACCATTTCAAAAGCTCCGACCAGCTAGGTGAAACTCACATATCTGTCGCGCGCATATAATCTTGCTCAAGTGATCACACAGTCAGTCTTTCCTAGTAGCAGTAGTAGTGAGTAGTAGTAGTTTATTTTTTTTTTTTAGTAGAGTGTAGTAAGTATTTTTTAGTAGTAGTAGTAGTAGTAACTGTTCTTTGCAGCAGCAGTAGTAGTAAAGTAAAGTATTATAGTATAGTAGTATAGTATTTAGTAGTAGTAGTAGTAGTAGAGTTAGTAGTAGTAGAGTTAGTAGAAGTAGTAGTAGTAGAAGTAGTTTTTGTTGTGCGGTGGTGGTGAAGGTTGTAGTAGTAACAGTGTTCTTGCTGTAACAGCAGCCGCAGTATATTAACAAAAAAATATTATACACACGAACACAATTATACTTGGAAGATTCATTTACTCAAAATCGTGTATGCAGAAACATTAGTAGTCATCACAGTTGTAACATTAGTAGTCATCACAGTTGTAACATTAGTAGTCATCACAGTTGTAACATTAGTAGTCATCACAGTTGTAACATTAGTCGTCATCACAGTTGTAACATTAGTAGTCATCACAGTTGTAACATTAGTAGTCATCACAGTTGTAACATTAGTAGTCATCACAGTTGTAACATTAGTAGTCATCACAGTTGTAACATTAGTAGTCATCACAGTTGTAACAGCAGCATTACATAACACAGCAACAGTATCGATAAGATAAACGAGTGGTAATTATATCAGGAACGGTTGTGTCAGCAACAAGAAGAACTAACTGTAATACCTGACTTCACGGAGCAGTGGATGTGACCCCTGGACTCGTAATACACCCAGTCAAAGCCTGCCTCCACTGCCAGTCGCGCCAACATGCCATACTTGGAGCGATCCCTGCGAGAAAACAAGAGATTGGTTTAAGATAATGCAGATGTAGATATTGTGTTTCCATGAAGTTAAGAACGGCGTCCGTGGCTAAGGCGTTGCGAGTCCGACTCATAATCCAACGTACCGCGATAGAAACACACTGCGGACTGCGTGGATTTTTATCGTGGTATGGGGCGTCGCAGGTCGACCCAGCCTCAAATGGGTACTAGGATGGCAGTCCTGGGGAAGTAAAAACGGCCGGCGTAATGCCGGGGGTGCCGATTGGTCTTCTATAAAAATATGGGTGCGCTTCCCATATGCCCGATGCGCCTAAAGGCGTGAAAAGGGATCTTTACTTTTTACTTTACTTTATGAAGTTAAGACATGGTCTTTTAATAATTTTTGCTTCAAAAAATTCACTATTTTATTACTTTCAGAGATACTTTACTTTAAGATACAAAGTCTATATTATTTCATCTACAAGATACCACAATTCTGCAAATCGTATTTCTTTACTAAGAGACCCAGTCAATAATGAAAAACTCAGAATAATTGTAGGCACCGTACAGATGAATGATTTTACAGGATATCAAAGAATCAAATGGTTTGCTCATCTGGTCAGAGAGAAGAAAATCAGCCAGCAGCTACAGCTCAAGAGGTCAACTAGAAAGAGGTGGGAGGAGGAAGTAAAAGACACACTACAGAAACACGATATGACGTTAACGCAAGCTTCGCAACTAGCAAGCAAACGACAGGAAATGACATCTACATCCTCTCGGTGAAGCTTGTGGCATAAGCAACAGGTTGAATGATGAAAAACGATGGCAAAAATTCTACATGTATTCAAATACAGTCATGTAATTTTCTTTTGAACATCGTCAATATTCTCCTAATCCTGAATTCCAGCATGAGTTTCTCACTCTAGCTGTTGATTTTAAAGTGAAACAGATTTGTTTCCATACCTTGGGGCGTATTGTGCTGTATGCATATTAAAAAAACCAATCAGCACTCGGTGGGTGATGTGGTCACCATCACGCCAGCCGCCTTTACTTCCCAGGACTTTACCCGGTGCCCATTTAAGGCTGGGTCGACCTGGGAGCCAATTTCATTTTTGAAAACAAAAAAAAACACCAGCTGCGTCAGGAGCTGAACTGTCTGAACTTCTTCACGGCGGCTCGCTTGACGATCTTAACCAGGGTTTTTTTCTCTATCAGTAGGGCTTATATTAATTTATAAGCATCCCGACAATCATGCTAGGGTGTACTTTTAGTGTAGTCTTATTATCCGGGAAACAAAGTATGCATGTTATATAGTTTGTTTTTTTTTTAATAGTTTTTTTTTTACCTAAATCAAATGTATGTTTTCCGTCTGGATTGGAACCAACGAGCTTGGACACTTCAGGGGAACGCGCTATTCACACACTTGTCCTTACCCACACAGGACTTCCGGTGACACATGTGCTGCTGTAGCTGATACGTGTGCCCTAATTATAACTTCTTTGGAGGCTGGACCTTGTATCTGGGATCTACCTAGTTGGTCTGCAGTCCCGTTCTAGGTTGTTGTTCGAACCCCAGATTGGTATAGTAAACGTGTAGGTAGCTGCTGGGAGTGGACAAACCGATCGGTCGATAATCATGGCGCTTTTGTGTATCGCTTGTTAATAATTTTCCACTTTATTAATTGTAATTATTCACACAAAAATAATTAACTTCCAAGTAATTACTTCCGGTACATGTTTGTTTCTTTTTCCTGCTGAAATTCAAGTTTAAACGTCTTCCAACTTTTTCATCAGTTCATCATTGATTTATCAAAAACTTCAGACTTATCTAATATGGCGCAGTGTGTGCGTGTCTGTGTCCGAATTATTTTTGGATTATTCTTTCCTTTAGTTTTCAAAAATATTCTTTACAACGTCTTATTGCTTTTTACTTCTTGTTCAAGCTCTGCACAACTTGATGGAATACTGATATATGATAAGGCGTGGAGAGCGTGTACAGTTGGGAGGAGCAGATTGATCACCACGGTGTGGTGAGATTGATTCAGGGGGGAGTGACGAGAGGTTCTGGCAGATGCTCGAGGCTCCGAGGAAAGGCAACACGGACATTTAATCAGAATGATACTGGCACCATTAGTATCGGAACTCTTCGCTGGCTGCTGAAGATGGGGTCGGAGCGCTTATGGGAATGCCCCGAGGGCTGTGATTTCGGTTTTTGAATCAGATCAAATCAAACCAAATCAGCTTCTTGTTCTATTCGTGATTAGTTTAAGTGGAAGCAAAACCAGTCGAACACCGAGCTTCTGTAGAGTTTGGGAATGACAAGAGAGTTGCTGGTAGGAAGGAAGAAAAAAAGGGAGTCAGTTGAAGTATTTCAGAAACAGTAAAGCATGCCATTCTTTTTAAAACCATATTGCAGGAAAGAGATGAAGACAATAGAGCAATGGGTAGGCAGCGATACAAGTGGTTGGACAACATCAGCTGATAGACAAAGAGCAGTCTCAGAGAGTATACCGCCAAGACAAGAGACAAAGTGTGTTGGCGATCCAATAAAGGTAACCTTTATTGTGGAGACGGCTCCTATTTGAATGAGGTGAGAGCAACGTGACATGACTTGATGTAAAAAAAATGGTTCGTACTTGATTGCTCTTAGACTCTTTAGCAAAAGCTATCAATACATTTTTTCAGCATTTCACTACGTACTTTTCCAAACATTAATCTAAAGTTTCATTAACATTTATAATGCAAATTCTACAAGTATTTCTAAATTCTCTACTTTGATGTCACCAGGTGCAGTCATTTTGTTCCTTTCTTTATAAGTTTTATCGCGTTATCGAATTCGAAATTTACTACAAGCATACCTTCTAAGTTACATTCGTTCTCTAATTCTTCTTTATTTTTTTTTTAATAAACTGTGTAATTTATTCATTCAAAAAGAGAAGCAAATAAAACCTAGCCAACCAAGATGAGGGGAGGCTCTTCAAATAGAGGAAGTAGGACACGGTGTGGAGAAAGCCGTAAGGAGTCCGGATTGTTGAGGAGGACATAGGGAGAGCTCCATGCAATGGCGAAGGATAGAACGACTTGGCGTGAGTTGGTTGAGGGCCTATGTTCCATTGGGGAATAGAAAGGCAGAAGAAGAAGAAGACAATAAACAAGCTACTATTCGGAGACGAACTATGCCTGTTCGACAGAGAGAGGAGTAGACAAGAAGATCATCTGATCAAGTCAAGTTCAACATGTAAAAGATGTGCAAATAAATACGACTAACATGGAAACAATGCAGGTCAGTGTAAAAGTCGCAAGTGAAATGGTTTGGCCACTTAGAGAGAATGCCTTGTGACACCATACCATACAAAGCATACATGGAAAGAGAAGAAGGTCGTAGAGCAAGAGGTAGACCAAGAACAAGATGGAAGGATAACATCAGAGAAACTCTACAACAGCACGATGCGCCTGTGGTCGAGGCGGCCAGAAGAGCCAGAAACAGAACCTTATATCTCTCTCGACACCCACAGCGGTAAAAGAGGAAGTGAAGAAGAAGTAGAAGTATAAAAGTCATAGTCCGCTACACATAGGGTTGAATGGTACATGTTTCAAGCAAGTTATAGAATTTAAACATCTAGCAAGTATGTTCTCGAAGGGAGGGAAAATAGAAACAAGATGCCAACGAGCCAGTGCACTCATGTAACAAACTTATGTCGTTATTAAGACATCCAAACACGTGTCTGACCACAAAACATATAGATTATAAACATATTCATACTTACACTGTGATACCAGTACTAAACCTTAACAGTATCTAAGGCTAACACCTGTGAAACAAGATGCCCTAGCAGAAGCCGCCAACTTAACCATACGGGTCAGAGTGAGAAATGATATTATCAGACAGACTGTGGAAACAATATCATGCAAGAAATTCATTGAAAAACAGAAGATCAGCTGGTTTGGTCATATAGTAAGAATGCAGCCAAAACTACCAACACAGGCGGTATAAAGCAAACGGTCTTTGGGAAAGTTACAGTTCGTCTTAGGAGAATATAGACTGATGGCATTAAAGATCTTTTCCATTGACACTGAATGACAACAGCCATAGCTACCCATCAAGCCGTGGTTTGCAAACTATTCCTAATCACGCCGTTTAGGAACAACAACAAAAAGAATTCATGAGGATCTCTTTGTCATAGCATGTTCTTCGATAAACACAGTTTATGTCCTTCATTTAAAACTCCGTTTGTTTAAATCTCACTCTTCTGCCTGTCAAACTGCCGATTACTTTTGTGCATGATAATAAAGTGAATACGGTTACAGTTTATTGTTCTGCTCGCTCAGCCAATTGTCTTTTGCATTTATTATATTGGAAAAGGGGGGAAGGGGAGTGGGTGTGGGCGGGGTAAATCATTTATCGCTTTAATTATCTTATTATATTCTTCTTTGTCAGTTTGAATTTTTCTCTTTTGCCTATGACTTATCCGACTTCCTAATACATCCATTTCTTCTGAAGCTTATTTGTTTTCTTTGAAGTGAAAAGCTCATTGTTTGTGTGTCTAATGGAGTGTTTAGATTTTCGCATTGTTTATTAATGATTAATATTTTACGTATTGTATTATTACTGTGTTTAAAGGGAATGAAATCAACAAGGACAAAAAAGTAAGAGAATCGTATGGACATCTGCTACTATCAACAGTTTAAAGACAAAGACTGTGCGATATTTCAGACACTGTGAAACAAGGCGGACAGAGAATCACTAAACAGATACTGAAATAGAAAACAAATGACCCAAAGAAACAATGACGTCTAAAAGAAACCCGAAGAGACCAAAGATGTTGGATTAGATATGATCCCGACATCGATAAGACTACAAAAGAAAACATTCTGATGGAGTTGAGTTGAGTTGAGTCAAGAATTGACATCACAGCACTCGGGGCATTCACATGCATACTCCGTCCTCATCTTCAGCAGCCAGCGCAGAGTTCCAATACTGATGGTACCGGTCACGATGTGGGTAAATGTCTGTCTTGCCTTTCCTCTGAATGTAGTGAGCCGGCCACACTCTCTGGTTACACCCAGGTACCTCATTCTCTCCAGGCCATAACAATCTTGTTTCTCTATTGATTCCATTGCTTTCCCCCCAAGGGCCTTGGCTACATCTGCCTTGACATGTATCAGTTCACCACCCAGTGGTGCGGATCCAGCCAGTCTGTCTGCCTGTTCATTGGCACCCACCTCAAGAATTGGCAGTCCGAAAGATTGCCAACGCCCAGCAATCACAAGATTGTTTTAGAGTCAGAGATTCCGATTTATCCACAAGCCTCGGTCATACAACACTGAAGGTATACAACACTGGGGGTCATACAACACTGAAGGTCATACAACACTGAAGGTCATACAACACAACATTGAAGGTCATACAACACTGAAGGTCATACAACACTGAAGGTCATACAACATTGAAGGTCATACAACACTGAAGGTCATACAACACTAAAGGTCATAAAACACAACACTGAAGGTCATACAACACTGAAAATCATACAACACTGAAGGTCATACAACACTGAAGGTCATAAACACAACACTAAAGGTCATACAACACCGAAGGTCATACAACACTGAAGGTTATACAACACTGAAGGTCATATAACACTAAAGGCTATACAATACTGAAGGTCATACAACACTGAAGGTCATATAACACAACACTGAAGGTCATACAACACTGAAGGTCATACAACACTGAAGGTCATAAAACACTGAAGGTCATACAACACTGAAGGTCATAAAACACTGAAAGTCATACAACACTGAAGGTCATACAACACAACACTGAAGGTCATACAACACTGAAGGTCATACAACACTGAAGGTCATATAACACTGAAGGTCATACAACACTGAAGGTCATACAACACTGAAGGTCATAAACACTGAAGGTCATACAACACTGAAGGTCATAAAACACTGAAGGTCATACAACAATGAAGATCATACAACACTGAAGGACATACAACACTAAAGATATCAGCTCTATCTCTGCTTCTGGCTGCATGTATTAGTGACGTACTTGCCAGTTGGTCCGCTCATTCGTTGCCCTTTGAACGAAGATATTAATGTATCTTCTTTCTCCTATAGTCCATGACGTGCTGGCGAAGGTGGTCATGTCTATCCACAACCTTCTGTCTCGTGTACTTTAAAACAGTTCTGACACAGATGATCCTTCCATGAAATAAGGTCAAACTGTCCCGCATTTTCTCTCTCTCTCTCGGTCTTCCTCTGCCTCTCCCCACCCACCTCTCACCTCTTAACTTTCCTACCGTCATGGTGTACTCCTGTTTCTCCTTCTCATGACATTTCCAAAGAATGTAGATTGTCTCCTTCTCATGACATGTCCAAAGAATGTAGATTGTCTCCTTCTCATGACATGTCTAAAGAATGTAGATTGTCTCCTTCTCATGACATGTCCAAAGAATGTAGATTGTCTCCTTCTCATGACATGTCTAAAGAATGTAGATTGTCTCCTTCTCATGACATGTCCAAAGAATGTAGATTGTCTCCTTCTCATGACATGTCCAAAGAATGTAGATTGTCTCCTTCTCATGACATGTCCAAAGAATGTAGATTGTCTCCTTCTCATGACATGTCTAAAGAATGTAGATTGTCTCCTTCTCATGACATGTCCAAAGAATGTAGAATGTCTCCTTCTCATGACATGTCCAAAGAATGTAGATTGTCTCCTTCTCATGACATGTCCAAAGAATGTAGATTGTCTCCTTCTCATGACATGTCTAAAGAATGTAGATTGTCTCCTTCTCATGACATGTCTAAAGAATGTAGATTGTCTCCTTCTCATAACATGTCCAAATAATGTAGATTGTCTTCTTCTCATGACATATCTAAAGAATGTAGATTGTCTCCTTCTCATGACATATCTAAAGAATGTAGATTGTCTCCTTCTCATGACATATCTAAAGAATGTAGATTGTCTCCTTCTCATAACATGTCCAAAGAATGTAGATTGTCTCCTTCTCATGACATATCTAAAGAATGTAGATTGTCTTCTTCTCATGACATATCTAAAGAATGTAGATTGTCTCCTTCTCATGACATATCTAAAGAATGTAGATTGTCTTCTTCTCATAACATGTCAAAAGAATGTAGATTGTCTCCTTCTCATGACATATCTAAAGAATGTAGATTGTCTCCTTCTCATAACATGTCCAAAGAATGTAGATTGTCTCCTTCTTATGACATATCTAAAGAATGTAGATTGTTTCCTTCTCATGACATGTCCAAAGAATGTAGATCGTCTCCTTTTCATGACATGTCCAAAGAATGTAGATTGTCTCCTTCTTATGACATGTCTAAAGAATGTAGATTGTCTCCTTCTCATAACATGTCCAGAGAATGTAGATTGTCTCCTTCTCATGATATGTCCAAATAATGTAGATTGTCTCCTTCTCGTGACATGTCCAAAGAATGTAGATTGTCTCCTTCTTATGACATGTCTAAAGAATGTAGATTGTCTCCTTCTCAGGACATGTCCAAAGAATGTAGATTGTCTCCTTCTCATGACATGTCCAAAGAATGTAGATTGTCTCCTTCTCATAACATGTCCAAAGAATGTAGATTGTCTCCTTCTCATGGCATGTCCAAAGAATGTAGATTGTCTCCTTCTCATGACATGTCTAAAGAATGTAGATTGTCTCCTTCTCATGACATGTCTAAAGAATGTAGATTGTCTCCTTCTTGTGACATGACCAAAGAATGTAGATTGTCTCCTTCTTGTGACATGACCAAAGAATGTAGATTGTCTCCTTCTTATGACATATCTAAAGAATGTAGATTGTCTCCTTTTCATGACATGTCCAAATAATGTAGATTGTCTCCTTCTCGTGACATGTCCAAAGAATGTAGATTGTCTCCTTCTCATGGCATGTCCAAATAATGTAGATTGTCTCCTTTTCACGTGGGCTATCATTCTCTTCGTGAGTCAGTTTCCTACAAGACATCTTCATTACTCTTTTTATCTTTCGAGGGTATTCTCATCTCTCATCTATAAATCCAAATTTCCTGCAGCTTCCAATATTTTTTTTTTGGTACTAAACGACCAAATGTCCATGATTCATTTCAGGATATCAGGATAGGATTTATGTAGTCTTTAATAATTTTCATTTTCGTCTCAAATGACAAAGAAAGATAGTACGAAACATTCTTCATTTTGTAAAATGCCTGCTTTTGCTGAAGCTATTATAGTTTAACTTCTCTTATATATCTTGTATCTGATGTTATCAGGGAACCCAGGAACTAAACGTTCCAACTAGCCTGAGGACTGGCCTATTTACTTTGATGCTGCAATTCAGAGGATCTTTTTCTTTGTCGTGACTTTAACTTCTGTTTTTCTGTTTTTCAAACTTAAACTCTTCTTTTGACTTTCTATTACCATTATGTCCGTAATTAATTAATCCACAACCAATTATTTGAGGGAGGGGGAAGAGGGTGGAGCAAATAAATCAATGGCGGTAAAAGAGAGATAATAGAATGAATGAGTTTAGCGCAATGTGAATATATGAGATCAGGGCTATGAGAATGAATGAGTTCAGCGCCACGAGAATGAATGAGATCAGCGCCACGAGAATGAATGATTTCAGCGCCATGCGAATATATGAGTTCAGCGCCATGTGAATGAATGAGATCAGCGCCATGACAATGAATGAGTTCAGCGCCATGAAAATTATTGAGACCAGCTCGATGAGAATGAATGAGTTTAGCGCCATGAGAATGAATGAGTTTAGCGCCATGAGAATGAACGAGTTCAGTGCCATGACAATGAATGAGTTCAGCGCCATGAGAATGAATGAAATCAGCGCCATGAGAATGAATGAGTTCAGTGCTATGAGAATGAATGAAATCAGCGCCATGAGAATGAATGAATTCAGTGCCATGAGAATGAATGAAATCAGCGCCGTGAAAATGAATGAAATCAGCGCCATGAAAATGAATGAGTTCAGCGCCATGAGAATGAATGAGTTCAGCGCCATGAGAATGAATGAGTTCAGCGCCATGAGAATGAATGAGTTCAGTGCCATGAGAATAAATAAAGTCAGCGCCATGAGAATGAATGAGTTCAGCGCCATGAGAATGAATGAGTTCAGCGCCATGAGAGTGAATGAGATCAGAGCCATGAGAATGAAAGTGGCGGCTAACCTGTCCGAGGTTGTGATGTCCACGGCCCTGCCCTCGTAATGCAGTGAGCTCTCAGCGTGCATCCCGTCTTCATCCCAGGCCTCGGTCACTCGAAGCTTGACCCCTGGCCATTGGTTCAGGACAGATATGGCTAGAGAGTTCAACTTGTCTTTGCAACGCTGCAACACAAACAGATACACAGATACACCAGGAATATATAGTAGTTTGCTTCTGCTCAAAGGGGTACACTGTGTTGTATTTTACAGCTAGGCTGCGATATCAGTGCATTTTGGCCCAACGCCTACGATTTTAGGCTAACTGCTAATTAGTCCCTTTTATGAGATGCTTGTTAGGGCAGTGGGTCCCCCCCCCCCACTCCTCCCCCGGCAGTGAAGTCTCGGGAAAGTTGGCTATAGAGAGTACTGTGAACACCGGCCACCATTGCTGCTGTTGAGTTGTGGGAACAGGAGCTTACAAATAGTCACAACTGTCTTGCTGCCATCAACATTATCATCACGTGCCTTGTCGTCTGTCGTGAGTGATCATGTCTATCCACGATCTGCGATCTTCAGTAACGTGTTTAAATGGCGGCTCCCCTCCAAGCCGTGACCACACGCTGTCAAAAATCTTCTCGCTTTGTTTTCCACTGTTTCGCTTTCCACAGATCTGCCTAGTAATTCCAACATGTTCCAATTTCCTTCGTCTCATAACATGACCAACAAATGATGACTGTCTCCTTCTGATGTTTGGGATAAGCTGTCTTCGAACTCAAGAATTCCAAGGATTCTTCTGAAAAATTCACATCCCCGAGACATCAAAAACACATTGTTGGGCTTGTTAATTGATCTTCTTGTTATAAATAGCTAAAATATGACAAAATTTGTAACCCTTTGAAAATAAAGTTTGTTTGTTCGTTCGTTCGTTTGTTCATAACACTAACATGTCTTTATTTTATGGCCTTTCTTTAAACATCACTTAAACATACAGAGTGCAATGTTTTTTATACTGGCATTTTCTTCTTCTTCTTCTTCTTCTTCTTCTTTTTCATCCTCTTCTTCTTCTTCTTCTTCTTCTTCTTCTTCTTCTTCTTCTTCTTCTTCTTCTTCTTCTTCTTCTTCTTCTTCTTCTTCTTCTTCTTCTTCTTCTTCTTCTTCTTCTTCTTCTTCTTCTTCTTCTTCTTCTTCTTCTTCTTCTTCTTTGTGAGAAAATAGAATAGAAGAAGAAGAGAAGAGGAAGAGGATGAGGAGGAAACTGAAAGAGACGCAAACTAAGGAATAGACAGAGAAAAGATAGACAGTGAAATAATATAAGAAGATGCGGACAGACAAAATGAGAAAGATCGGATTGTAAGAGAGAAGCATAAATTATTGCTACTTGTAGCAATCAACGTGATTCGTTGAGACTTCGCTGGTAAATTTGACTGACGACTTAACTATCTGCAATATTAAAAACAAAAAGAAGAAGACAGAAAACAGACTGAAAAAAAATATATTAAATAATAGGAGGTGCGACATGACAGACAAGAAGGACAACTTACACAGCCCTCCATTCACTTTCTGATCTCGTAAATCTAACCTACGTGTTAACTATGTGCCGAGGTTATCTTAGAAGCGGGCCGATCCGAATGTTATCGGAGGCGATATTTGGACTCGGTGAAATTTATGTCCGCTGTCATTTGTCGGCCGAGAGATAAGCGAGACGAAGTTAAATATGTGTTTCAAAAATAGATCGTTTGTGGATGTTCACTTTATGTATCTCATGGGGGGGGGGGGGGGGGGGGGGGGGGGTGTAGATGGTGCCGAGAACAGTTTTGGGCGTCTAAGTGTGTTGTGTTCTACTGCTGTCTTTTGATGCCATTTTTGTTTCTTGAAGAGTCTGGTGAATACCTTTAACTTTTTTATTTGGCAAACTGGGTAATCAGTTAATAGTTGGACTGTTTACTTGGAGACAGTAAAAAGGTAAGGCAAAGGACCCTTTTCCACGCCTTTAGACGTATAGGGCATATAGGGCTAGACATATATTTTTATTTTTTTTCAAGCCTGGGTCATTTTTAAAAAAAAGTGCAGCTCCTCCAGGGATCGAACCCAAGACCTTCCGATCCGCGGCAAGCATCCACGTGGAGACAGTGCTGGAGTGCAACTGTCAAAATGTCGTCTCTTATCGATAGAATGACGTCATCATTAGCATCCTATTTTCATGATTTAAAAAAATGTGTGAAAATCTTTTTCTTCTTCTTCGCCTCTAGCGGCAGAAAGTTCTGCTTGTCGGTCCACATCTTTTACAGATCTGGCTGATCCTCATGCAGTTTGTCGGTTCCTTACTTTTCAGGCAGATGTACTCTGACTTCAAAGAAAACTACCAGTTAGTCGACTCGTACGACATGCTTGTTGGGGAGTTACCGACTTTTACAAATTGATCGCATAATGCATTGAGTGCTGGCTGGTCTATAAACAGATTGAACTAGCGCATGATACCCACACGTCTCTGCCAGTACCTACATGATACCCACACGTCTCTGCCAGTACCTACATTATACCCACACGTCTCTGCCAGTACCTACATTATACCCACACGTCTCTGCCAGTACCTTCATGATACCCACACGTCTCTGCCAGTACCTACATGATACCCACACGTCTCTGCCAGTACCTTCATGATACCCACACGTCTCTGCCAGTACCTACATTATACCCACACGTCTCTGCCAGTACCTACAGGATACCCACACGTCTCTGCCAGTACCTACATTATACCCACACGTCTCTGCCAGTACCTTCATGATACCCACACGTCTCTGCCAGTACCTTCATGATACCCACACGTCTCTGCCAGTACCTTCATGATACCCACACGTCTCTGCCAGTACCTTCATGATACTCACACGTCTCTGCCAGTACCTTCATGATACCCACACGTCTCTGCCAATACCTACATTATACCCTCACGTCTCTGTCAGTACCTACATTATACCCACACGTCTCTGCCAGTACCTTCATGATACCCACACGTCTCTGCCAGTACCTTCATGATACCCACACGTCTCTGCCAATACCTACATTATACCCTCACGTCTCTGTCAGTACCTACATTATACCCACACGTCTCTGCCAGTGCCTACTTGATACCCACACGTCTCTGCCAGTACCTACATTATACCCACACGTCTCTGCTAGTACCTACATGATACCCACACGTCTCTGCCAGTACCTACATTATACCCACACGTCTCTGCCAATACCTACATTATACCCACACGTCTCTGCCAGTACCTTCATGATACCCACACGTCTCTGCTAGTGCCTACATGATACCCACACGTCTCTGCCAGTACCTACATGATACCCACACGTCTCTGCCAGTACCTACATTATACCCACGCGTCTCTGCCAGTACCTACATTATACCCACACGTCTCTGTCAGTACCTACATTATACCCACACGTCTCTGCCAGTACCTACATTATACCCACGCGTCTCTGCCAATACCTACATTATACCCACACGTCTCTGCCAGTACCTTCATGATACCCACACGTCTCTGCCAGTACCTACATTATACCCACGCGTCTCTGCCAATACCTACATTATACCCACACGTCTCTGTCAGTACCTACATTATACCCACACGTCTCTGCCAGTACCTTCATGATACCCACACGTCTCTGCCAGTACCTACATTATACCCACGCGTCTCTGCCAATACCTACATTATACCCACACGTCTCTGTCAGTACCTACATAATACCCACACGTCTCTGCCAGTGCCTACTTGATACCCACACGTCTCTGCCAGTACCTACATTATACGCACACGTCTCTGCTAGTACCTACATGATACCCACACGTCTCTGCCAGTACCAACATTATACCCACACGTTTCTGCCAGTACCTACATGATACCCACACGTCTCTGCCAATACCTACATTATACCAACACGTCTCTGTCAGTAAATACAGGATACCCACACGTCTCTGCCAGTACCAACATTATACCCACACGTCTCTGCCAGTACCTACATGATACCCAAACGTCTCTGTCAGTACCAACATTATACCCACACGTCTCTGCCAGTACCTACATGATACCCACACGTCTCTGTCAGTACCAACATTATACCCACACTTCTCTGCCAGTACCTACATGATACCCACACGTCTCTGCCAGTACCTACATGATACCCACACGTCTCTGCCAGTACCTACATGATACCCACACGTCTCTGCCAGTACCAATATTATACCCACACGTCTGTGCCAGTACCTACATTATTCCCACACGTCTCTGCCAGTATTTACATTATACCAACACTCTCTGCCAGTACCTACATTTTTCCCACACGTCTCTGCCAGAACCTACATCATACCCACACGTCTCTGCCAGTACCTACATTATACCCACACGTCTCTGTCAGTACCTACATTATACCCACACATCTCTGTCAGTACCTACATGATACCAACACGTCTCTGCCAGTACCTACATGATACCAACACGTCTCTGCCAGTACCTCCATGATACCAACACGTCTCTGCCAGTACCTACATGATACCAACACGTATCTGCCAGTACGTACATTACTGCACATATGTACCACTTTTTGCTGTATGGACCGAGGCGGTGTCGCGGAAGAGGGTGCTTTGAGCCTGAGGTTTTAAGACCACATGGCTAGTGCTGTCGCCACGGACTGTGTGTCTCCAGGATTTTGTGTTTGTTTTTGTGTGCCTCCAGACAGGAAACGCATTATGTATGGTTTTCTCCACTGCAGGATTGCATCCTCAGGGATTAACTGCTCAAGAATGAGAATCACACAGGTACAAATCCCACTAACCCAGTTCAGTCGTATAGCCATATTGGTGTTTTAGACAACCGTTACCAAGTGACCTGTAGTCCGGTATGGGGGGGGGGGGGGAACAAATGTCAACACTTTATTGAAGACTTGAACTCAGGTCTTTCGCCCAGCCTCCTAGCTACTCGACCAGCCACTCATGTCCACGGTTAAAATATAATATTAATTTTGGGGAATGTTGGGAAACTTAGAAAGATAGAGCCGAAGTTTACACAACACGTCTGGGGCGTATTGATTTATTTGTTGTATGGGGAAACACCGTCCGCGCAGACGACAGGCTTGGAGTGGTCTGGGTGTCCTAATCCAGCACAAATCAAACAAGACCCCGTTTGTTGACAGCGGCAGCCACAGACCGACTTGGGAATTTGTGGAATTGGGCAACTACTGAAGCAGCGTTTCCCCAGCTGATGATGGAGTGGCTATGAGGTTAGGTCCGCTTGGTTGCTAGCTCTCGGTTTGTCGGGGTATTTGTATTTTTCTGTTCGTGGGTATCTGTCTAGTTCACTGTTAGCTTTTTTATCTATCTATCTATCTATCTATCTATCTATCTATCTATCTATCTATCTATCTATCTATCTATCTATCTATCTATCTATCTATCTATCTATCTATCTATCTATCTATCTATCTATCTATCTATCTATCTATCTATCTATCTATCTATCTATCTATCTATCTATCTATCTATCTATCTATCTATCTATCTATCTATCTATCTATCTATCTATCTATCTATCTATCTATCGATCGATCGATCGATCGATCGATCGATCGATCGATCGATCGATCGATCTATCTATCTATCTATCTATCTATCTATCTATCTATCTATCTATCTATCTATCTATCTATCTATCTATCTATCTATCTATCTATCTATCTATCTATCTATCTATCTATCTATCTATCTATCTATCTATCTATCTATCTATCTATCTATCTATCTATCTATCTATCTATCTATCTATCTAATCTGTCTGTCTGTCTGTCTGTCTGTCTGTCTGTCTGTCTGTCTGTCTGTCTGTCTGTCTGTCTGTCTGTCTGTCTGTCTGTCTCTCTGTCTGTCTGTCTCTCTGTCTGTCTGTTGTCTGTCTGTCTGTCTGTCTGTCTGTCTGTCTGTCTGCCTGCCTGCCTGCCTGCCTGCCTGCCTGCCTGCCTGCCTGTCTGTCTGTCTGTCTGTCTGTCTGTCTGTCTGTCTGTCTGTCTGTCTGTCTGTCTGTCTGTCTGTCTGTCTGTCTGTCTGTCTGTCTGTCTGTCTGTCTGTCTGTCTGTCTGTCTGTCTGTCTGTCTGTCTGTCTGTCTGTCTGTCTGTCTATCTATCTATCTATCTATCTATCTAATCTATCTGTCTGTCTGTCTGTCTGTCTGTCTGTCTGTCTGTCTGTCTGTCTGTCTGTCTGTCTGTCTGTCTGTTGTCTGTCTGTCTGTCTGTCTGTCCTGCCTGCCTGCCTGCCTGCCTGCCTGCCTGCCTGCCTGCCTGTCTGTCTGTCTGTCTGTCTGTCTGTCTGTCTGTCTGTCTGTCTGTCTGTCTGTCTGTCTGTCTGTCTGTCTGTCTGTCTGTCTGTCTGTCTGTCTGTCTGTCTGTCTGTCTGTCTGTCTGTCTGTCTGTCTGTCTGTCTGTCTGTCTGTCTATCTATCTATCTATCTATCTATCTATCTATCTATCTATCTATCTATCTATCTATCTATCTATCTATCTATCCATTCGTTTTACTGCATCAGTTATCTGCACGTCATTAACCTACATTTACAACCAGTGCATCGCCAAGGGTTACTTTCCTCCAGTCTTTAAAATTGCCAAAGTCTATCCTCATATAAAATCTAGATCATTAGACAGTAGTATTCCCAGTAGCTATAGACCTATCTCTCTCTATTATCATCCCTATCAAAACCACTAGAAAAGCACATTCACAAAACAATACTCCAACATTTAGATCAAAATGAACTTATTGTTGACAACCAGTCAGGGTTTCGACCAAAAATATTCTTGTCATACTGCCTTAACAAATATGATAGAAAACTGGCATCAGAATATTAACGAAGATAAGATATGTGGTGCAGTGTTTATAGACTTTAAAAAGGCCTTTGACATGATAGACCACACTATTCTTATCCGAAAGCTGGTAACAATGAAAGTGAGTTCCAACCTATTAACAATGCTAACATCTTTTTTTATTAAACAGAAAACAAGTTATTTCACATAATAAATCTATATCACAGACTACTACTTTAAATTCTGGAGTTCCTCAGGGTTCTATTCTTGGCCCCCTTCTATTTGCAATTTACATAAACGATCTGCCCTTAAGTCTGTCGTCGTCGTGCGATTTATTCGCGGATGACTGTACCATCCATTCAAATGCTCAAACTTGTAATATACTAGAGTTGTCTTTGCAACAAGAATTAAACAATGTAGTTAGTTGGAGCTATGCAAACCGCATGCAAATCAACATAAGTAAGACAAAATCTATGTTAATAACAACAAGACAAAAACTGTGCACTTTAAACTCTCATAGAACCCTTCAACTCTACCTAGGTAACACACCAGTAGAAAGTGTAACTGAGCACAAAACTTTAGGTCTGATCATCGATGGAAATCTTACCTTCAACTCCCATGTGCAAACACTTGTTAAGCAAACTGTTACAAAGGTATACCAACTAGCAAAAATTAAAAACTTTCTGATTGAAAACTCTAGGAAATTATTCTATACTTCTCATATTCAGACCCACATAGACTATTGCTCCACAATATGGGATGGATGTGCAAATTCAGTCATCAAACGACTGAAAGCACTGCACAGAAAGGCTGTTCGTTTAATAGCTAATAGTCATGAAAGTGACTGTTCACACCTATATAAAGAACTCATGCTATTACCGCTCCGGGAACGCCTACTATTCAATAAAGCTAAACTTATTAAGAAAATCATATCTAAAAATGTTCCATGTTACCTTTGGCCATTATTTAAATACAATGGAAGACATAGCAAACGCCTTAACATATTGCATATCTCTAAACCTAGAATAGACCTATATAAAACAAGTTTAGCGTACTCTGCAGCTCAGCTGTGGAATAATCTTCCACCGGAAATAAAAAATATCAATAACCCCTTTAGATACAATCGGAAACTATTTGATTATTATTTCACTACAGACTATATGCCCCCCTAAAAAGATTATAGTATGTTAAGGCTTTGATGTATTTCTTATTAACGGTTGGGGGGGGGGAGGGGGGGGGGGGGTTGGGGAACTTGGTGGTGGTTGAAAACTGAAGCTTATTATTGTTAAAACTGAAGATGTGAAGGTTGAAAATTGAAGCTTATTATTGTTAAAACTGAAGATGTCAGTCGAATGCATTCCAATATTTGTAACTAATATTTAATTGGTTTTGATGATGTTTATATTATGCAACCTGTAAGACTTACATTTTTTGAATAGGCTTATTATTATTATATTATATTTCAAACGTTCAAGTAATGTCAGTATAAATTAGAGCACATTCCAGCATTTGTAATTAAGACTTAGATTTTTTTTTTTTTTCCCTTCTTCTCTTTTTTGTTCTTTTGTTTCTTTTCTATATTTCTCAAATTTTTAATTGTGCATTCCTCTTTTTATTAATTATTATTATTATCAATTATTATTATTACTATTAACTATGAAATGAGGTAAAAATGAAACATTGTATGAAAGGAGCAGAGTGGAGGGGCAGAATGTTAGACGGGCCTGCGTGCCCAATTCTTAACCCTTTGAAAATAAAGTTTGTTCGTTCGTTCGTTCGTTCCATCCATCCATCCATCCATCCATCCATACATCCATCCATCCATCCATCCATCCATCCATCCATCCATCCATCCATCCATCCATCCATCCATCCATCCATCCATCCATCCATCCATCCATCCATCTATCCATCCATCCATCCATCCATCCATCCAAAAGGTTCGTCCTACACATTACGCAGCTAGCACACACAAAGTAAATGTGCATAAGACAGCTGCCAGATGTGCCACCACTTACTGTCCTAAGTTAGAAGTGTACCTTATTGTTGGCACAAACGGCCAGTCACGAATATCGGCGTTGCATCAGCAAAAGTGAACGCCGTTTGTTTGTAGCAGTATAGGCTATTCAAAGCTGTCCTCACTTCTACGCCTAGTGGTCTTTTACGACATGCTTGCTAGGGAAAGGTAAGTAAATAACAGCGCATCTTTGATGCATCTACGATAGAGTTCCAGATGTGAAAGCTCCTTCACACGCCTGTGGAGCATATGGCATACAAGGCTAGACCCATGTTTGTATAGATCAATATTACCCTCGATGGGCGATGTAGTCAAGATCAAGCCGACCGCCTTTACTTCCAGGGGTTTTACTTAGTACCAGTTTAAGGCTTGGTTGGCCTGGGAGCTAAAGTTATGAAACAAATTCAGCAAGATGCAGATTTGAACCCGCGACCTTCTGATCCGCAGGCGAACGTCTAGCTGTTACACCACAGCGACTTCCCAGGATATAGAGCAAGATCTTAAATTGTAAAGACTTTTGGCTCTTGATAAGAGATGTGCTGGACATTTGGCCACCTTTACTTCCAGCACTCTTGATAGGGTACAAGTATCCGGGCTACACCCGATCTTACCAGGTACCTTACCTGCGACATAATCCTGTCAGCACCAGTTCCTTCCTCATCCTTAAACACAATATCCGGGTTATTGTTACGAACGAGGTCCTTGAACTTGGCGTCTCCACGTTTGATTGGCGCCTCAGCGAGTCCACTAGCTCCTAAGGTATACTCGCTCACGTTCGGCACGTGTTGTTTAAACACCAAGGGCGTGAGTTTCCGGGGTCGCCGTCGCCTTCCCGAGCCTCTTCCAGGTCCACAACCCTCCACTGGGGAAGCCAGTAGTAGCAGCAGCAGTAAAGTGGCAATTAGTGGCCCCCCGTCAACGATGACCATTATGTCTGGGAAAGAGACAACATAACCATCCACTTATTACACTTTTCTATTAAAACGTCACATGAATTTAAAAGAATGTTCACCCTATATTGACCCCTTTAATTAACTATTATCTATAAACATATTTACCTATATGCTTGCGTACAATTAAATAATGATTTTAATATGGTCAAAACAAAAACAAAAAAACGTCATCCATTAAGTAAGGGATGTGATTCAAACAGGCACCATTCATCTATGATCCGGCAAAATTGTAACGCTCCCTGGTTAAAAGACTGTTGAAATAGTAACCAGGAATATTGTTTATCTAGTGAAAGTTGCCCCGTTACCTATGCAGCATGGAACCAATGGTGAACGTCTATTCTGTTTCAGACTTTTTAGAACTGCAGATCAAAGAATAGGACTAATGT
Source organism: Candidula unifasciata (assembly GCA_905116865.2). Classification (NCBI taxonomy): domain Eukaryota; kingdom Metazoa; phylum Mollusca; class Gastropoda; order Stylommatophora; family Geomitridae; genus Candidula; species Candidula unifasciata. The sequence continues at coordinate 40,036 of CAJHNH020000484.1, forward strand.
TTTACAAGCCGGCTGATAGTTAAGGCAGAAACAAATACAAATGTGCATACTATTTTATTTAATAAATATTATATTATAAAATTAAAAAATTTTTAAATAGCAAATACAACAATGCTGCTGCCTAGAGATTAGACGATCTGATATGTCTGTCCGGAGCGTTGTTTCTGAGACATGAAGTGGTCCAGTAACCTTAATTAAATGTATCCGTTTAATGTACACTATAGCCCTGACACGATTAGTGGGACATTTTTTGCGGACCATCAGCAGATTTCAGCGGGCCAAAGGTTGAAGAAGATGGGCCAATGTGATACTTACAAATATGTTAGACGGGTAAATATCGCACAGTCTTACAATTTGTTTGTTTGTAAACTACGGCAGAAATTCTTGCTGTTTTCTTCTAGACTTCGACTGTGTTTTAGACTTCAGCCGTGTTTTGGCCTTCGGCTGTGTTCTAGACTTCAGCTGTGTTCTGGAATTCGGCTGTGTCCTGGACTTCGACTGTGTTCTAGACTTCAGCTGTGTTCTAGACTTTGGCTGTGTTCTAGACTTCAGCTGTGTTCTAGACTTCAGCTGTGTTCTAGACTTCAGCTGTGTTCTAGACTTCAGCTGTGTTCTAGACTTCAGCTGTGTTCTAGACTTTGGCTGTGTCCTGGACTTTGGCTGTGTTCTAGACTTTAGCTGTGTTCTAGACTTTGGCTGTGTTCTAGACTTTGGCTGTGTTCTAGACTTTGGCTGTGTCCTGGACTTTAGCTGTGTTCTAGACTTTGGCTGTGTTCTAGACATCGGCTGCGTTCTAGACTTTGGCTGTGTTCTAGACTTTAGCTGTGTTCTAGACTTTAGCTGTGTTATGGACTTCGGCTGTGTTCTAGACTTTGGCTGTGTTCTAGACTTCAGCTGTGTTCTAGACATCGGCTGTGTTCTAGACTTTAGCTGTGTTCTAGACTTTGGCTGTGTTCTGGACTTTAGCTGTGTTCTAGACTTTAGCTGTGTTCTAGACTTTGGCTGTGTTCTAGACTTTGGCTGTGTTCTAGACTTCAGCTGTGTTCTAGACATCGGCTGTGTTCTAGACTTTAGCTGTGTTCTAGACTTTGGCTGTGTTCTAGACATCGGCTGTGTTCTAGACTTTAGCTGTGTTCTAGACTTTAGCTGTGTTCTAGACTTTGGCTGTGTTCTAGACATCGGCTGTGTTATGGACTTCGGCTGTGTTCTAGACTTTGGCTGTGTTCTAAACTTCAGCTGTGTTATGGACTTCGACTTTGTATAATCAAGTAGAATGTTGTCTTTTGGTAGGACTCGATCGAAAGACATTTGAACCAACGAGTGTGTAATTTGACAGGTGGCTCGGCCAGTGGATTTCACATATTTTCCAAACGAGCGTTCGAAAGACATTAGTTGGTTGCGTATCCTTTACATGACGTCGCAGCACCAACCCCAGCATTTTTTTACTGTTGTAGTTTTTTTAGGCAAAATGTACGTTCAGTAGTTTGCCACTGCTTGAACGGTCAAATCTCAGGTAGCACTGTCAAAACCAACGCAAGACAAATCGTCCGCAGCTGGAATCAAACCCGGCACCCCGGCGTTAGGAAGTGCGTTCGCCACGCCCAAGCCACATACGCCAATCAACTGAGATTACGACCCATGTATTAGGAGTGGAGTGGTGGGTGCCGGATGTTTTCGGGGCATCTCTAGAGGCCACCCGCTCTGAGATCCATTGCCATCCAGGTTTAGGCCACTATAGTCCGTTAGTCGTTGCGCACGACGAGGAGGTGTGGCAGGTGTCTTGTATGAGGTTCCGTAAAACAACAGAGAGCCTGGTGGTATCTGAGGTCAGGTGCACCATATCCCCTTTATATACAGCAGAATGATCTTTTTTCTCATGCTTATGACCGAAATCACTATCCCAAATAAAGATAGTTTTTTTTGTGTGTGTGTGTGTGGATAAAACTGTTTCGTACATAAACCTGTTGGGTGCACAATAGCGATGAACGATTAGGAAGGATACCAATGATTTTCTTACCTAATAAAACAAGAAATATGAGCTTACCTATTTCTTGCTGGCCAATGGGAGGCGAGCAGCCTTGCTAAATATATCCATCGTTGACCTCGTCTCAGCTCCTGAGCTTTCTATTGTTCTGAAAATCATCATACCAAAACATGAAATACTGAACAAACACACATCCGGAAGGGAGCAAGCAATCTTTCTTCTTAGGACTTCATCTGCCAAACCCCCTGTTTGATTTACTATAACTCAAAAAATTATCCCATGTCTATAGAGTCGGAAACATATGTTGCTCACGAAAAACTTATCAAAAGAATATCTTTCAATACTGATGTGTGTGTGTGTGTGTGCTCGCGTGTGTGTGTGTATGTGTGTGTGTATACATTGAAGAACATCTAGGACTTTCCACCGGAGCTTTTAACCGGTGAATACAGAAGAAAAAAAGAAGAGAAGAAGAAGACAAAGAAGATATATGTATATATAATCTTATTTTTCGTCTACTTCTTCTTCTTCTTTTTCTGTATTCACCGGTTATAAGCTCCGGGTGGAAAGTCCTAGATGTTCTTGCATTTGCACTTTGGCTTTGTGCCAGGGCCTGGGTTTTGTGTGTACATCCGTTTTACTAGCTTATTTGTGTACAGCTGGTTGTTCCTTGTCCGCTCAGGTAAATGCATCCTGACTTCAAAGGAAGCTCCCAATTAGTCAACTCCTACGACATGCTTGTTGAGTAGGCAGTGGGTCTGTTCTTGTTTTCTCCAAAATGGGGCCCCGAACCCCACACGGGGAAATGGCTTCTTTCAAAACGATGGTGATGATGGTGGTGATAGTGATGATGAAGATGATTATGCAAAAGCTTCAAAGCGAATAAAATTCATAGCGTTGGAAATTTGTGCGCGCCAAAAGCATAATTCTGTCAAGCGCAGTACAAACATAATCTTGCATAACTCGTCAACTTGAAAAAAAAAGAAAAGTTACTTGATTGTTTCAGAACAAAGCAGCCCAGGTGTTTTACCTGCGATCTGGCCTAATTTGTGTACATCTATTTTCTTCAAAGAAGCCCAAGATCATAGAAAATGTCTTCTGTCATGCTCTACAATGATTCACTTGGCTGCATTTCTTTTAGTGACTTATGCTTGCATTCATCATTCTATGATTTGTGCATTTATTTTCATGTTTTTGAGTGCCTAATTAATGTAAGGGTACCGTTATTTATTCTGAGCGTATTTATTTGTGACTGGATTCCCATGATCATCAGTGTGCTGTATTGTTAAGTTCATCATGTCGTCATCAATTACGAATTCCTTTACAAAAGGTCGCTCTCGTCACGGTGCTCCCGATACTCTCTCGTTCTCTAGCCACATCTACAGCCCTGTGTGCTTTGTTAGCCAATGTTTCTTCAGTGTCTGGTGTTCATCTTCGCGAAGATCCTGTACGCTGTCTGAGCTTTCCTTCATGGCCCATCTTCTTAGAGGTTTATTGTAACATTTCAGTTTAAAGGCTCTGCTTTTTGTTTTTCACTGATTGAGCGGGAGTTCATCACTGTTTGAGCAGAAGTTCGTCACTGACTGAGCGGGAGTTAATCACTGTTTGAGCGAGAGTTCATCACTGATTGAGCAAGAGTTCGTCACTGACTGAGCGAGAGTTCATCAGTTATGAGCGAGAGTTCAGCAGTGATTGAGCGAGTTCATCGGTGATTGAGCGAGAGTTCATCACTGATTGAGCGAGAGTTCGTCAGTGACTGAGCGAGAGTTCATCAGTGATTGAGCGAGATTTCATCAGTGATTGAGCGAGTTCATCGGTGATTGAGCGAGAGTTCATCTCTGATTGAGCGAGAGTTCGTCACTGACTGAGCGAGAGTTCATCAGTGATTGAGCGAGAGTTCATCAGTGATTGAGCGAGAGTTCATCAGTGATTGAGCGAGAGTTCATCAGTGATTGAGCGAGAGTTCATAAGTGATTGAGCGAGATTTCGTCACTGACTGAGCGAGAGTTCGTCAGTGATTGAGCGAGAGTTCATCAGTGTTGAGCGAGAGTTCATCAGTGACTGAGCGAGAGTTCATCGGTGATTAAGCGAGGGTTCATCAGTGATTGAGCAAGAGTTCATCAGTGATTGAGCGAGAGTTCATCAGTGATTGAGTGAGAGTTATTACTGATTGAGCGAGAGTTCATCCCGATTGAGCGAGAGTTCATCACTGATTGAGCAAGAGTTCATCACTGATTGGGCGAGAGTTCATCACTGATTGAGCGAGAGTCCCCGACTCACATCCATAAGTTTCCACTAGACAGACGCATGATCTGAAAACTGTCACGCCGCTTACAGGTGATGATTCATGGCTTGTTGATGCTCTTTAGTCTCTGCACTGCTAAACAGAGTCTTCTTTCGGGGAGTCACCATTGTTGCTCATTCTTGAGACTAAATTACCACAATCTAAGACATTTTTAACAGCTTCATTGTCGATTTGAGTATGTGCTTGCTGTGATCTGCTTACCGTGGATTAATTAACTTTTTTTCCCCTTCAAATTCAGAAAACTATTTTCTTTTTCTTTGCTATGTTTTTTGCTGTTAGAATTAACTCTTCTTAGCCGTGTATTCTGTTGGGGTTCTGGAAAAGGTTTGCCTCCAGTTGTGAACAGATCGATGCTGTCTCACAGACTCATCCCTAGATGAATTTCTCAAATACTTTCAGCTTGTATTTTGAAAAAGCAAAGATGAGAGGATGAATCCCTTCACATCAGACCAATCTGAGGTTTCCCCAGCTGTTCTGACACCTACTTGTTGTTCATGATAAACAGATTCCACTAGACAAGTTCGTCAGCTTCCTGAATATAGTGAAGTATCATCATCATCATCTTTTTATGCTATTATATGTCAGATAAGGCCTACAGTCTAGTCATCTATTCCTTTGCAATTATTTCATCTCTTTTAGTTCCAAACAGCACACACTGTGTTCTCTTACATTTTAAATTTGGTCTGATCCTGCTAAAGAGACCTGGCAAGTCAAGTGGCTATATCCATTGTGCTTGGCTTCTTTTTCAATATCCACAAGTTTCCATCACTTTAGATTTTTTGACGAAATGTGAATATCTTAAGGGGGGGGGGGGGAACAATCCAGCGTCTTTCATCGCTCTTAACGGTTGTTTGTCTTAGGAATAAGCAAAAGTGTAACGAATCAGGACAGTGAAAACTGTCATGGAGTGAACAACCAAATCCTACATTTTGGACTATTCGTAACGTTGACGCCCCTAGCGGGCAGGTCACATTTCAAATTTAAACCCGTCCGGTGGGTATATAGTCCCTTATATTGATATATACCTCTATCTGGTGGAATAGATATTTCTATACCCTCTAGTTGTTTTGAAAAGTCTACATTTTCAAACTTACATTTGTGGGATAGATATTTTCTGGAATAATATTCCGAATTCCTGGAAGCCTTTTTACTCCTTGGTGGACTAATACAGGACTTTTTTTCTAGAGACGCCAAGCTAAATCTGGCGGGGTCCTTCTTTGCCAGACTTCTGAGACGTCTAGACGTATTTTCACCTCTCTGATTAAATCTTGGCTCATTCAAAATACTAGTTTAATCTTTGAAGGATTCCTAAGCTTGGGATGATACCTCCCTAGGAGTCAGGCAAACAAGTCACAGTCCAGCCAACTACCATCCACCATACAAACCCTATCACCAAACCTACCCAAAATCCTACCTATTGTTACCACAAATTCAACATGACAGGAGCTTGTGTGTGAGTTCCAGTGGCTGAGAGACAGTTGTCATCACTCCATGAAAGCCTTCTTCGGGAGCTTTGTTGGGCTCCAGCACAATTCCTTTGTTCTCATATATAAAGCGTATCAGTGTTTACCAGATCAACCAGAGGAAAAGCAGTCCATTGAGTCAGCCTGTTCAAATCACCAAGGACTGATGGGAGCAGAGACCTATTAAATTGGATAAGTAACATCTGAGATGACATGCCACATGCTCAATTTACAGGTCTACACATCGGCACCGTGATGAACACTGAACTCTCTGACATTTATCTGGCTGTTTCAACATCATCTCTTCGATGTTAGTTCCCGAAATCCAGTCACCGGGAACCATCTTGATTGTCTTGATATATATATATATATATATATATATATATATATATATATATATATATATATATATATATATATATGTGTGTGTGTGTGTGTGTGTGTGTGTGTGTGTGTGTTTTAATTATTACATCCATTCAGAAATTTTCATAGCTGACTTGGGTGTCCCTGTTTCACTATTCTAACTGTCTAGCTTTTATGTTTGTGTGATTAGTAAGTGTAATCTGTGTTAACATGGCTGTGATAGTACACTATCATAGCCTGGGGGCTATCTTTTTATAGTGGTGGGGGTGTCCAGCCAAGTTGTGCCTAGGATTACTAGATATTCTGTAGTGCCACAACTTGAGTTGCCCTACTCCTGAAATAAGTTGAGCTTATATTGGCCACGGGATATCCCTTAGACCAATACGAGCCGACGCCTCAACATTATTTATTTCAGAGTGCTGTTGGTTCTCAAGGAGAAATCCTTAAATGAGCGGTATGTGACAAAAACGAAATAAAACGTTTACAGAGAGGATTTTTTTTGTGTGTGGTTGCCCCAGCATATCTCATAGATGTTATAGGGGTGGATTAATCAGTACACAGTGCATCAACATGCACTGTCATATGAGATATTAATATATCTAAAATGAAAATAGTGGTATTCCAGATCATTTACATATCTGCACAGACGGACTACACTTGTCCACGCCTAATGCGTATTGGGTATATATAGTGATCGAGCTATATTTTATAGACCTATCGGCACTCTGTGGTTGATGAGGTCATCATAACGCAGTTCGCTTTTACTTCTAAGGACTTTATCTGGTACAATTCAAGGCTGGGTCTACGTGGCATCGAAAGACATTTATACATTTAAAAAAAAGTTATGTTCTGTCAATACATGAACCCACAACCTTCCTACCCATACACTAACATTCAGCTGCTGCACCGTGCGGTCCCTGTTTGAAAATACATTATCATGTAGCAGGTCCTTTGCATAACATCGCTCCCCTCACGGTCTGCCAGAAAGAAACTCGGTCTCTCAATAATTCAGTTACATCCTGTGCCCATCTTTGTGTTGGTCGGCCCCTGCCCCTCCTTCTTGGTACCATGCTTCTGTTTTTATTTTTGCCAGTTTGACATGACACTAGATATGACCAACGTATTTCAGCTTCCGTGACAAGATGCCCTTTATTAGCCAATCTTCCTTGATGTTCAGATCTTATAGAATGTCAATATGTCTTCTCGTCTTTGTCCAAAGTATTCTGAGAATCTGTCTAATATACACTTACAATAAATTTAACTCTACAATCTATACTACTAGCTTCTCATAAATTAATACATAAGTTATGCAGTATTGGTTAAGCAAACATAATTGATAGGAATTAATGTCCA